>JAJGRX010000928.1:0-201428 GCA_025461125.1 Carex kokanica | reverse complement strand
TATATAGTCCGTCCATAACTGCTATCTCGGGCAGTTATGGAGGACGTGGGTAGTTATGTCAGCCGTTACTGGGATGGGAGGCATTAAGTTAGCCGTTTCCACTATCATCCCGCATGTCGGTTAACACGATCCCCATTTAAGGCATATTGGGGCCGCTGTATTGGGCCCCGACTTGGTGGATATTTGGGCCTTTCATATGACTTCGGGTTGGCCTCTTAGTGAGGTCCGAATCCCAGTCGTTCATGGCCCAGTTTAAATTAAAGGGCCTGTGGAACATGGCCCTATCATTAGCCCCCGAAGTCGGAATGCATCAGCGAGATGCTTTCGACTTGAGGGTGTATAACTCATGAAAGCACAATTAAAAAAGTACCAAACATAAATAAACCCTTCTTATATTAATAAAGACTCGTTACAACTCGAGCTAAACTAAAAGATTCAATCAAATAAAGGCTACAACTCGAGATGAACTAAGGCTTCAAGCAAAAAATAAAAGGTGGATCTACTTAGCCTATTAGCTTTTATTCTTATAAGTAATTTAATGAAATCCCGGAGGTGAAGGGATGAAGTCCATCATCTCACTATCCGGATCTTCAAAATGATCGTCTTCCCAAATCTGGTCCGGAGTAGCTGTAGCCAATGTGGGTGCATTGGGATGTCGGTTTTGGCAAGTTTGACATCTGAAGAATCGACGTCGGGGATCTGACCGATCATGAATCAAAAAATGAGAGGGATGCCACCACGTGCGACAACCCCGACATTTGACCATGTCTTCTTTTAGGGCAGATTTCCCACATGCCAGGCAATCGCGAAGAGGTCCGAGGAATTCGACGATGTTAAATTCGTCGCCCACCTCCCTGAATACTGCCAGCTTGTAATTTAAAAGGTCTCGGATGGTGACGGACTCGTTATCCAGCATCCAATCCAAGTCATTGGGAAAGTCTTGGATCAAGTCCTCCCTCTCCTCGGTTGTAAGTACACGTCGCTGGGGACCTCGGCTGGAGCTGGATGAACCAACAGGGCGAGATGGGATAATTCGACGCTCAATAGCTCGACGTTGCCTTGCACGTTCCTCTAGGAACTCTAAAGCATGTCGGTTAACAGACATGATAGATGCGAGGTGGAAATATTTTTTTCTAAAAAGCAAAAGCAAAAGGGAAAGTATGTAGAGAAAAGTATCTCCCTCTCTGGAAGGAGTACCTTATTTATAGTCGTTCAACCGCCATCTGCCCAACTGTATATCATTAAATAGGCAGGTTTTAAAATAGGCAGGTTTAAACCGCCATTTTTTTTTTTTTTTTTTTTTTTTTTTTTTTTTTTTTGCGCGTGTTAAATGGTTTGTAAGTAAAACGAGATGGAAACCCGAGGTAAATAGGACAACAATGAAAAATAGATTAAATGTTCATTGATATTTCAAACTCATACAAAATCTAACTCAAACTGATATAATAACAAAGCCTATTGATACTAAAGAACATCGGATCTTGGAAGAGATGGACACAAAGATAGTTAATGTAGCCTCCTTTACTGTTGAGCGTGAAGACCACACCATTGGATTAAACAATGTCGTCGGCAACCTTATTGATCCGACGTGCGTGGTGAAGGCATTGTCCTACAAGTGAAGGGATTGTTGAAGCGAGGATCACTATGGTTCCGAGGTGATCTTCGAGCCGAACACCCGGGATGAAGGCTTCTTCACAGCTGTCACAATGAAACAATTTGCGGAGAATATCCCCTCAACTTGCAAATCGCACATCGGTCCCAAGCTAATGGGTCGTCTGCATCATTGGGCTTGTGGATGGGTAATCTCGGGACATAGACGAGATGACGGAATTATCATCTTTTTCAAGGGCAATCTCGTTGCTCACTTGAATCATTCATCTCGTGATAGTGTGAGAGAGGAGGATAATTGTACGGTTGATGGATCGTTAAAGAAAGACGGAGGGTGATATATATAGTATCGGCATTAAATGCCTGACGCTTCGTCTTCCGTTAACCGCCGTGAGCCATCAAGTCAGCCATCAAATCAGTCTGTAAGTCGAGGTGATGGCTCAATCCGTGCGGGACACGTGGCATTCATTAATTCGGTGAGAACTCGCGGCCGTTGAACGAGCGCGGGAATCGAAGCGTCGCCATGATGAAGGAGACAGCGCGACGTTTCTTTGGCGATCGTTTTGAAAACTACGCAAATATCGAGCGGGAAAAAAGGAAAACCTTATAGATTTCGGCCCCCCTCCCCACTTATTCAGTACCGCTTCTTTAAATCATTTGATATCGGAGTGAAAGAGCAAAAACAATCTCGGAATTCAGGAGCTGCCAATTTCGGAAGTAGACGTCGGACGAGAGTCGAGCATCTCAACCCTCCAAAAGGTAAGCCTTATCACCTCGGTAACTGGCATTAAATTAGCACAGCCGGCATGTTATAATGTTTATATTGGCCGAAGTTAAGGAGTAAATAATGAATAACATTAGTATGGTAATGTTATAGGAGTCTATTGCCTACCATAACTGTGACATCTAATGTGCGTTAGTAACATGAATGCTTTTAGAAACTGATATTGTAATAGTAAGGTCGGTTACTTAAGCCAATCCTGTTTATTCGTAAATTTAGAAATGGCCGAAGAACAGGTGGATCTCGGGACCAATCCCCCCATACCTATGAGGCGGTGTCCTCCCCTATCCTTTTCACCCCCCCGCCCTGGTAGGGGCAAGAGTTTATATGGAATGATTCCCGCACATTCTGACGTAATGTCGGGAGGAAATGAGGAGGAAGAATATGCGGAAGGAGATGAGCACGAAAGTCCATCTCGGGGTGAACTAGTTGACACCCCCGTGGGAACATCACAAGGGCCTTCGAATCCCAAAAACCAGAAGGCCAAGAAAATAATAGTTCCCCGAGATGGCCACGCCAATGATACTAACTTCCCTACATCTGCTGGTATTGCACCCAAGCTGGTTGTCCAGTGTGAAGATTATTGTAATGCCTTCTACAACGAACTTGTGCTGGAGGCCAGCAGAAAAGAGTATTCTCGAGAGGCAGTTCGGATGGTAGCTCCGGGTCCCAATGACCGAGCTCACGACTCAGAGCGCGGCATGTGCATATACTGGAAAATGCCAAAGTGCGGGTTCAAGATAAGGTTGTCCAAAATTCGCACGCGAGATATTGCGACATCTCGAAGTGGCTCCTGCACAGTTGACCGCACCCGCGTGGTGTTACATCATGAGCTTCAAATATGTATTCGACTACTTGCCCGAGTTAAAGGAATATTTCCCGAGTGTCGGTTATTCTTCCATTACTTCACCGTGTTATATAACAGTGAAAGTTATCTCGCGATACGGAAGCGCTCTAATGGTTTGGCGCTGTTTGAGCAACTGTCCAAAGCGGACGAGTGGAACCACGGGTGGTATATCTCGAGAACCCGGAGGAACTTGAAATGTTTTTGAAGGTACAAAAGGAATGGCGCCGTCTAGAAAAGAAAAAATTGATGCCGACCTCACCTGATCCCCTGACTCAGCTGATGTAAAGGCTAAAGAAATTCTTGATTATTATTTCACAAGTTAGTGTTTTTTGCTTTTAATTTACACCGGTATACCTGTGCATCATATTTATTGATCTAACTCGTAATAACATGAATAATGTACTAACTTTCGCATACCCTTTATGTCGCAGGTCACGGTTGTATGGCATTGCCGTGGAAGGCCGCTAGTTCCTTCCCACTTGTAGCTAACCCGGAGGGCGGGGTTGTTCAGAAGAAAGGGGTTAAGAACCCATCCAAGCCAAAGACGGCTATAGTTCAAAAAACACCGAAGTCGTCTTCTACCCCGGTAACTCGTGAGCCGAGATCGGCACATACCGGGAAGAGTGTCAAAGGCAACACCTCCGGTTCTTCCAAACTCGCGGGGGTCTCAAAAGAGGAAGGAAGTATCTTCAGACGTTCCTCCACATCCACGTCTGACAAGGGAGCAAAAAGGGAAAGGGTCCGGTTTCTGGTCATCCCGAAGCCAAAAAGCAAAAGATTCAATCCGAGATTGTATCGGGTAGACCACAGGAGGTTGTAGAGGAACCTTCCCAAGCCCAAGTTGACGCTGCTCAAGGGGAATTAGACAAAATTATTGACGACGCAGCCGCCAACGTGTGGGATCCCTCAGAGGAACATAGGGAGTACCTGAAGTCGCGAGTTTCTGACCAGGCGCAACAAACTGGTTTTGTGTGGGGTACAAATATTTCTCGGGGTTTCCCGGACAGTATTTTGGCCTATCTCCCCGGATACTCTCTTATGCAGGACGAGGTAGACCATCCCGAGGTTCATGCTGCCTTTGCTCGGGAAACCTTCAGGTTAACCACCACTCAGTACCAAAGGAAATGGGCTGAGGAGCACCCCGACCAAGTTATTGGTCATGTATCGAGCTTACTGCATGATGCCGGGGTGTATTTCGGGTTTCTAAAGGACTCACTGGACAAACGGGATTCCCTCGTCATTCGTACTGACCAAGAGGCGTTGAACAGGGCTGTCCTAGAGAGGAACTATTTTTTGCAAACGGCCGCAAAAAAGGATAAGGAAATGAGAATAGCGCATGGCCAAGCTGCTGTGTTTAAGGCCAAACTCGAGTTTGCAACGCATGTGGGCGTGCAAGCGGATGCCAAGCGTAAGGAGGCAGAGGAGAAATTACAGCATCAAAAACGCAAAGCCGAGGATTACAAGGGCAAGTCGGCACGTCTTAAAACCGAACTCGAGGCCCGAACTAAAGAGGTGGAGGACGTGAGGGCAGAGAACGCCCGACTTCAGGCCGAGATGCATGAGCTGCCAAAGAAAACACTTAACAAATTTCTGGGCAGCAGAGCCTTCACACAAGCTGTCCCTTATGCATGTGTTGACATGATGACAGCAACCGTGCATGGCTATCTCTCGGCACTAGCTGACCATTACCCGTTTAGACCCGAGCAGGTAGGGTTTACCGAGGTGAACCCCGAAAAAGTTGTTACAAAAAATCTGTCGGGTTACCGCTGGGATGAAGAGGGGTGATTTATTTTTGAACCCGGATGGGACTCCTATTAATCAGGACCTTATGCTGGAGAATCATCCGGTTTTGGGTATCGTCCATCCCTGGCCCAAGGCTAAATGGCCCAAGCATCTCGACTTGCCAGATGCCCCGTCTGAAGGACAGGATGATTTGCCTTCTGAGTCGGAAGATAACAGTGTGGACCTCGAAATGAGGGCAACTGAAGAAGATGAGACCAACCCAGACGAGCAAGGAAATGAGGCGATTTTAGATGCTCACATCTCACCTCGTGAAGGAGGAAATGAAAGTCTCAGAAAGGTGGACCCATCTATTTGTAAGTGTAAATTTATATATCCTATGCCTCGAGATATTGTATTCTGGCCTATGCTCACTAAGTCCTTGTTTTGTTTATATGCAGGATCATATCGAGCCAAGGAAGTAACAGAATTTTAATTTGTTTAGGAGTAAATGATTTTATACCCCCGAGATGTGGGGGTTAACAGAAATGTGATGTATTAATTTATTCATACCCCCGAGATGTGGGGGTTTAACAGAAATGTTGTACTATTTTTATTCAGACCCCGAGATGTGGGGGTTAACAGAAATGTGATGTATTAATTTATTCATACCCCCGAGATGTGGGGGTTTAACAGAAATGTTGTACTATTTTTATTCAGACCCCGAGATGTGGGGGGTTTTAACAGATCTTTTTGTAACCTGTTTTAAATATTATATCCTAGTTCTTAACTTGTGTTGATTTGTCTGAGATGTTTCGTTCAACTTTTATCTCGATCTATGCTTTGTATATATCCCTCTATGCTTTGTATATATACCTCTTGCCCCCCCTTTTTTTTTGTTTATGCGACATCAGGGAAAGGAGAGGCCGCGAGAAACATATACGTTACCCCGAGGGGTTTTCGATTAATGTCGCGAACAAATTATGTTACTGTTTTAACAGTCGTCGTCTCGGAAGACTACATTTATTTGTTGTGTATCTCGGGAATGTTAACCAAGACTTATTTCGTTGCCAAAAAAGGCTTTCGTTCATATATCTCGTACCCAAATAGAAAGAACACAATCAAATATCATATATATATATTGATAACAGCCTAGGACCATACAAAAACTTGTATCTCGGCCTAGGTAAAATACATAAGATGGAACAGAAAAGGCTTATCTCGCCCATAACTTTACATGGAATATAGGAAGTAAAACAATGTGAAAGTAAAATCATACATTAAGTGTAGAATTTCCGAAGGTGACAAGCGTTCCATGGTCGAGTAAGTATGAAACCACTCGGATCTTCCAACTCGTATGCGCCTTTTCCTCGGGGTCGGATGACCTTGAAGGGACCTTCCCATTGAGGAGCGAGTTTACTGACATGTTTGCCAGTAGCTTCAACAGTTTTGAGAACCAGATCACCAGGTTGAAACGCACGAGGTACCACATGTTTGTCGAATGCACGCTTAACTCGTCGTTGATATTCCATGGTGCGTATGCGAGCTTTCTCCCGACCTTCGGTGATGAGGTCGAGGTCAGCAGCACGTGCATCGCGGTTCGCTTCAGCGGAATATGTCAAAGTACGGAGAGATGGTTCCATCAATTCGATTGGAGTGACTGCTTCCATTCCGAATACCAGAGAATATGGTGTTTGCTGTGTAGCCTCTCTGGGTGTTGTACGATAAGCCCACAAGATGCCATCAAGAATGTCGGGCCAGTTTTTCCTGTTCTCTGCAACTTTCTTCTTCAGACCATCTAAGATTGTACGGTTGGTGACTTCGGCCAATCCATTGCTAGCCGGGTGGCTGACCGAGGTGAAATTGTTTTGGATACCCAAGTTGGACAGGAATGCGATGGTGCGGGCTGCATTGAATTGAGTTCCATTGTCCGAGATGAGTGCATGTGGTATGCCAAAGCGACAAATGATGTTCCTCCAAATGAACTTCTCTGCTGCTGCGGCTGTAATTGTTGCCAGTGCTTCAGCTTCAACCCATTTGGTGAAATATTCCACGGCGACAATTATCCAACGGCGCTGTCGAACAGCGGTGGGAAATGGCCCGACTATGTCTATTCCCCATAAGTCAAAAGGCCAGGCCCCCGAGATGGATATCTGGTCGTATGCCGGAATGTTACTTAACTTGCTGTGGTATTGGCATCGTTCGCACTTTCGGACCAAAGTGGCCGCATCATGTTGCATGGTTGGCCAGTAAAAACCAGCTCGGAGAATGCGTTTTGCAAGAGTTTTCGCCCCTTGATGGCTCCCACAGATGCCCTCATGTACCTCTGATAACATTTTTGATGCCATCTCTTCGTTGATACACTTGAGCCAAGGTCGCACATATCCTCGTTTATAGAGGTGATTGTTGAAAATAGAATACATGGGTGCGATCCTTTTCAGACGTCGGGCTTCCAATGGGTCTGTGGGTAGAACTCCCGTGTTAAGGAAATTCCACATCGGGGTGAACCAGGAATCTCCGGGTTCAATGATGGTGAGAACAGCTGTGGTATCAATGTGAATGCTGGATTCAGGAACATCCATAACAATCACGGGCCGGTCTTTGTCAAGGTTGCCCGAAGCACCGAGCTTGGATAAAGCATCAGCTTGGCAATTTTTGTTTCGAGAAACATGTTGAATGTTGACCTCGTCAAAGTGACTCTTGAGCTGGTGGAACTGCTGTCTGTATTTGCGCAAGTTGTCATCCATGACTCGGCATTCGTCATTGATCTGCTTGACTGCCAACTTGGAATCGCTACGGAGGTGAACCTCGCGGGCTCCTAATTCTTTAGCCAACTTTAGACCCGCTATCATGGCTTCGTATTCCGCGGTATTGTTTGTTACCGGGAATTGAAAGTGAAGAGCATAATTCAGGGTTTCCCCTTGTGGACCAGTGAGAGATACCCCGGCGCCCGCTCCTTGTAATGAAGAAGCACCATCAACATGAATTACCCAGCGTCCTTCAGATTCGGGAGGAAGTCCAGAGTATTCAGCAATAAAATCGGCGAAGATCTGGGACTTCAGGGCATTTTGGGGATGGAAAGAGACATCAAACTCGGATAACTCGAGTGCCCAAGCTAGGAATCGCCCGGATGAATCAAAATTTGCGAAGGCCTTTTTGAGTGGTATCCCGGTATAAACCTTTATGGGATGTGATTGAAAGTAAGGTCGCAACTTCCGGGCAGCTATGACTAGAGCATATGCCGCCTTTTCAATTTGGGAGTATCTGGTTTCGGCGTCCCGAAGTACATGTGAGACAAAATAGACCGGCTTCTGATCGCGTCCCTCTTCGCGAACAAGGGCAGCGCTTACTGCATGTCCTGTTGTTGCCAAATACAACACCAAGGTGTCACCCGCGGTTGGCCTGCTGAGGCACGGTGGATTGGCGAGATAGGATTTGACCTTGTCAAAGGCTATCGCACATTCATCTGTCCATTCAAATTTGGCCGACTTGCGCATGGCCTTAAAGAAAGGAAAACACACATCCCCAGATCTCGCAATAAACCTGTTGAGAGCGGCCAGTTTACCTGTGAGAGATTGCAGCTCTTTGAGATTTCGGGGGGGCTTCATGTCGAGTATGGCTTGTGATTTGGAGGGATGAATCTCAATGCCTCGCATAGAAACCATGAAGCCAAGGAATTTGCCACCAGTTAGACCGAAGAAGCTTTTCTTTGGGTTGAGCTTCATGTTGGCCGAATTTAATGTCGCGAAGGTTTCGCGGAGATCTCGGACATGGTCGAGGTCAGACATGCTTTTGACGAGTAGATCATCTACGTATGCCTCTACATTTCGTCCAATCTGGCCTTGGAAAACGGTGTTAACCATTCTTTGGAATGTAGCCCCAGCATTGCGCAACCCGAAAGGCATAACCCGGTAACAGTAAAGTCCCGAATTAGTAGTAAAAGCAGTTTTCTCTTCGTCGGCTTGGCTCATCCGGATCTGATTGTACCCGGAGAAGGCATCCATGAAACTGAGATAAGCATGTCCCGAGGTTGAATCGACCAATTGATCGATTTTGGGCAAAGGGAAAGGATCCATGGGACAAGCTTTGTTGAGATCGGTGTAATCGATACACATACGCCAGTCGCCATTGGATTTCTTGACAAGCACGGGATTGGCTGTCCATTCTGGGCATTCAACATTTCTTATAAAGCCAGCGTCAAGTAATTTCTGTACTTCGCGCTTGACGGCTTGCTGTCGTTCATCCCCCATATTGCGCTTCCTCTGTCTGACTGGTTTTGAGCCTGGTTTGATGTGCAATCGGTGCTCGGCAATTGACCTAGGAATTCCTGGCATGTCGGCTGCAGTCCAAGCGAAAACAGATTGGTTTTCTTGGAGGAATTTGATTAACTCGGCCCGTGCCGACCCTTGGATCGCCTTTCCTACATTAAGTGTTTTACCGTCACCTAATTCAATTTGTTCGACTTCATCCACGGGCTCAAGGGGAGCTTTTGCCTCAGCTTTATCCACTGGGTCCAATGCGAGGTCGGTGTTTGGAGGCAAAAAGTCAGTACTAGAACGCAACCGCTGTGGAGTGGTCTTTGCATCAGGCTGATCGACTTGGTGAACAGAACCTCCATGACCTTGAATGGTTGTCATGTAGCAGTCGCGAGCTACCTGCTGTTGGCCACATTCTTCCCCTATCCCGTTTTCGGTGTGGAACTTGATTTTGAGGTGGGAAGGAGAAATGATAGCACCGATTTTATTCAAAGTCGCTCTACCCAAGATCGCATTGTACGCAGAAGGGGCATTCACGATGAGGAAGTCCACCATGACTTCCACTGTTCGGGGGGATGTACCGAATGTCACTTTAAGTGGCATCATTCCCCGAGGTTGAAGGGCGTCCCCCGTGAAGCCTATCAAGGGTGATATGTGTTGTTGGAGGGCGCGAGTGTTGAGGCCCATTTGCATAAAGGCTGGTAAATACAGGATGTCGGCCGAGCTGCCAGTATCAACTAACACTCTTTTCACCCGGTGAGTGTTGATCTTGAGGTTAAGCATTATGGGATCATCATGCGGGCCCGAAATTGTACCGAGATCTTTCTCGGAAAAAGATATCACTTCCTCAGGTCGAGGCCGTTTTTTATCATTCATGGTTTCAACCGGTAGGACAGTGGGGTACGGTTTTCGATTGTCGCGTGGTATGATTGGCCGGGCAGTACCACGATGGCCTCCACTGATTACATTAATGACAGGACTACCCTGCCGCTCCGGGCGTCTTGTCTCGGAATCATCTCGGATTTGGGGATTGTCCTCCCCAACCCGAGGTCCCGTGTAATCCTGTCTATATGGAATGGGTTTCTTAAAAACTTTACCTTGACCATTGTATTTCTTGAAAAACTTTTTGAAGAAGTCGGGGTTGATGAACTCGACTAGTTTTCCTTCTCGGGCTAATCTCTCCAGGATGTCTTTCAATTGGAGGCATTCTGCGGTGGAATGCCCGTTGAATCCGTGGTATTCACATTTCTTCGAGTTGTCGACCACCGTAAAAATGCTCTTTGGCAGCGGCGGGGGTAGATCGAACATGCCTTCTATGATGTTGTACATCTCATGCCGCTTCTTAGTGAGAGGAGCATATCGCACAAAATGCTGTCGGTACCCTTTGGTACCGGAATTGTGCTCGGTTGGTTGGTTTTGCCGAGGTTCTCTTTGATTGCGAGACCTATCTTGAGTCTGTTGTTTGTTTGTTGGACGAGGAGATCGGGATCGGAACCTCGTGGGACTGCCATTGTCGTCCTCAGCGCGGATGTAACCCTCAGCAAAGGCTACAAATTCCCTCAAAGTAGTCATTTTCTTCATATGCGCCTCGTAACGCAAAGTACCCGGACCCCCCTTGCGAAGTCCTTTCTTGATGGCAGCCAAGGCGAATTCTTCGTTGAGATTCTGAATTCGCCGAGATGCTTGGATAAACCGATTAACAAACGCACCTGTCCTTTCATGCTGTCCTTGGACAATGTCTAGGAGCATCTCGCATGTTGCTTGCGGTGGCTTAATAATCGTATATCTTTCCAGGAACAGTTTTGCGAAGTCTTCAAACTTGTTAATGGATCTCCGAGGTAGCGTCATGTACCAGTCCCATGCTTCACCTGTTAAACAAGTGGTGAAGACGCGGCACATGATGGCGTCAGTGGCTCCCAGGAGGCGAAGTCGCTCAAGGAATCCGTACACGAAATTATGCGGATCCTGAGTATCACCGCTGCCCCGGAAGCTGGGAAGAGTTGTTGGGTACTTGAAATCCGTCATGGAATGGCGGTAGATGTCTCTAGAAAGTGGGCCATCGTTGATCCCCATAGGTCGAGAGGTGGCACCTGTCTTCTGGGATTCTATCTCGGCCAATTTAGCCGCAAGCCTTGTCTGAATCAATTCTTCTATTTGAGCCATATTTACGCCTCGGGTCGGGGTAGGTGATCGCCTGTTTCTTCTATGATCATCTCGGCGAGTTCTATCCCGACCTCGGGGTGGGCTTCGTTCGCGTTCCCTGCGGGAGCGCGACTGTTCTCGGCGTGACGGTCTGGAACCTCTGCCCTGGTTGGCTGATTCGCGCTCATTGTTATGGCGAACTTCGGGTTGCTCAACCTGGGGCTGTTTTTTCGGGATCAGGTTCCCTACTTTCGCCTTGCCCTTCCTGCTGTCTTCTTTCGGTTTGTTGAGCTCCTGTCAGTGGAATGTTTTGGTCCTGACGTTTGGATTGGACCTGTTGGTCCGGCAGGATGGGCGTATCTGTTTCACTACCAGTTCGAACATCTATGAACTGAGAGTTCAAATTTCTGGGAGGAATTTTAACTGGTCGACTAAGGACACGGTTTGCTGATAGAGGCCGGGAATGTGGTGCCTCCGGGGCAGTTAGTGGCACAGTCTGGATTATAGGTCGCAGCGGCACTTGTTGGGAATGTGGCGTTGGACCTGTCACTGGATATACCCCTTGAGCGCCTCCCGGACCCCATTGTGCAGGTGGTGTCGCATAAGGATACTGGGGGTACATCGGGGTGTATGGTGTGTAAGTGGTCGCGCCATAAGGGTAAAATGGCGTCTGTTGAGTGTAGTGCGGTATGTATGGTGGGTGATAAGTACCGAGTAGCGGTGTTTGCTCAGTAAACAATGGCCGGCTCGTGTGTCCTTCGGTAAACAAAGGGTGAGCAGCCATGTCGAGGCCTGTGTGGCGAGGTTGTGTCGGTTGAGGACCAGAAGGTCGTATTATCGGATTGTTAGGCCTCGCCGCGTGAGGCTGACTGTGGGAGGGGTTCCCTGTAAGCGGGGTTACAAGGGGAGGTGGTGTGATCATTGCACCTAGCGGGATTGTAACTCCTGGTGGGAGCGGAACTGACGTGTTTTGCTGAGCCATCTAAATCTCTGTATGAGCAAAGGCGTGGCCCCACGGTGGTTGATACGTCCTATCTCGGGAGATGAGGCCGTATGGGAAGTTGGGCTGAGTCGGATTCGTCCTGCCAAAAGATGGCAGGCCGAGGTGTGAAGTGAGTTGTGAACTCGGGGTGGATTGTGAGAGATTCTGACTCTATCCTGTATGATCTCTCTTGTGGTTGGAAAAAAGTGTCCCCGCTTCATGGGAATCACTGTCTTATATAGTCCGTCCATAACTGCTATCTCGGGCAGTTATGGAGGACGTGGGTAGTTATGTCAGCCGTTACTGGGATGGGAGGCATTAAGTTAGCCGTTTCCACTATCATCCCGCATGTCGGTTAACACGGTCCCCATTTAAGGCATATTGGGGCCGCTGTATTGGGCCCCGACTTGGTGGATATTTGGGCCTTTCATATGACTTCGGGTTGGCCTCTTAGTGAGGTCCGAATCCCAGTTGTTCATGGCCCAGTTTAAATTAAAGGGCCTGTGGAACATGGCCCTATCAACAGCGTCCCTGTTATTTTGAAATATTTTTTTTAAAAAAATATTTTGAAATAATTACTTGAACAGAAGGTATTTTTTTTCCGAAAAATTATTCTATGGTTGTTTTATAAATTTGTAAACCCAGATAAGGTCATATCAAGTAAAGTGTTCATTTATGTTCTCAAATTGGATTATTTAGTGAGCATTAGGCATTCTATGATATTATTTAGACAGATTATTTAAGTTAATTTTAAATAAATTTTTTTTAAATAATTTACTTTTTAGTGATTATCCATAAATGAATTATTTGTTGGTTGTTTTGTACTGCTAATTTATATCTATAACAGTATTTATTTAGATAGCATGAAGTATTTAACAAAATAGTTAAACGGATAGAAAACAAAATGCTGATTAAATTAATAACAAAAATATATTACATAAAAAAAAACGAAAAAAAAGCTAATTAACTTAATTAAACACTCCTTCACTGGCCTGGCTGGATTCCTCCTTGGCCTGACCCCCTCCTTCTAATCCAGGGTCCCTTTGGGTTGATCCAGGGATTGCCCCTCATTTTGTAGGGCTTTGGTGGTGAGTGCTCCCTTGGGCTTCGTCGTGGCACATTTGAGGGCGGCCATGGCCATGTCCTCCTGTAGTTGGGAGGAGGCATTTCATAGCCGGGAGGGACTTCAGGAGCATCTTCGGGAGGGACATAGCCGGGGGGCCATGGCCATGGCACATTTGCGTCTTCCGGTGGCACCGAAGCGGCCATTTCTTCTTCCAAAACTTCTTCTTCCAAATCTCAGAGAAAAGTAATCGAAACGGGGGAGTTTCTCAGATTATATAGAATTTTCAAGAGTCGTTTCGTCTTCTCAGAATTAAAAAGATAAGGCAACTTCTCGAATTCCGTATGAAACCTGTTCGAATTAAATGTTTTAATTTAAAATTGGACATGGACGTTTAATTACAAATCCGTGTAAGAAAAGTTTTCTACACGGTCGTTTACTTTTAAAGAGTCATTTCGTTTTATAAGAAACGTACACGGGCTTTTAATTAAAAATCCGTTTATAAAAGGCTTTGTACACGGCCGTTTAATTTTCATGAGTTGTTTCGCCTTCTAAGCAACGTACACGGGCGTTTAATGAAAAATCCGTGTACAAAAGGCTTTGTACACGGATATTTAATTAAACGTCCGTGTAGAAATTGAAATATTTATTTGCAAGTTCCGCCAGATACTCGAAGATACATGGATAAAATAGTTTTCAAGCTAAAATAAAACTGAAATCAGGTTCCTTTTTATTTTTTAAGTTTTCCATTTTGAAAAAATATGGAATTTGAAAAATATGAAATTTTGAATTTTGAAAAAATTAATCTAGAAAAACCATATATGCGCGCGCATTTTTATAATTTCGCGTAAACTAATTATACACGGGTTTTAATTAAACGTGTAGCTCTATTACGTTTCTACACGGTTGTTTAATTAAATGTCCATGAAGATTTAGTTTACGCGAAATAAAATGCGCACCTCGTCTCTGTCGCTCGATCTTTTCAAAAATCCCCTCGTCTCCCCTAAAACCTAACCCCCCTAATCTCCTATCTCTTTCTGTGGTGCTGCCATCGTTCTCTCTCTCGGTGCTAGCTCGGTCTCTGCTGTCGCTCTCCTCTGAACTCGCCAATTGAATCTCTAATCTCCTCTCGCGCGGTTGCTGTTCTCTCTTTGAAAGGTTCTCTCTCTCTCTCTCTCTCATCTCTCTCTCACTCTAAGTTGCAATGCTCCCTGTATCTTGGTTAAATCAAAACCCTTACCTCTGATTGTATTTTGGTTAAGTGAAAAGTTACCTCAACTGACCTATTCTGGTGACATGGACACCTAATGTTACAGGGACTAAATTGCAAAACCAACACTATGATTGAACAAAGGACCCAACAACACATAAGTTAGACCTAAATTTTACATTTCGTAGCATTTGTAATAATGTTTCTTTTTTTGTAGAAAGAACCATGTCACAGTCAGGTGAGAATGCAGATAGGATTTTGGAAACAGTGGAACCGCAGGCAGATATGATAGTGGAAGAAGATGACCCGCAGGCTCAGACAGAAAAAAGGAAAAGAGGTCTGACAATGTGCACGAAGACCTCAGAGGCGAAGGATTTGCAAATCGAGTTCAACAAAACCGGATGTCCGAAGGGTCCACGTAGGGCAGAGTACACAAATTGGTGTAACAATTTGGTGAAGCAGAAGGCATCTATCTTGGTTGAGAGGTGGGACAAATTCGATGACGAAGATAAGAACGAATGGTGGAACATTGTGAAGGTAAAAAAAAAACTGTACATGCATTATATATTCATTTTTCCTATTCTCTCTCTGTTTGTTATTTCTTTTTTTGTTGGATACAAGTTTTCTAGCATGTCTTAACCTTAGCATAGTTGGAATTTGCTTTTTTTTGAAAAAAAATGTGGGTCTAGCCCCCATTTGTATTGATATTAAGGTTCTGTTACAAGAGAATGGTAACCACCATTTGAAAATAAAGCAAAAGTCATATGAAACATAGAGTTGGTGTCTTATTGCACTGTTATGTGAATTCCTTCATCTCCATATATCTCAACTGGTCTTGGACTTCCTATACCAGTTCCGTCACTTCCTTGTTCGAGTCTCGGAATATTCTCGCCCCTCTTTCTCGCCACAACACGAATTGCGTAATCAGCAGTATTTCTCTGAATTTTCTACTGTATCCTGTGTCGATAACAACATCCGTGTAGTTTAGCAGTATTCGATGTTGGGCACTGTTTTGATTTGTCTGAACCGCCACCTCTTCGTACAGTGCCTTTGCAAAGGTGCATTGATTAAACATGTGATGCACCGTTTCAGCCTGCCTTTTGCATAAAACACACCTATTCGGCATACTCCAACCTCTCTTGATTAGATTGTCTATCGTGAGTATTTTGTTCAGTTTCATCAACCATCCAAAGATTCTCATTCTTGGGGGAATTTGCTTTTATAAGTAAATAATAACTTTTTTAAATTGCTATGCATCATGTAGTTGTCTTCCTGCAAGTTATATATGTCTATACCTGACCTGAAAACTTGAATGAACTTACATGTAGTAATCTTGTTGTCAATCATGCAGGCTCATTGGAACATCCAGGATGACGACCCAAAGTCCGCGAAAAAGAAAAAGACTCTGAGGAAAATGAATGAAGCTTGGAAGCAATTCAAGAGCACGTTGAAGACGGATTTCATGGAGAAAGGGAGAAATTCGGTAGGCTACTATAAATGGCTGAAACAAGAGGACTGGGAGGAGTTTCAAGCTTTGAAGTCCACAGCAGAGTTCAAGGTATATAAATTTAGCCAACTTAGTCTTTGTTCTTTTTCGATATGTACTTATATTCCTTAAACTAGCTAATTGATTTACCTTGATGTGTGAAGATAAAAAGTAACGAGGGCAGGAGGATCGCGAAATTGAACAAGTACAAGCACAAATTAGGGTCAGGTGGTTATGAGGGTAAGTCGGCCGAATGGGCGACAGTACTGGAGAACAACAAAGATTCTGACTCACCTGTGGTTAGGATCCAAAATCGTAGGGCCCAACACTGGCTCATGGGAAGATCTGAGGTAACCGCTGACGAGACGATAGTACTCCCAAATGACGTGCAACCCGTGGCTCAGAAAATGGTAAGAGTCTTTGTGGTAACTTCGTGTACATTACTTTGTCTTTTGCTATAACTAATTTTTTTTTAACAGTTGGATGTGGAGGAGGAGGTAAATTCGGGCTCCATGACTGTCGAAAGAGTGGATGATTCCTTGTCCGCAGCGCTCGGGACTAAAGAACACACGGGTCGAGTTAGGGGTGTCTCGGTCTACTGTGGCTGGAATGATGTATACGACGGACCAAAACCAAAAAGAAGACCGCGTGCCAAAGTTAGCACGGACGAGATGGAATCAAGGTTGGCGCAGGTACGCCAGGAGGTACACGAGGAGATCAGAATGGAGTACGATGGAATGATGGTTGAATTCGAATCAAGGTGCATCAACCAAATTACATCTCTTACGCAGCAATCCGAGCAACAACCTCCTGTTTCACCGGGATTTTGGCGAAGCAGTCAAGCATCCGGGACCGAAGTGCTGGGCGTGTTGGACAATCTACAGGTAATCACTACTTGTTCATAATCTACCCGTAATTGTGACTTGTTCATTAACTAATTTCTGATAATTATTGCAGGAGGCCACATCATGCGACCTCGTCATGTGGCACGACAAAACTCCTCTGACCCTTGCTAAGGGTATTGTACATCCTCCAGCCGGTTCTCAGCTAAGGCCCAACCATCTCCCTGTAACGGTTGACATGATTGTGGCCGAATGGGCTGGCATCATACCTCTTCCTGTCCCTTCCGACGACATGTTGGTGCTTGATGACGCCCGTAGACAGATTGTCCAATGTCCCAAGTGTGAGATTATTTTGGATCAGGTAATCTCTAAATAAAACACGGATATCTTATGTTACATTCAAATCATTATTTTGAAATAATTGAAAAAAGGTTCAAAATTTGATACAAACCCGAAGAGGCGTTTCCAACGCTGCGGACAAAGCTTTGTCACCGGTACGGCAAGGCTTTCTCGGGGCTGATGCGCATGAATCTCCTGCTGCGCCTGCCGCTGCGCCTGCTGCTGCCCCAGCCGCTGCGGGGGTAGACCGTACGGGGCTCTCCGAAGAAGAGGTTAGCCGTTTGCCCGAGGATTTGCTGGATCTCCACGCCTGCCTGGTTAAGGCACCAGATGATATGCAGGACGTAGTATTCGCTGTCCCCCCCGAGATTCTCCTACACGAAGGCAGGACGGTCCTGCTAGCTTTCAAAGAATTCTCAGACTTTCTGCATGGCTCGTCAAGCGATAAATGGCTCGATGTGGGAGTCCTCACCGTTTTCATCATGTAAGTGACCAAAAATCATATATATCATGTGTATAGCACTCAAATATATATTCTAATGTGAAATGATGATTTTTCAGGATGTTACAACAAAGACTTTCTGTGGATTGTGGGAAAGATAAGGTGAACAAATGTGCATTCTTGGACCCCGGCAAAGCTAATGGTACGATGGTGGATTTTCATCCGAAAGATACTGTCAAGTACTTGTGTTCAGCGATGCATAAGACTCGTTCGGGGAATAAGAGATTTATGCTCCTGCCATACCACCAGAGGGGCCACTGGTGTTTGATTGTGATTGTGCCACTTGAAAATTTGGTTTTCATCATGGATTCTTCACAGCCCACACAGAGCATCACTCCTCAGGACTCCAAAATGATCTGCACTCCAATAAGAAAGTAAGCAATAGTAATTCACTTGGTTTGATTTTTTCCCAATTATATATAACAAATTGTGGAATTGCTAATTACATTCACTCAATTTTGTAAGGGCTTTTCTGCAATATCTTAAAGATGGAGGAATGCAAAGCACGAATCCGAAGCATAAAAATAAGTAGTTGGAGGAATGCAACCGGTGAGCACACTATAATTTTTATAATTTCATATTTTTTGTTGAAAAATTTATTGTCATTCTAACATAGGCCGCTAAATGAAAATTTCAGTGCCCGCAACAGTTGCAGGGTTGGGAATGCGGTTATTACACGATGATTTATATGTTTCACTTTGTCGAACACATGCAATTCGAATGGCCACGATATCCGGTATGTAATTCATATGTTTGCCTTGACTTGTCCATATAATCAATATTGATTTTCCTCTAATATTTTTATTCTACTAAATTTGTTTTATTAGTTGCAATATTTATTTTTATAAAGCAAAACAGAGATGTAGTTGTTAGATTGTATTTTTCTAATAACCTACATATTTTGAATTTTTGGTAGTATAAATCGAAGAAACAGGCAGGGCATTACGACAAGGAACAGATAGATTTTTTTAGATGTATCTGGGCAAGGTGGTTTCAACAGGAATATTGTAAACCAGAGTATGGATTTGTATAATTTAGTGTGCATGAATTTTTGATAGAATTTAGTGTACATGAATTTTTGTATAATTTTTGATATAATTTAGTGTAACATGAATTTTGTTTAGGGGTTGTATTCTGATATATTGGAAATTCTTTGTTATGGAATTGATTTTTAATGGCTAGCAAACGGGAGGCTAGCCAAAACATAAAATAAAAAAAATATATATATTACCATTCTACACGGATATTTCACAAAAGTCCGTGTAGAAAGCCAGACAAAAAGCAAAATAAAAATATAAGATAGCTACACGGCTGCTTATGTAATAATCCGTGTAGAATAGTTATTCTACACGGATATTTAGATAGACGTCCGTGCAGAAAAATGATTGTACACGGCCGTTTAGTTAAATATCCGTGTAGATCTCCAGGAATTGGACACGGTTGTTTATGTAATACGCTGTGCAGAATAACTATTTCTACACGGTTATTATCCTAGAAAGTCCGTGTAGACAGAGTAATCCTACACGGCTGTTTATGTTCCAATCCGTGTAGCTCGGCTTTGGAGAGTGCCACTTGGCAAGGAATTGGACACGGTTGTTCAAGTAATAAGCCGTGCAGAATAACTATTTCTACACGGATAATAACCTAGAAAGGCTGTGTTGACAGAGTAATCCTACACGGCTGTTTATGTTACAATCTGTGTAGCTCGGCTTTGGAGAGCGCCACTTGGCAAGGAATTGAACACGGTTGTTTATGTAGTGATCCGTGTAGCTCGGCTTTGGAGAGCGCCACTTGGCAAGGAATTGGACACGGTTGTTTATGTAATGATCCGTGTAGCTCGGCTTTGGAGAGCGCCACTTGGCAAGGAATTGGACACGGTTGTTTATGTAATGATCCGTGTAGCTCGGGTTTGGAGAATGCCAATTGGCAGAATTGAACACGGTTGTTTATATAATGATCGTGTAGCTCTCAGGAATTGCACACGGGTAAATATCCGTGTATAATTTATTCAGGGGATTATACACCCTCGCACTCCACACGGCAGGAAATCCGTGTAGCTCCCCTGTTTTTGTCCGTGTACAATAACCATTTCTGTAGTAGTGTCAATTTCAGGAAAATGCACGGTATAGACCGCGCCATTGGATCAATATTCAAAAGGTTAGAACAGACCCAAATTCCTAGTTAGAAAAACAGTCTTCAGTAGCCAACCGCACGGTACACATAAGAATAGAATCACACTATCAAATAATTAAGCGTACAGCTTTTGTGGGTTCTTTAAAAAAAATCACCAATAGGTTAATTAGTTCGTTCCAAATCACAATCTTAATTTAATTCATATATTACACTTAAAAACTTTGTTGGTACATTCTTCTAGTAACAATTTATAAACTGAATATTGTTGGTTATCCAGTAGTCGTGCACTGTGCAATGTACATGCGCTTAACAATATTGTTGGCTCATCCGTGATGACAAACTTAATTATATATTTTGACTTAAGAGCTTAAACTATGTTTCACATCCAAAAAATGGTATTACTTAAAGAGTTCTATTACATCTTAACTTTTGCTCAAGTGTTGGACATTCGTTCTGAGTACAAGTTAGAAGGCAATATGTCAGAGCCATATCATAGTGGACGGAAAAGGGGGCTAAGTGTCCTTGATATAAATTGAAAATTCGTAATTTTGTTCCTTAAATTATGTAACTTTTGTATGCATCAATATTTGTAAGCCTTTTATTATAAAATGAAATTATACTATATTAGATATTTCAGTCCGTCAATTTATATTTTCTAGTTTAACCCTTACTTTGTGTTAAATACATAAGTAGATTTCATCACATACGCCTACAAAAGTTACAAATTTTATGACATTTTTTGGACTATTTGATCATTATCCATATTAATAATAAAAAAAACAGTGATCAATTTCAGACGAAAGGCACGGTATAGACCACGCTGTTGGATCAAAATTGTATCAAAACGTTTTGATACAGTTAATATCCATAAAGAATCACAACCGTATCTCCGCCATATAGAGTATTGTCTTTAACAACTAGCAATGATTCTCATATAGTAATGAGAATTATTTATATGCTCTTAAAAAATCTAAGTTATGGGCTACGTGTATCAAGAAAAGTTATTTGGTATGTATTATTTTTAATCATATTTGAATTATTAATCATTCAGTTAACACAATATTATTTGTAAAGGGATTTTCTAACAAGTTGTATACTAGTATCATTTAAATAAGTAATTGATATTTATTTAACAACAAGATCAACACACTAGTGGAAAAACAGGAATATAGTGCAGTTGAATAAGCCATTTGTATTCTCATTAACGTACATTTGAATTTTTTCAAACTTGTTATATAGTGCCCACAACAACCAGCCGGCTGGGAATGTGGATATTATGCCATGTTTCTCATGCAAGACATAATAAGTGAATTCCTCGATGACTTTCCGAACTTAAAGGTATATATGTATTTATATATTTTTCAATAAGCATCGTCGCTTCAAACATAACAAAATACACAATTAAATGTGCATTCTTCTATCTTTTCAATTATGCAGAGTCTTCCCGCGAAACATACTTTACAACGCTTGAGCGACTTTCGCCAAACGTGGGTTCAATTTATGATGAAAGAATTAAAGTCGAGAAGAAGCTAGTACAACAATTTAGGATGTATACTTAATTTGCATAAACATGAATTTAATTTGTGTAATAATTTAGGATTTGTTTGATTTGTGTGTGATATTTAATTTATGATGTTGTATGTGACATATTTGTATGCAAAAAACAACAATTTAGGATGTGTATGTGCATGTATATGGCCAGCAGTATATGGTAGCTGGCCAAATAAATAAAAATGTTTTTTTTAGATTCAATATAACATCAGGATCGGTCCTATTAAAAAACCGATATAGATACTATTTTTTATTAAAAAAAAACCTCCAGATAAACAATTAAGAACGGTTATTTGGTAAAAAACCGATCCAGATAACTATCAGGATCGGTTTTTAATATACGAACCGATCCTGATAAATATCTGGATCGGTTTTTTTAAAACTCCGAGCTTGATTGTTATTAAAGGTTTTTTCAATAAAAAATATATTGGGATCGGTTCTAATTAAAAACCGATCCTGATAATTATCTGGATCGGTTTGTTTATAAAGAACCGAGCTTGATTGTTATTAAATGTTTTTTAATAAAAAATCTATTCGGATCGGGTCTAATTAAAAAACCGATCCTGATAATTATCTGGATCGGTTCTTTGTAAAGCTATTAGGAGCGGTTCTACTTAACAACTGATCCTGCTATATCCTAATCTGCATCGGTTTTTAAAAAGGGCCGATCCAGATTTATTAATATGTGAGCGGTTAAATTAAAGAGCCGATGCTAATAGTTTCTACCAGGATCGGTTCATTTACCGATCCAGATTATTGTAACTATTTGGATCGGTGTTTTAACCGATCCAGATTATTGTAGTAATCAGTATCGCCTTCATCAGGATCGGTTTTATTCCGATACTAATATTCGTATATAACCGATCCTGATTCCATATTTTCCACTAGTGACAACTGCATACATTTTTTGTTGAAGAATAGAATTAATTAGAGGGTTAACTTTGTAAAATAGAAAGGGGTAAAATTGTAATTTAGGAAGAATAGGAAATTACCGTTGGAGACTCTAGGCATCAACGGTAAAATAAATTAGGAGGCTATAAGTAACCCCATGTAGTAATAGAGAACAATATAACAAAAATAACAAATATCAATATCAATATCAGATTCTCATAACTTTAAATGGTATCAGAGCATTAGATCTGCATAATCTCTATATGTTCTTATCAACCGATTTCAATACTACTTCATCTCAAAAATTATGCTCATCATATACCAATAAAAAATCCCAAATACAAATACCAGCATACCAGATCGGAGTAAAATCCCCCCTGCTCAAATCAGCAAACCAAAAAACAAAATCCACATAATCCCAAGCCATTGATTTGTTCCTATCAAAAAAAAAAATCATCAACAAAAAAAAACTGTTCCTTTCTGTTCGCACGAAAGCGCAACGCAAGTTTCGGTACGCTTGAGGGCGTACCTTTTAAAACCACGTTTACACTTCACGAATAAGGATTGCAAGTGCACAACCCCTATCGAGTAGTATAATCGGGTGTCGATCCACAGGGACGACTCAAATTCTAATTTTTGGCTTAACCTAATTAGGTACTAGAAGTGAGAAGGGTGTTTGAATTTGTTTAAGTTTCCTAATTTCAATCAACAATAGTAATAGCAAACAATGAAAGCAAGTAAATGTTTGATTTTAGACTATCTGTAAAATAAAAGCGTTTCGAGGGTTTCAGACTTCATCCTCAACTTTGCTGCTCTGGACTTGTCACGCGACCCGCATACTCTCGTATGCGACCCTTGTGACGCGACCCGCGTGCTCTCACACGCGACCCGCGTAGCCCTCAAGCACTCTGGACCTCTCACTCGACCCGCATGCTTTCACATGCGACCTTTGTGACGCGACCCGCATGGTTTCTCATGCGACCCGCGTGGTCCTGGAGCTGACACTGAACATTACTGATTCTGGTTGTTAAATTCGTGTAAGGCTCGATTGACCGTACCTAATGTCACTGAACCTCAACTTTCGTGTATTGGCTTAATAGACCTAGTATGGAATTGCAATTTAACCTTCCTAGATTCAATTCAAACCTAAGTTCTTGATCTTGTTTACTAAAGGCATCCACTATTCTTTCGATTAATGGAAATTTCACCTTTCGGCTACTATTGATCTCACCTCTCGGATCTTAGACCTACCTCAAATACTAAACCTAATCAACAAGATACATCAAGGCCAAATTACAAAAAGAAATGCCATAGGCAATCAATAGTAGACAATCAAGAATCAATCAAGCAATTAGGTCAAGCAATTTCAATCAATACAAAAATCAAGAAACACGATTAACAAATCAGATTCAATTAACATTCATCATCAAACAAAGCATTAGATTACATCTAAACCCTCAAAACTGAAAATCTACTCAAACATGATCAAAGAAAGAAGAAAAGAGAGATAGAAGATGCAAATCATGATGAAGAGGAGAAGAATCGAGGGAGATCAAGCTTGAATGGAGATCTTGGCCGAATTCTTCCCTAGCTCCAGTTTTCTTCTGATCCTGTTGCTCCTGGCGCCAAGCTCCCTCTGTCCCGATCTCTCTCTCTCTTTTAAAATTGAAATCTGGATCCCCTGAATCGCGCAGGCCCAGATCTATATATAGACAGCTTACTGGGCTTCAATTGGGCCTGCGCAGTTGATTCGACGCGACCCGCATGGATCGGATGCGACCCGCGTCGGGTCGGGTCTGATGCGCGCTGTGAGGGTCGCGTCTGAGGTCGCACTGGGCTGTGATGCGAGTCGCGTCAGGTGGGACGCGGCCCGCATGGGAGATGTCTGAACTCTGCTTTTTGTCTGTTTTCGCCTATTTCCTGCAAAATCATAACCAAACTGCAGCAGTACCATATTCTATCGATATTTCAATGTAAACAGTGCAATTTAGTTATTCAAAACATAATATTTGGTCTGGAAATAGGTCGAAACAATCAATCAAATAATGAGACATCAAATTCCCCCAAGCTTAACCTTTGCTTGTCCTCAAGCAAATCATGTTTTGGTACCGGGTTTAGATTCTAAATGCAAGTTAAGTTCCTAAATGTGAAAATTTACTTGATTTGCTTCAACTAAAAACCTAAAGAATCTCTTTGCTATGATTTGGACTTTCCTTGGTCAATTTTGATTCACCTCACAAATTGATTAACAAAATTTCAAACTCTAAATGTTCTAAAACTTGCAAAGTTGATTGCTCGAAGTTATCAGTTTATCATTCTTTCACTAAATCTATGCCTTCGTTTGTAGAGATTTCTTTTTCTTTTTCAACCCCCCCAAGCTTGGAACAAGCTTAGGTCAGAAAGATGCGGACTTCGTGTGTTGGTATATGCAAAAGCCTTCTCTTTTTTTTTTTATTTGGGAGACGAGCTCAAAGGCGCCCATTCAGGACTTATTGCCAGTACTCTTATTTTCTCCGTCTTTTTTTTTTTTTTTTTTTTTTTTTTAGCACAAACCATGAATACACACATCCACCAGTGTTCATTCACACCGATGAATATCCCAAACTTTCTTTATTTTAAATCCCTATTTCCCTATTTGAAAGGCACAGATCAGTTTCTAAATGTTATTTCGACACTCAAGTTTTCAATTATGCAATTCTCAAAACATTTGTTCCTAATCCGTTTTGTTTGGTCAATTATGAGGTTAGTTCCAATTTTCCAAGGTCATCCTAATCATATAAAAATTTTCAGATAGGTCCCTAATTTCAACAATCAAGCAAATTTTTCACCTAAAAATGCAATGCAAAGTGCTAAGAAAAGTAAACATGACCTAAGTAAAGCTACGTAAAATCAAAATAAATCCTAAAACATAAAAGTCCCCCCCCAAGCTTAGCCTGAGCATTGTCCTCAATGCTTCAAGACCAAAAGATATAGAAAAGTAAAAGCAGAGGGGAAAGAAAACAGACCTGATCACTCGTCGTCAGAACCGTACCATCTCCAGTCACTCAGCATGTCCTCAATAGCGCCTACCCGTGTCTGGAGATGATGAAGGGCAGCACCCTGCTCGCGCCGCATGTCGTACAGCATGCTGTACACATCCTGAATGGTGGGGTCGGAAACAGGAGGTGGATAGGAGGGACCAGCAGAAGAAGTGGAGGGACCAGCAGCATAAGAGGTAGAGGCGTGGAACTGCGCAGGTGGCATGAAGGCATCGGCCATGAGGACATCATCGTCGGGAGGAGGCTGTGGCTGAGCAGGAGGTGGTGGTGGTGGTGGTGCCTGCTCGGCTGGCTGTGGTCGAGGAAACAGCCAAGTGGCCTCGTCCTCGAAAGAGATAGGTGATGGAGAAGGCAACTCGTGCTGGCTACCATCCTGTAGGCGCCAGAAATATCGAGTGCGGTGGCCGGCCGGACCTCGCGCGATCCTGATGAAAGTCGCCTGCTGGAAAGCCCTAGCGTCCATGATAATCGGGCCCCTGGAGAGAGTGAAACCGACGAGTGATACGTCAAGCTGCTCGGCAATGAAAGTGACGTATCCCCCGATGTGGATCGAGCCACCTGTCTTCTTGACCTGCTGGACACCGAGCCAGTGGCGGACCATAATGAGCATCAGATCGGGCCGCTCTAGAGAATCCGCTGGGCGGAGCATGAAGTCCAACATCGCCAAGTCCTCCTCATTGGCACGTGAGACTGTCTCGCCACGTGCAAAAATGGTATTGGCTAGGGTACGCTGGATGCAACGCAGTACAGGGTGAGGTATGGCAGTGCTCCTGTACTGGTTGCTCGTGGCAACCTCCATACCAGTGATCAGACGCCAGAAGTGGTCTCTGTCGACGCCCTCACGGAAGTGAAGAGAATCAGTACTCGGGTCAGGGGCAAATCCAAACCACTCGCGCATCTGGGAGACAGGCACTCGCCAAAGCCCGCCGCGCATCCGGAATCTGATGTATGGATGGTGCTCGGGATCCCACCTGAGCCTGAGAGAAGAGAGGAACTCAAGCGTGAGCTCCTCGTAGCAGTCGCGCTGAATGGCCCAGAAAGCGGGAGTAAACCCGATCCTCTCTGTGAGGCGAACGAACTCCTCGCGCACCCCAAACGCCTCGAGAGCGTCGAAATCGACTCGGCGAGTGTTTTCAAACTTGCGCTGCTGCAAGATGTGGGTATAATCGGTGGGAGTGGTGGACTCATCAGAATAAAACTCCACCGCGGGAGACTCGGCACGAGGGACGGAATGATGAGAAGAATGGTGGGAAGAGTGACGAGAAGAGGAAGGAGTGGGGTGATGGGAATAAGAATGAGGACCGGAATGGTGAGAAGAGTGAGGAGTGGAATGGTGAGAAGAAGAGTGAGGGGTGGAATGATGAGAAGAAGAAGAATGGCGAGAAGAATGAGTGGAATGGTGAGAAGAAGATGATCCGTCGTCGTGCGAGGCCGAGGCGGGAGAAGGTGTACGCGCAGGCGGTGGGGATTGGGCACGGAGAGCGGCTTGCCGTTGCTCGTGTTGGCGTTTAGAACGGCGTTCACGGCCTGGGTCCATGCCTCTGTCTCCTCTGGCTCAGTTATGACGCGGGTCGCGTAGGGTTGGATGCGGCTCGCGTGGGGTAGGACGCGGGTCGCGTTGGTCAGGACGCGAGTCGCGTGGACTGGTACCAGGCTGGTTAAGGTTAGGAACTGGTACTGGAGCGGGTCGCGTGAGTGTGAGTGCGAGCCGCGTGGGATGGTACCGGTTTGGCCAGTCTGGTGAAAATGGGAACCGGGAACCAGAGAGAACGCGGGTCGCGTGAGTGTGGAAGCGGGTCGCGTTGGCCGAACAGGGTCAAGTTAGGGTTACAAAACCGATGAAGGAAAAAGGAGAAGAACTTACCTGGTTGCGTCGGTGGCTTCGGCGGAGAAGGAGGAGAAGAAGGAGAACGTCGGCGGTGGTGCTAGATCGGCGGAGAAGGAGAAAGAAGAAGGGGGAAACGGACGCGGGTTAAAAAGGGACCCCGCGTCCATTCAATGCGCCTATTCAATGCGGCGCCGTTTCGTGTTGACGCGGGTCGCGTCCAATGTCACGCGGGTCGCGTGACAGAGGGTCGCATGAGCTTACACGGGGCATGTGACGGATGACGCGCGTCGCATGGGTTCCCATGCGGGTCGCGTCAGGGTTCTCTTTTTGGAATTTTGTGAAGTCAAAGTAAATGAAAAATGAAATGAAAACTGAAAAGAACATCTAACTAATCAAAATGCAAATAAACAAAAAGGTTTGGGCTGCCTCCAAAGAAGCGCTTGTTTTAGGTCTCAAGCTCGACCTTCCCTTCACTAGTCTTCGACTGGGGTGGGATCAGGTGGAACTGGGAGGATCACCCACTTCGGAGGTACACGAACCGTGCGATCAAACTCTTGCATCAGAAGAATCCACATGATTTCTCTAAGGACTTTTATCGAGTACCCGATCGTGCCTATATGAGCTTTCCATTTCTCCAAGGGCGTGGCAATCCGATCGGGTTTGAGATCTGCGCTTATGATCAAAGGAAAAGATTCATCTGGGTCCTGGAATTCATACCTGAGGTTAATTAGAAGAGGTTCGAGCTCGGGAGTCGGCTGCTCTGTCTCGGTTTTGATGCGGGTCGCGTCATTTGGCGTGAGGATCGCATCAGATGGCGTGCAGGTCGCGTCAAGTTCTTCCAGGTTGTCAGTTTCTTTCTGCACGGTCCGTGTAGATTCTGCACGGTCCGTGTGAGCTTTGTGCGCCCCGTGTGCTATCTCTAGCTCCTCTGGCCGTGGTGCAAAATCAATGCAGGATGTCTGCGGGCCATGTATCAGTTCCCCCAGGTTGTCACCCTCTTTCTGCACGGTCCGTGTAGATTTTGCACGGTCTGTGTTCTCAGTAGTCGTGTCGGTCTCAGCTAGTCTTCGGGGAAACGGTACAGGTGGCTTGT
This sequence comes from Carex kokanica, assembly GCA_025461125.1. Classification (NCBI taxonomy): domain Eukaryota; kingdom Viridiplantae; phylum Streptophyta; class Magnoliopsida; order Poales; family Cyperaceae; genus Carex; species Carex kokanica. The sequence continues at coordinate 173,117 of JAJGRX010000928.1, read as the reverse complement.
ATGGTGGAGGTTTCTCAGCTTCTTTCCTCTTCCTTTTGCCAGCTTCTCCCACGCGGGCCGCGTCCAAGGTGATGCGGGTCGCGTCCACAGAGTCTTCAGGTGGTGATGCGGGTCGAATTGGTTTGATGCGACCTGGGTCCACATGTTCCTCCGTGGGTGACGCGGGTCGCGTCTCAATGATGCGGGTCGCGTCATATGGAGTCTGATCTGATGGGAAGGCTGGTTCTTCGTATTGGGTCCCACTTCGCAGCGTGATCGCCTTAGCTTCTCCTCTGGGGTTGGGTTCTGGCTGAGATGGCAGCTTTCCAGGTTGAGGTTGGCTCGAGATGACGATATGACTCAATTGCTCCAACAACTTGTTCCGAGCAGCCATTTGAGTAGACATGCTCTGCATCTGTTCCCACATCATCTGGTTTATCTTCGTTTGCTCGTCCATGATGTTGCTCATAGCGGGATCGATGTACGGCTCGGGTGGATCAGATTGAAATGCGCAATTGTAGAAATTGCGATTATTGCTGCTGCTCGAGTAATCGTCGAAGGTTGGTCTCGAGAAGTGAGATGATTCGTAGCTGAGATAGTTGACCTGCTCAGTTTCTTCACTCCATCCTTGATTGTCATCTGCCTCCACGTTCATCCTGTCCAATGCTCTCTGCATGGCATCCATTTTGGCATACAGAGCAGTGATTTGATCTACCTCGTATTTGCCTCCTCCTCGCGAATTGTAGTGGTTGGACCACTGTTGGTTTGTCGCCATGTTGTAAATTGGACCCATGACAGCTTGTTCCTGTAGAGAAAGAAAATAAAAATAAAAATAAAAATAAAATATACAGGTTAAAATCTAGATTAACTAAGATAAGCAAAAAATCAGAAAATGATTGGCGTCCCCGGCAACGGCGCCAAAAACTTGTTCGCACGAAAGCGCAACGCAAGTTTCGGTACGCTTGAGGGCGTACCTTTTAAAACCACGTTTACACTTCACGAATAAGGATTGCAAGTGCACAACCCCTATCGAGTAGTATAATCGGGTGTCGATCCACAGGGACGACTCAAATTCTAATTTTTGGCTTAACCTAATTAGGTACTAGAAGTGAGAAGGGTGTTTGAATTTGTTTAAGTTTCCTAATTTCAATCAACAATAGTAATAGCAAACAATGAAAGCAAGTAAATGTTTGATTTTAGACTATCTGTAAAATAAAAGCGTTTCGAGGGTTTCAGACTTCATCCTCAACTTTGCTGCTCTGGACTTGTCACGCGACCCGCATACTCTCGTATGCGACCCTTGTGACGCGACCCGCGTGCTCTCACACGCGACCCGCGTAGCCCTCAAGCACTCTGGACCTCTCACTCGACCCGCATGCTTTCACATGCGACCTTTGTGACGCGACCCGCATGGTTTCTCATGCGACCCGCGTGGTCCTGGAGCTGACACTGAACATTACTGATTCTGGTTGTTAAATTCGTGTAAGGCTCGATTGACCGTACCTAATGTCACTGAACCTCAACTTTCGTGTATTGGCTTAATAGACCTAGTATGGAATTGCAATTTAACCTTCCTAGATTCAATTCAAACCTAAGTTCTTGATCTTGTTTACTAAAGGCATCCACTATTCTTTCGATTAATGGAAATTTCACCTTTCGGCTACTATTGATCTCACCTCTCGGATCTTAGACCTACCTCAAATACTAAACCTAATCAACAAGATACATCAAGGCCAAATTACAAAAAGAAATGCCATAGGCAATCAATAGTAGACAATCAAGAATCAATCAAGCAATTAGGTCAAGCAATTTCAATCAATACAAAAATCAAGAAACACGATTAACAAATCAGATTCAATTAACATTCATCATCAAACAAAGCATTAGATTACATCTAAACCCTCAAAACTGAAAATCTACTCAAACATGATCAAAGAAAGAAGAAAAGAGAGATAGAAGATGCAAATCATGATGAAGAGGAGAAGAATCGAGGGAGATCAAGCTTGAATGGAGATCTTGGCCGAATTCTTCCCTAGCTCCAGTTTTCTTCTGATCCTGTTGCTCCTGGCGCCAAGCTCCCTCTGTCCCGATCTCTCTCTCTGTTTTAAAATTGAAATCTGGATCCCCTGAATCGCGCAGGCCCAGATCTATATATAGACAGCTTACTGGGCTTCAATTGGGCCTGCGCAGTTGATTCGACGCGACCCGCATGGATCGGATGCGACCCGCGTCGGGTTGGGTCTGATGCGTGCTGTGAGGGTCGCGTCTGAGGTCGCGCTGGGCTGTGATGCGACCCGCATCAGGTGGGACGCGGCCCGCATGGGAGATGTCTGAACTCTGCTTTTTGTCTGTTTTCGCCTATTTCCTGCAAAATCATAACCAAACTGCAGCAGTACCATATTCTATCGATATTTCAATGTAAACAGTGCAATTTAGTTATTCAAAACATAATATTTGGTCTGGAAATAGGTCGAAACAATCAATCAAATAATGAGACATCAAATTCCCCCAAGCTTAACCTTTGCTTGTCCTCAAGCAAATCATGTTTTGGTACCGGGTTTAGATTCTAAATGCAAGTTAAGTTCCTAAATGTGAAAATTTACTTGATTTGCTTCAACTAAAAACCTAAAGAATCTCTTTGCTATGATTTGGACTTTCCTTGGTCAATTTTGATTCACCTCACAAATTGATTAACAAAATTTCAAACTCTAAATGTTCTAAAACTTGCAAAGTTGATTGCTCGAAGTTATCAGTTTATCATTCTTTCACTAAATCTATGCCTTCGTTTGTAGAGATTTCTTTTTCTTTTTCAACCCCCCCAAGCTTGGAACAAGCTTAGGTCAGAAAGATGCGGACTTCGTGTGTTGGTATATGCAAAAGCCTTCTCTTTTTTTTTTTATTTGGGAGACGAGCTCAAAGGCGCCCATTCAGGACTTATTGCCAGTACTCTTATTTTCTCCGTCTTTTTTTTTTTTTTTTTTTTTTTTTTAGCACAAACCATGAATACACACATCCACCAGTGTTCATTCACACCGATGAATATCCCAAACTTTCTTTATTTTAAATCCCTATTTCCCTATTTGAAAGGCACAGATCAGTTTCTAAATGTTATTTCGACACTCAAGTTTTCAATTATGCAATTCTCAAAACATTTGTTCCTAATCCGTTTTGTTTGGTCAATTATGAGGTTAGTTCCAATTTTCCAAGGTCATCCTAATCATATAAAAATTTTCAGATAGGTCCCTAATTTCAACAATCAAGCAAATTTTTCACCTAAAAATGCAATGCAAAGTGCTAAGAAAAGTAAACATGACCTAAGTAAAGCTACGTAAAATCAAAATAAATCCTAAAACATAAAAGTCCCCCCCCAAGCTTAGCCTGAGCATTGTCCTCAATGCTTCAAGACCAAAAGATATAGAAAAGTAAAAGCAGAGGGGAAAGAAAACAGACCTGATCACTCGTCGTCAGAACCGTACCATCTCCAGTCACTCAGCATGTCCTCAATAGCGCCTACCCGTGTCTGGAGATGATGAAGGGCAGCACCCTGCTCGCGCCGCATGTCGTACAGCATGCTGTACACATCCTGAATGGTGGGGTCGGAAACAGGAGGTGGATAGGAGGGACCAGCAGAAGAAGTGGAGGGACCAGCAGCATAAGAGGTAGAGGCGTGGAACTGCGCAGGTGGCATGAAGGCATCGGCCATGAGGACATCATCGTCGGGAGGAGGCTGTGGCTGAGCAGGAGGTGGTGGTGGTGGTGGTGCCTGCTCGGCTGGCTGTGGTCGAGGAAACAGCCAAGTGGCCTCGTCCTCGAAAGAGATAGGTGATGGAGAAGGCAACTCGTGCTGGCTACCATCCTGTAGGCGCCAGAAATATCGAGTGCGGTGGCCGGCCGGACCTCGCGCGATCCTGATGAAAGTCGCCTGCTGGAAAGCCCTAGCGTCCATGATAATCGGGCCCCTGGAGAGAGTGAAACCGACGAGTGATACGTCAAGCTGCTCGGCAATGAAAGTGACGTATCCCCCGATGTGGATCGAGCCACCTGTCTTCTTGACCTGCTGGACACCGAGCCAGTGGCGGACCATAATGAGCATCAGATCGGGCCGCTCTAGAGAATCCGCTGGGCGGAGCATGAAGTCCAACATCGCCAAGTCCTCCTCATTGGCACGTGAGACTGTCTCGCCACGTGCAAAAATGGTATTGGCTAGGGTACGCTGGATGCAACGCAGTACAGGGTGAGGTATGGCAGTGCTCCTGTACTGGTTGCTCGTGGCAACCTCCATACCAGTGATCAGACGCCAGAAGTGGTCTCTGTCGACGCCCTCACGGAAGTGAAGAGAATCAGTACTCGGGTCAGGGGCAAATCCAAACCACTCGCGCATCTGGGAGACAGGCACTCGCCAAAGCCCGCCGCGCATCCGGAATCTGATGTATGGATGGTGCTCGGGATCCCACCTGAGCCTGAGAGACGATAGTACTCCCAAATGACGTGCAACCCGTGGCTCAGAAAATGGTAAGAGTCTTTGTGGTAACTTCGTGTACATTACTTTGTCTTTTGCTATAACTAATTTTTTTTTAACAGTTGGATGTGGAGGAGGAGGTAAATTCGGGCTCCATGACTGTCGAAAGAGTGGATGATTCCTTGTCCGCAGCGCTCGGGACTAAAGAACACACGGGTCGAGTTAGGGGTGTCTCGGTCTACTGTGGCTGGAATGATGTATACGACGGACCAAAACCAAAAAGAAGACCGCGTGCCAAAGTTAGCACGGACGAGATGGAATCAAGGTTGGCGCAGGTACGCCAGGAGGTACACGAGGAGATCAGAATGGAGTACGATGGAATGATGGTTGAATTCGAATCAAGGTGCATCAACCAAATTACATCTCTTACGCAGCAATCCGAGCAACAACCTCCTGTTTCACCGGGATTTTGGCGAAGCAGTCAAGCATCCGGGACCGAAGTGCTGGGCGTGTTGGACAATCTACAGGTAATCACTACTTGTTCATAATCTACCCGTAATTGTGACTTGTTCATTAACTAATTTCTGATAATTATTGCAGGAGGCCACATCATGCGACCTCGTCATGTGGCACGACAAAACTCCTCTGACCCTTGCTAAGGGTATTGTACATCCTCCAGCCGGTTCTCAGCTAAGGCCCAACCATCTCCCTGTAACGGTTGACATGATTGTGGCCGAATGGGCTGGCATCATACCTCTTCCTGTCCCTTCCGACGACATGTTGGTGCTTGATGACGCCCGTAGACAGATTGTCCAATGTCCCAAGTGTGAGATTATTTTGGATCAGGTAATCTCTAAATAAAACACGGATATCTTATGTTACATTCAAATCATTATTTTGAAATAATTGAAAAAAGGTTCAAAATTTGATACAAACCCGAAGAGGCGTTTCCAACGCTGCGGACAAAGCTTTGTCACCGGTACGGCAAGGCTTTCTCGGGGCTGATGCGCATGAATCTCCTGCTGCGCCTGCCGCTGCGCCTGCTGCTGCCCCAGCCGCTGCGGGGGTAGACCGTACGGGGCTCTCCGAAGAAGAGGTTAGCCGTTTGCCCGAGGATTTGCTGGATCTCCACGCCTGCCTGGTTAAGGCACCAGATGATATGCAGGACGTAGTATTCGCTGTCCCCCCCGAGATTCTCCTACACGAAGGCAGGACGGTCCTGCTAGCTTTCAAAGAATTCTCAGACTTTCTGCATGGCTCGTCAAGCGATAAATGGCTCGATGTGGGAGTCCTCACCGTTTTCATCATGTAAGTGACCAAAAATCATATATATCATGTGTATAGCACTCAAATATATATTCTAATGTGAAATGATGATTTTTCAGGATGTTACAACAAAGACTTTCTGTGGATTGTGGGAAAGATAAGGTGAACAAATGTGCATTCTTGGACCCCGGCAAAGCTAATGGTACGATGGTGGATTTTCATCCGAAAGATACTGTCAAGTACTTGTGTTCAGCGATGCATAAGACTCGTTCGGGGAATAAGAGATTTATGCTCCTGCCATACCACCAGAGGGGCCACTGGTGTTTGATTGTGATTGTGCCACTTGAAAATTTGGTTTTCATCATGGATTCTTCACAGCCCACACAGAGCATCACTCCTCAGGACTCCAAAATGATCTGCACTCCAATAAGAAAGTAAGCAATAGTAATTCACTTGGTTTGATTTTTTCCCAATTATATATAACAAATTGTGGAATTGCTAATTACATTCACTCAATTTTGTAAGGGCTTTTCTGCAATATCTTAAAGATGGAGGAATGCAAAGCACGAATCCGAAGCATAAAAATAAGTAGTTGGAGGAATGCAACCGGTGAGCACACTATAATTTTTATAATTTCATATTTTTTGTTGAAAAATTTATTGTCATTCTAACATAGGCCGCTAAATGAAAATTTCAGTGCCCGCAACAGTTGCAGGGTTGGGAATGCGGTTATTACACGATGATTTATATGTTTCACTTTGTCGAACACATGCAATTCGAATGGCCACGATATCCGGTATGTAATTCATATGTTTGCCTTGACTTGTCCATATAATCAATATTGATTTTCCTCTAATATTTTTATTCTACTAAATTTGTTTTATTAGTTGCAATATTTATTTTTATAAAGCAAAACAGAGATGTAGTTGTTAGATTGTATTTTTCTAATAACCTACATATTTTGAATTTTTGGTAGTATAAATCGAAGAAACAGGCAGGGCATTACGACAAGGAACAGATAGATTTTTTTAGATGTATCTGGGCAAGGTGGTTTCAACAGGAATATTGTAAACCAGAGTATGGATTTGTATAATTTAGTGTGCATGAATTTTTGATAGAATTTAGTGTACATGAATTTTTGTATAATTTTTGATATAATTTAGTGTAACATGAATTTTGTTTAGGGGTTGTATTCTGATATATTGGAAATTCTTTGTTATGGAATTGATTTTTAATGGCTAGCAAACGGGAGGCTAGCCAAAACATAAAATAAAAAAAATATATATATTACCATTCTACACGGATATTTCACAAAAGTCCGTGTAGAAAGCCAGACAAAAAGCAAAATAAAAATATAAGATAGCTACACGGCTGCTTATGTAATAATCCGTGTAGAATAGTTATTCTACACGGATATTTAGATAGACGTCCGTGCAGAAAAATGATTGTACACGGCCGTTTAGTTAAATATCCGTGTAGATCTCCAGGAATTGGACACGGTTGTTTATGTAATACGCTGTGCAGAATAACTATTTCTACACGGTTATTATCCTAGAAAGTCCGTGTAGACAGAGTAATCCTACACGGCTGTTTATGTTCCAATCCGTGTAGCTCGGCTTTGGAGAGTGCCACTTGGCAAGGAATTGGACACGGTTGTTCAAGTAATAAGCCGTGCAGAATAACTATTTCTACACGGATAATAACCTAGAAAGGCTGTGTTGACAGAGTAATCCTACACGGCTGTTTATGTTACAATCTGTGTAGCTCGGCTTTGGAGAGCGCCACTTGGCAAGGAATTGAACACGGTTGTTTATGTAGTGATCCGTGTAGCTCGGCTTTGGAGAGCGCCACTTGGCAAGGAATTGGACACGGTTGTTTATGTAATGATCCGTGTAGCTCGGCTTTGGAGAGCGCCACTTGGCAAGGAATTGGACACGGTTGTTTATGTAATGATCCGTGTAGCTCGGGTTTGGAGAATGCCAATTGGCAGAATTGAACACGGTTGTTTATATAATGATCGTGTAGCTCTCAGGAATTGCACACGGGTAAATATCCGTGTATAATTTATTCAGGGGATTATACACCCTCGCACTCCACACGGCAGGAAATCCGTGTAGCTCCCCTGTTTTTGTCCGTGTACAATAACCATTTCTGTAGTAGTGTCAATTTCAGGAAAATGCACGGTATAGACCGCGCCATTGGATCAATATTCAAAAGGTTAGAACAGACCCAAATTCCTAGTGAGAAAAACAGTCTTCAGTAGCCAACCGCACGGTACACATAAGAATAGAATCACACTATCAAATAATTAAGCGTACAGCTTTTGTGGGTTCTTTAAAAAAAATCACCAATAGGTTAATTAGTTCGTTCCAAATCACAATCTTAATTTAATTCATATATTACACTTAAAAACTTTGTTGGTACATTCTTCTAGTAACAATTTATAAACTGAATATTGTTGGTTATCCAGTAGTCGTGCACTGTGCAATGTACATGCGCTTAACAATATTGTTGGCTCATCCGTGATGACAAACTTAATTATATATTTTGACTTAAGAGCTTAAACTATGTTTCACATCCAAAAAATGGTATTACTTAAAGAGTTCTATTACATCTTAACTTTTGCTCAAGTGTTGGACATTCGTTCTGAGTACAAGTTAGAAGGCAATATGTCAGAGCCATATCATAGTGGACGGAAAAGGGGGCTAAGTGTCCTTGATATAAATTGAAAATTCGTAATTTTGTTCCTTAAATTATGTAACTTTTGTATGCATCAATATTTGTAAGCCTTTTATTATAAAATGAAATTATACTATATTAGATATTTCAGTCCGTCAATTTATATTTTCTAGTTTAACCCTTACTTTGTGTTAAATACATAAGTAGATTTCATCACATACGCCTACAAAAGTTACAAATTTTATGACATTTTTTGGACTATTTGATCATTATCCATATTAATAATAAAAAAAACAGTGATCAATTTCAGACGAAAGGCACGGTATAGACCACGCTGTTGGATCAAAATTGTATCAAAACGTTTTGATACAGTTAATATCCATAAAGAATCACAACCGTATCTCCGCCATATAGAGTATTGTCTTTAACAACTAGAAATGATTCTCATATAGTAATGAGAATTATTTATATGCTCTTAAAAAATCTAAGTTATGGGCTACGTGTATCAAGAAAAGTTATTTGGTATGTATTATTTTTAATCATATTTGAATTATTAATCATTCAGTTAACACAATATTATTTGTAAAGGGATTTTCTAACAAGTTGTATACTAGTATCATTTAAATAAGTAATTGATATTTATTTAACAACAAGATCAACACACTAGTGGAAAAAACAGGAATATAGTGCAGTTGAATAAGCCATTTGTATTCTCATTAACGTACATTTGAATTTTTTCAAACTTGTTATATAGTGCCCACAACAACCAGCCGGCTGGGAATGTGGATATTATGCCATGTTTCTCATGCAAGACATAATAAGTGAATTCCTCGATGACTTTCCGAACTTAAAGGTATATATGTATTTATATATTTTTCAATAAGCATCGTCGCTTCAAACATAACAAAATACACAATTAAATGTGCATTCTTCTATCTTTTCAATTATGCAGAGTCTTCCCGCGAAACATACTTTACAACGCTTGAGCGACTTTCGCCAAACGTGGGTTCAATTTATGATGAAAGAATTAAAGTCGAGAAGAAGCTAGTACAACAATTTAGGATGTATACTTAATTTGCATAAACATGAATTTAATTTGTGTAATAATTTAGGATTTGTTTGATTTGTGTGTGATATTTAATTTATGATGTTGTATGTGACATATTTGTATGCAAAAAACAACAATTTAGGATGTGTATGTGCATGTATATGGCCAGCAGTATATGGTAGCTGGCCAAATAAATAAAAATGTTTTTTTTAGATTCAATATAACATCAGGATCGGTCCTATTAAAAAACCGATATAGATACTATTTTTTATTAAAAAAAAAACCTCCAGATAAACAATTAAGAACGGTTATTTGGTAAAAAACCGATCCAGATAACTATCAGGATCGGTTTTTAATATACGAACCGATCCTGATAAATATCTGGATCGGTTTTTTTTAAAACTCCGAGCTTGATTGTTATTAAAGGTTTTTTCAATAAAAAATATATTGGGATCGGTTCTAATTAAAAACCGATCCTGATAATTATCTGGATCGGTTTGTTTATAAAGAACCGAGCTTGATTGTTATTAAATGTTTTTTAATAAAAAATCTATTCGGATCGGGTCTAATTAAAAAACCGATCCTGATAATTATCTGGATCGGTTCTTTGTAAAGCTATTAGGAGCGGTTCTACTTAACAACTGATCCTGCTATATCCTAATCTGCATCGGTTTTTAAAAAGGGCCGATCCAGATTTATTAATATGTGAGCGGTTAAATTAAAGAGCCGATGCTAATAGTTTCTACCAGGATCGGTTCATTTACCGATCCAGATTATTGTAACTATTTGGATCGGTGTTTTAACCGATCCAGATTATTGTAGTAATCAGTATCGCCTTCATCAGGATCGGTTTTATTCCGATACTAATATTCGTATATAACCGATCCTGATTCCATATTTTCCACTAGTGACAACTGCATACATTTTTTGTTGAAGAATAGAATTAATTAGAGGGTTAACTTTGTAAAATAGAAAGGGGTAAAATTGTAATTTAGGAAGAATAGGAAATTACCGTTGGAGACTCTAGGCATCAACGGTAAAATAAATTAGGAGGCTATAAGTAACCCCATGTAGTAATAGAGAACAATATAACAAAAATAACAAATATCAATATCAATATCAGATTCTCATAACTTTACATGATATCAGAGCATTAGATCTGCATAATCTCTATATGTTCTTATCAACCGATTTCAATACTACTTCATCTCAAAAATTATGCTCATCATATACCAATAAAAAATCCCAAATACAAATACTAGCATACCAGATCGGAGTAAAATCCCCCCTGCTCAAATCAGCAAACCAAAAAACAAAATCCACATAATCCCAAGCCATTGATTTGTTCCTATCAAAAAAAAAAATCATCAACAAAAAAAAACTGTTCCTTTCTGTTCGCACGAAAGCGCAACGCAAGTTTCGGTACGCTTGAGGGCGTACCTTTTAAAACCACGTTTACACTTCACGAATAAGGATTGCAAGTGCACAACCCCTATCGAGTAGTATAATCGGGTGTCGATCCACAGGGACGACTCAAATTCTAATTTTTGGCTTAACCTAATTAGGTACTAGAAGTGAGAAGGGTGTTTGAATTTGTTTAAGTTTCCTAATTTCAATCAACAATAGTAATAGCAAACAATGAAAGCAAGTAAATGTTTGATTTTAGACTATCTGTAAAATAAAAGCGTTTCGAGGGTTTCAGACTTCATCCTCAACTTTGCTGCTCTGGACTTGTCACGCGACCCGCATACTCTCGTATGCGACCCTTGTGACGCGACCCGCGTGCTCTCACACGCGACCCGCGTAGCCCTCAAGCACTCTGGACCTCTCACTCGACCCGCATGCTTTCACATGCGACCTTTGTGACGCGACCCGCATGGTTTCTCATGCGACCCGCGTGGTCCTGGAGCTGACACTGAACATTACTGATTCTGGTTGTTAAATTCGTGTAAGGCTCGATTGACCGTACCTAATGTCACTGAACCTCAACTTTCGTGTATTGGCTTAATAGACCTAGTATGGAATTGCAATTTAACCTTCCTAGATTCAATTCAAACCTAAGTTCTTGATCTTGTTTACTAAAGGCATCCACTATTCTTTCGATTAATGGAAATTTCACCTTTCGGCTACTATTGATCTCACCTCTCGGATCTTAGACCTACCTCAAATACTAAACCTAATCAACAAGATACATCAAGGCCAAATTACAAAAAGAAATGCCATAGGCAATCAATAGTAGACAATCAAGAATCAATCAAGCAATTAGGTCAAGCAATTTCAATCAATACAAAAATCAAGAAACACGATTAACAAATCAGATTCAATTAACATTCATCATCAAACAAAGCATTAGATTACATCTAAACCCTCAAAACTGAAAATCTACTCAAACATGATCAAAGAAAGAAGAAAAGAGAGATAGAAGATGCAAATCATGATGAAGAGGAGAAGAATCGAGGGAGATCAAGCTTGAATGGAGATCTTGGCCGAATTCTTCCCTAGCTCCAGTTTTCTTCTGATCCTGTTGCTCCTGGCGCCAAGCTCCCTCTGTCCCGATCTCTCTCTCTCTTTTAAAATTGAAATCTGGATCCCCTGAATCGCGCAGGCCCAGATCTATATATAGACAGCTTACTGGGCTTCAATTGGGCCTGCGCAGTTGATTCGACGCGACCCGCATGGATCGGATGCGACCCGCGTCGGGTTGGGTCTGATGCGTGCTGTGAGGGTCGCGTCTGAGGTCGCGCTGGGCTGTGATGCGACCCGCATCAGGTGGGACGCGGCCCGCATGGGAGATGTCTGAACTCTGCTTTTTGTCTGTTTTCGCCTATTTCCTGCAAAATCATAACCAAACTGCAGCAGTACCATATTCTATCGATATTTCAATGTAAACAGTGCAATTTAGTTATTCAAAACATAATATTTGGTCTGGAAATAGGTCGAAACAATCAATCAAATAATGAGACATCAAATTCCCCCAAGCTTAACCTTTGCTTGTCCTCAAGCAAATCATGTTTTGGTACCGGGTTTAGATTCTAAATGCAAGTTAAGTTCCTAAATGTGAAAATTTACTTGATTTGCTTCAACTAAAAACCTAAAGAATCTCTTTGCTATGATTTGGACTTTCCTTGGTCAATTTTGATTCACCTCACAAATTGATTAACAAAATTTCAAACTCTAAATGTTCTAAAACTTGCAAAGTTGATTGCTCGAAGTTATCAGTTTATCATTCTTTCACTAAATCTATGCCTTCGTTTGTAGAGATTTCTTTTTCTTTTTCAACCCCCCCAAGCTTGGAACAAGCTTAGGTCAGAAAGATGCGGACTTCGTGTGTTGGTATATGCAAAAGCCTTCTCTTTTTTTTTTTATTTGGGAGACGAGCTCAAAGGCGCCCATTCAGGACTTATTGCCAGTACTCTTATTTTCTCCGTCTTTTTTTTTTTTTTTTTTTTTTTTTTAGCACAAACCATGAATACACACATCCACCAGTGTTCATTCACACCGATGAATATCCCAAACTTTCTTTATTTTAAATCCCTATTTCCCTATTTGAAAGGCACAGATCAGTTTCTAAATGTTATTTCGACACTCAAGTTTTCAATTATGCAATTCTCAAAACATTTGTTCCTAATCCGTTTTGTTTGGTCAATTATGAGGTTAGTTCCAATTTTCCAAGGTCATCCTAATCATATAAAAATTTTCAGATAGGTCCCTAATTTCAACAATCAAGCAAATTTTTCACCTAAAAATGCAATGCAAAGTGCTAAGAAAAGTAAACATGACCTAAGTAAAGCTACGTAAAATCAAAATAAATCCTAAAACATAAAAGTCCCCCCCCAAGCTTAGCCTGAGCATTGTCCTCAATGCTTCAAGACCAAAAGATATAGAAAAGTAAAAGCAGAGGGGAAAGAAAACAGACCTGATCACTCGTCGTCAGAACCGTACCATCTCCAGTCACTCAGCATGTCCTCAATAGCGCCTACCCGTGTCTGGAGATGATGAAGGGCAGCACCCTGCTCGCGCCGCATGTCGTACAGCATGCTGTACACATCCTGAATGGTGGGGTCGGAAACAGGAGGTGGATAGGAGGGACCAGCAGAAGAAGTGGAGGGACCAGCAGCATAAGAGGTAGAGGCGTGGAACTGCGCAGGTGGCATGAAGGCATCGGCCATGAGGACATCATCGTCGGGAGGAGGCTGTGGCTGAGCAGGAGGTGGTGGTGGTGGTGGTGCCTGCTCGGCTGGCTGTGGTCGAGGAAACAGCCAAGTGGCCTCGTCCTCGAAAGAGATAGGTGATGGAGAAGGCAACTCGTGCTGGCTACCATCCTGTAGGCGCCAGAAATATCGAGTGCGGTGGCCGGCCGGACCTCGCGCGATCCTGATGAAAGTCGCCTGCTGGAAAGCCCTAGCGTCCATGATAATCGGGCCCCTGGAGAGAGTGAAACCGACGAGTGATACGTCAAGCTGCTCGGCAATGAAAGTGACGTATCCCCCGATGTGGATCGAGCCACCTGTCTTCTTGACCTGCTGGACACCGAGCCAGTGGCGGACCATAATGAGCATCAGATCGGGCCGCTCTAGAGAATCCGCTGGGCGGAGCATGAAGTCCAACATCGCCAAGTCCTCCTCATTGGCACGTGAGACTGTCTCGCCACGTGCAAAAATGGTATTGGCTAGGGTACGCTGGATGCAACGCAGTACAGGGTGAGGTATGGCAGTGCTCCTGTACTGGTTGCTCGTGGCAACCTCCATACCAGTGATCAGACGCCAGAAGTGGTCTCTGTCGACGCCCTCACGGAAGTGAAGAGAATCAGTACTCGGGTCAGGGGCAAATCCAAACCACTCGCGCATCTGGGAGACAGGCACTCGCCAAAGCCCGCCGCGCATCCGGAATCTGATGTATGGATGGTGCTCGGGATCCCACCTGAGCCTGAGAGAAGAGAGGAACTCAAGCGTGAGCTCCTCGTAGCAGTCGCGCTGAATGGCCCAGAAAGCGGGAGTAAACCCGATCCTCTCTGTGAGGCGAACGAACTCCTCGCGCACCCCAAACGCCTCGAGAGCGTCGAAATCGACTCGGCGAGTGTTTTCAAACTTGCGCTGCTGCAAGATGTGGGTATAATCGGTGGGAGTGGTGGACTCATCAGAATAAAACTCCACCGCGGGAGACTCGGCACGAGGGACGGAATGATGAGAAGAATGGTGGGAAGAGTGACGAGAAGAGGAAGGAGTGGGGTGATGGGAATAAGAATGAGGACCGGAATGGTGAGAAGAGTGAGGAGTGGAATGGTGAGAAGAAGAGTGAGGGGTGGAATGATGAGAAGAAGAAGAATGGCGAGAAGAATGAGTGGAATGGTGAGAAGAAGATGATCCGTCGTCGTGCGAGGCCGAGGCGGGAGAAGGTGTACGCGCAGGCGGTGGGGATTGGGCACGGAGAGCGGCTTGCCGTTGCTCGTGTTGGCGTTTAGAACGGCGTTCACGGCCTGGGTCCATGCCTCTGTCTCCTCTGGCTCAGTTATGACGCGGGTCGCGTAGGGTTGGATGCGGCTCGCGTGGGGTAGGACGCGGGTCGCGTTGGTCAGGACGCGAGTCGCGTGGACTGGTACCAGGCTGGTTAAGGTTAGGAACTGGTACTGGAGCGGGTCGCGTGAGTGTGAGTGCGAGCCGCGTGGGATGGTACCGGTTTGGCCAGTCTGGTGAAAATGGGAACCGGGAACCAGAGAGAACGCGGGTCGCGTGAGTGTGGAAGCGGGTCGCGTTGGCCGAACAGGGTCAAGTTAGGGTTACAAAACCGATGAAGGAAAAAGGAGAAGAACTTACCTGGTTGCGTCGGTGGCTTCGGCGGAGAAGGAGGAGAAGAAGGAGAACGTCGGCGGTGGTGCTAGATCGGCGGAGAAGGAGAAAGAAGAAGGGGGAAACGGACGCGGGTTTAAAAAGGGACCCCGCGTCCATTCAATGCGCCTATTCAATGCGGCGCCGTTTCGTGTTGACGCGGGTCGCGTCCAATGTCACGCGGGTCGCGTGACAGAGGGTCGCATGAGCTTACACGGGGCATGTGACGGATGACGCGCGTCGCATGGGTTCCCATGCGGGTCGCGTCAGGGTTCTCTTTTTGGAATTTTGTGAAGTCAAAGTAAATGAAAAATGAAATGAAAACTGAAAAGAACATCTAACTAATCAAAATGCAAATAAACAAAAAGGTTTGGGCTGCCTCCAAAGAAGCGCTTGTTTTAGGTCTCAAGCTCGACCTTCCCTTCACTAGTCTTCGACTGGGGTGGGATCAGGTGGAACTGGGAGGATCACCCACTTCGGAGGTACACGAACCGTGCGATCAAACTCTTGCATCAGAAGAATCCACATGATTTCTCTAAGGACTTTTATCGAGTACCCGATCGTGCCTATATGAGCTTTCCATTTCTCCAAGGGCGTGGCAATCCGATCGGGTTTGAGATCTGCGCTTATGATCAAAGGAAAAGATTCATCTGGGTCCTGGAATTCATACCTGAGGTTAATTAGAAGAGGTTCGAGCTCGGGAGTCGGCTGCTCTGTCTCGGTTTTGATGCGGGTCGCGTCATTTGGCGTGAGGATCGCATCAGATGGCGTGCAGGTCGCGTCAAGTTCTTCCAGGTTGTCAGTTTCTTTCTGCACGGTCCGTGTAGATTCTGCACGGTCCGTGTGAGCTTTGTGCGCCCCGTGTGCTATCTCTAGCTCCTCTGGCCGTGGTGCAAAATCAATGCAGGATGTCTGCGGGCCATGTATCAGTTCCCCCAGGTTGTCACCCTCTTTCTGCACGGTCCGTGTAGATTTTGCACGGTCTGTGTTCTCAGTAGTCGTGTCGGTCTCAGCTAGTCTTCGGGGAAACGGTACAGGTGGCTTGTATGGTGGAGGTTTCTCAGCTTCTTTCCTCTTCCTTTTGCCAGCTTCTCCCACGCGGGCCGCGTCCAAGGTGATGCGGGTCGCGTCCACAGAGTCTTCAGGTGGTGATGCGGGTCGAATTGGTTTGATGCGACCTGGGTCCACATGTTCCTCCGTGGGTGACGCGGGTCGCGTCTCAATGATGCGGGTCGCGTCATATGGAGTCTGATCTGATGGGAAGGCTGGTTCTTCGTATTGGGTCCCACTTCGCAGCGTGATCGCCTTAGCTTCTCCTCTGGGGTTGGGTTCTGGCTGAGATGGCAGCTTTCCAGGTTGAGGTTGGCTCGAGATGACGATATGACTCAATTGCTCCAACAACTTGTTCCGAGCAGCCATTTGAGTAGACATGCTCTGCATCTGTTCCCACATCATCTGGTTTATCTTCGTTTGCTCGTCCATGATGTTGCTCATAGCGGGATCGATGTACGGCTCGGGTGGATCAGATTGAAATGCGCAATTGTAGAAATTGCGATTATTGCTGCTGCTCGAGTAATCGTCGAAGGTTGGTCTCGAGAAGTGAGATGATTCGTAGCTGAGATAGTTGACCTGCTCAGTTTCTTCACTCCATCCTTGATTGTCATCTGCCTCCACGTTCATCCTGTCCAATGCTCTCTGCATGGCATCCATTTTGGCATACAGAGCAGTGATTTGATCTACCTCGTATTTGCCTCCTCCTCGCGAATTGTAGTGGTTGGACCACTGTTGGTTTGTCGCCATGTTGTAAATTGGACCCATGACAGCTTGTTCCTGTAGAGAAAGAAAATAAAAATAAAAATAAAAATAAAATATACAGGTTAAAATCTAGATTAACTAAGATAAGCAAAAAATCAGAAAATGATTGGCGTCCCCGGCAACGGCGCCAAAAACTTGTTCGCACGAAAGCGCAACGCAAGTTTCGGTACGCTTGAGGGCGTACCTTTTAAAACCACGTTTACACTTCACGAATAAGGATTGCAAGTGCACAACCCCTATCGAGTAGTATAATCGGGTGTCGATCCACAGGGACGACTCAAATTCTAATTTTTGGCTTAACCTAATTAGGTACTAGAAGTGAGAAGGGTGTTTGAATTTGTTTAAGTTTCCTAATTTCAATCAACAATAGTAATAGCAAACAATGAAAGCAAGTAAATGTTTGATTTTAGACTATCTGTAAAATAAAAGCGTTTCGAGGGTTTCAGACTTCATCCTCAACTTTGCTGCTCTGGACTTGTCACGCGACCCGCATACTCTCGTATGCGACCCTTGTGACGCGACCCGCGTGCTCTCACACGCGACCCGCGTAGCCCTCAAGCACTCTGGACCTCTCACTCGACCCGCATGCTTTCACATGCGACCTTTGTGACGCGACCCGCATGGTTTCTCATGCGACCCGCGTGGTCCTGGAGCTGACACTGAACATTACTGATTCTGGTTGTTAAATTCGTGTAAGGCTCGATTGACCGTACCTAATGTCACTGAACCTCAACTTTCGTGTATTGGCTTAATAGACCTGGTATGGAATTGCAATTTAACCTTCCTAGATTCAATTCAAACCTAAGTTCTTGATCTTGTTTACTAAAGGCATCCACTATTCTTTCGATTAATGGAAATTTCACCTTTCGGCTACTATTGATCTCACCTCTCGGATCTTAGACCTACCTCAAATACTAAACCTAATCAACAAGATACATCAAGGCCAAATTACAAAAAGAAATGCCATAGGCAATCAATAGTAGACAATCAAGAATCAATCAAGCAATTAGGTCAAGCAATTTCAATCAATACAAAAATCAAGAAACACGATTAACAAATCAGATTCAATTAACATTCATCATCAAACAAAGCATTAGATTACATCTAAACCCTCAAAACTGAAAATCTACTCAAACATGATCAAAGAAAGAAGAAAAGAGAGATAGAAGATGCAAATCATGATGAAGAGGAGAAGAATCGAGGGAGATCAAGCTTGAATGGAGATCTTGGCCGAATTCTTCCCTAGCTCCAGTTTTCTTCTGATCCTGTTGCTCCTGGCGCCAAGCTCCCTCTGTCCCGATCTCTCTCTCTGTTTTAAAATTGAAATCTGGATCCCCTGAATCGCGCAGGCCCAGATCTATATATAGACAGCTTACTGGGCTTCAATTGGGCCTGCGCAGTTGATTCGACGCGACCCGCATGGATCGGATGCGACCCGCGTCGGGTTGGGTCTGATGCGTGCTGTGAGGGTCGCGTCTGAGGTCGCGCTGGGCTGTGATGCGACCCGCATCAGGTGGGACGCGGCCCGCATGGGAGATGTCTGAACTCTGCTTTTTGTCTGTTTTCGCCTATTTCCTGCAAAATCATAACCAAACTGCAGCAGTACCATATTCTATCGATATTTCAATGTAAACAGTGCAATTTAGTTATTCAAAACATAATATTTGGTCTGGAAATAGGTCGAAACAATCAATCAAATAATGAGACATCACTTTCAGTACCAGAAAAACCCCCAGCAGCAGAGAACTACACAAAATAGCAAACAAAAACGACCGATATCGATTCTAATCAGAAATTGGCCTTAGCAGAAATTGGTCTGTACCACAAATTCATCACCCAAGTGCATCAAAAATGGAGCTCGAAAAATGCATCAATTGCAAGAAAGAGGGCCATGGAATAGATCAGTGTTGGTTTCTTCACCCTCATCTCCGACCGAAGTGGCGGAAGGAGAAGGGCGGAGTTGATCGGGCGGAAAGCCCTAAGGGGGAGAACAAAGCAGCGCCACCTCTCTTGTCGGGTCCGCTGGAAAGAACGAACCAAGCAAAGGGTGAAGAGAAGAAAGAAAAAACAGGCACTGTTTCTCTTAACGGGTCCGCCAAAATTGAGTCCGCAGGGTTTGGAACTACTGCTTCAAACGGAGCTGCTGCCTTAACAAATTCAGAAATCTCCAAATTAATCTCTTCCCTCAGCGGGCTTTTAAACAGGCCGAAATCAGGTTCTTTTAATTTAGAAAGTATATTAGAAGCTCAAAGTAATGAATTTAATTTAGGCCCAAATCAAATGAAATATGTAATACCAAATAAAAGGGTGAATGAAAACCCAAACAGATCTGAAACCGAAAACGGTGAAATAAAACCACAAAAATGTACACATTTAGGAAA
Source organism: Carex kokanica (assembly GCA_025461125.1). Classification (NCBI taxonomy): domain Eukaryota; kingdom Viridiplantae; phylum Streptophyta; class Magnoliopsida; order Poales; family Cyperaceae; genus Carex; species Carex kokanica. The sequence goes on along the minus strand of JAJGRX010000928.1, from coordinate 153,665 downwards.
TCTAAATCAAGAACACTCAAAAAATAATTCGGTATGGATTCTAGATTCCGGCGCAACTGACCACATGACCGGAAACAAAAATATATTGCAAAATTATCAAAAAAGCAAAGGACAAGAATTTGTTTATGTAGCAAATGGTGGAAAAATGGAAATTTGTGGTTATGGCTCAATTATCGTTTTATTAAAAGAAATTAAAAATGTTTTACATGTAAAAAATTGCACCTCTAATTTATTATCTATAGGAAAAATTTCAAAAGAAATAAATTGTGAGATTATATTTTCATCTAGAAATCTATTTTTTCAAGATGTGACTTCCAAGAAAATTATTGGTGAAGGTTTCTATCAAAATGGACTTTATTTTTTTAATAGCCGAAAACTCAATTTCAACACACAAATACAAGACATGGGAAGTTTATGGCATAAAAGAATTGGACATCCCTCCGATAAAATTTTAAAAAGTTTTTTTGATTTTCCAAACCTAGATTGTAGTAATTGTGAAGTATGTAAATTTCCAAAACATACGAGACTTCATTTTGTAACCTCAAATTCTAAAAGTAGCAAAATATTTGAACTTGTTAATTCCGATTTTTGGGGACCCGCCCCGGTGGACTCTTACAATGGTTTTAAATATTTTGTTACATTCATAGATGATTTTTCACGATTAACATACTTATATGTTTTAAAAAATAAAAGTGAAGTTTTTTCTCACTTTCAAGATTTCTCAAATTTAATTGAAAACCAATACAACACAAAGATTAAGACTCTTAGGACCGATAATGGAATGGAGTTTGTAAATCAAAATTTCTCAAATTTTTTCAAACAAAAAGGAATTATACATCAAACTACTTGTGTTTATACCCCACAACAAAACGGAGTTTCCGAAAGAAAAAATCGCCATTTACTTGAAATGACAAGAGCACTTATGTTTCAAAATAATGTTCCAAAATTTTATTGGTCGGATGCCGTTCTCACCGCAACTTATTTGATAAATAGGTTGCCAAGTGTTGTTCGAAACAAAAAAAGTCCACTAGAAATCATTTACCAAAGAAAATTATTTTTTAATCATTTACGAGTATTTGGATGTACATGTTATGTACATCAAAATAAACGAGATAAACTAGATCATACTTCTAGTAAAACTATTTTCCTAGGATATTCATCTCAAAAAAAGGGTTATAAGTGTTATGATTCTATAAATAATAAATTTTATATTTCAAGGGATGTAACTTTTTTTGAAAATGAGCCATATTTTAAAGAAAATAAAAATAAACTTGACAATCATATACCTACAAATGATTTTGTCATTCCTATGACCACTAATCAAATTGTGGAGTCAAGAGTTGTAGGAAATGAAGAAGAAGAAGAAGAAAATGAAGACGAAGATGACAACACTCCTCAAAGTGGAGCCGAGAAAGAAGAAAATAAAAATATTGAAGAAGAGGATAATATTGATGCCGAAAGTGAAAACATTGAAGAAGCTCCACTAAGGAGATCAATTCGGCCTACTCAACCGTCAACAAGGTTACGAGATTTCGTAACCTATGAGGTTCAATATCCCATTCGAAATTATATTTCATATAACAATATTTCAAAACACCACCATGCATTTCTTTGTTCAATTTCAAAAATGGAAGAACCAAAAAAATTTGAGGAAGCCATAAGCCAACCGGTATGGTGTAAGGCTATGGAAGAAGAACTCCAAGCCTTAGAAAAAAAAAATACATGGACCATTGAGCCATTACCAAAAAATAAAAAATCTGTAGGTTGCAAATGGATTAATAAAATAAAATACCAAAGCGATGGATCCATAGAAAGGTATAAGGCCCGGCTAGTTGCCAAAGGGTATACCTAAACATACGGTATTGATTACCAAGATACCTTTGCTCCGGTAGCAAAGATGAATACCATAAGAATTCTACTTTCGATAGCGGTAAATAATGGGTGGAATTTATATCAAATGGATGTTAAAAATGCGTTTCTTCAATGAACACTTGAGGAAGAGGTTTATATGACTCTACCACCGAGTCATGTAAAAGAAAAAAAATACTAACCTTGTTTGTAGGTTAAAAAAATCAATTTCTGGACTTAAACAATCTCCAAGGGCATGCTATGGAAAACTCTCTCAATATTAAATTTGTCTTCGTTTTAAAGTAAGCTAATCCAATACATCCTTATTCTCAAAGCATGAAAATAATGATATTACCGTTGTACTTGTTTATGTTTATCACATAATTATAACCGGAAACAATTATGAAAAAATCAACAATATAAAAAGACGCTTATAAGAAAAATTTGAAATAAAGGACCTTGGTAGACTTAAATATTTTTTAGGAATTGAAATAGCTCATTCTAGCAAAGGATTATTTATTTTGCAAAGAAAATATACTATTGACCTTTTAAAAGAAACAGGAAAATTAGGATCAAAACCGGCCTCAACACCAATTGATAATAATTGTAAATTAAATTCCGAAGATGGAGAGCCGTTAGAAGATATCAACCAATTTCAACGGCTTGTAGGTAAGTTGATCTACATAACGGTAACTAGACCGGATATATCATTTGTGGTAAGCCAAATTAGCAAATTTATGCATTCACCAAAAAAACCACATTTGGATGCCATTGAAAGAATTTTGAGATATTTAAAAAAATTACCCGGAAAGGGTATATGGATGAAAAATAATAAATCTAATGAAGTGTGTGGCTATTCTGATGCAGACTGGGCAGGGAGGTTTGATAGAAAATCAACAACCGGCTAGTGCACGTTTGTAGGCGGAAACTTAATCACATGGAAAAGCAAGAAGCAAAATGTCATGGCGATCAAGTGCGGAAGCAGAATATCGTGCCATGGCATCCACCGCAAGTGAGCTCACGTGGATCAAACAATTACTCAAAGAATTGAACTTCAAAATTGATAAGCCAATGAAGATGTTTGGTACAATAATGCGGCAAGGCATATTGCTTCGAATGCGGTGTTTCATGAAAGAACAAAGCATATCGAAGTTGATTGTCACTTCATAAGAGAAAAAGTTCAAGCAAAGAAAATCGAAACCCCTTATGTGAAGAGTCAAGACCAATTAGCCGATATCTTCACGAAGGGTCTCATTCCGAAGGCGTTTGAAGAAATAATTAGCAAGCTAGGATTAATTGACATTTATAATCCTAGCTTGAGGGGGAGTGTTGAAGAATAGAATTAATTAGAGGGTTAACTTTGTAAAATAGAAAGGGGTAAAATTGTAATTTAGGAAGAATAGGAAATTACCGTTGGAGACTCTAGACATCAATGGTAAAATAAATTAGGAGGCTATAAGTAACCCCATGTAATAGAAAACAATATAACAAAAATAACAAATATCAATATCAATATCAGATTCTCATAAATTTTACATTTTTGTTTATATAATGGTATATGCATACGTTAAATTTTATTTTAGTACAGTATTCATTGTTATTTTTCAATATGTATAGTTTGATAAGTTAGCCATTAGTTGCCTATAACCTCAGCAAAAAAGTAAAGATAAAATATGAAGAAAATTAATATAAAAAATAATAAAACTAATTTTTATAAAAAAAATTATCCCCAGTGACAATCAACAATATTCCTAAATGTCATTAGTCTTCCATAGTTCCGAAATAGTGATGGCATAATATATTTTGTATGAAACCCACACATTATATGTAGCTCCAAACGTGTTGCTCTCCATAGTCAAATGACACCCCGAATGAAGTCTTTCATGAAATGAAGGCTTTTTAATTCCATGACACTCCGAACCCAAACCTCATCCATGCCTCCAGGCTCCAGCTGGTCCTGACTGTCAGGTTATAGATGATTGAATGAACATGACAATGGTTGATTCATAGATGACTGGTAGGTAACACAAGTATACAATGGTAGTCAACAGGACGGGTAAGTCCAGTCCACTGGATTTGTCGTGTCAGGGATTATGCTGTTTTGGGGGGGCTTTTTTACGGTCTTTGTTAATTTGTTTAGAAAACAGTTTGTATTTAACTATTTATCTATTTTTTGTTAAACGTGTGGATTTCCACTACTTTACAAATCTTTCTTTTTGTTAATTAATTTTGAGGAATTTCATGTTACAAATCTCGAGATTTTTTTTTTTTTTACTGATTTTAGGAATTTTGATGGTTTTCTAATTTATTCCTTGTGTACATTGTGTGATATTAACGTTCAGAAGTCACCGAATCTTCACATATTGCTCAACGGCTAAGAATTATCAGAGATAATCCAATGTCCTTAAAAAAATCCTATAATTTCGTGACCTCGACATTGTCCTGATCAAAGACATTAGTTCCATTTCAGCCACATATATGCTAAGGATTAATTAGTGCAATTATACTTCCGATAAAAGTGGGCATGGACTTGAAACTTTCTTGTAGGATACGAAAAAAATGCAAAGAAAGCAGGTAGCTAGTAATTGGATTTTTTTTTGTTTAAGGATCACATCTGAGTTTAAACTGTTATCACCTCCATAGAGAGCATTGTTTTTAACAACTAGACAAAATGATTCTCAGGTACTAATGAGAATTAATTATCTGCTCATAAAAAGTCCAAGTTATTGGCTATGAGTATGAAGAAGAGTTATTTGGTATGTATTCTTTTTAATCATACTTGATAATTATTAATCATTCATTTAAGTATATATTATTTGTAATGGGATTTTTCTAACATTTTGTATAGTTGTATTATTTAAATAAGTAATTTATATTTTTTTGAAAACAAGATTCAACTGCATACATTTTTTTTAGATAATGGTAGTATTCATATGTTAAATTTTATCTTAGTAAATTATTGATTTTTGCTATTTTCCAATATGTAGAGTTTGATAATTTATCCATTAGTTGCCTGTAGCCTCAGCAAAAAGTAAAGATAAAATATGAAGAAAATTAATATTTAAAAAATAATAAAACTATTTTTTTTATAAAAAATTTATCCCCAGTGACACTCTACAATATTCCTCAAAGTCATTAGTCTTCCATAGTTCCGAAATAGTGATGGCATAATATATTCTGTATGAAACCCACACATTTATATGTAGCTCCAAACGTGTAACTCTCCACAGTCAAATGACACCCTGAATGAAGTCTTTCATGAAATGAAGGCTTCTTATTTTCATGACACTCCGAACCCAAACCTTATCCATGCCTCCAATCTCCAACTGGTCCTGACTGTTAAGTTATAGATGATTGAATGAACATGACAAATTGACAATGGTTCAGTCATAGACAACTGGTAGGTAACACCAGTATACAAGTCTCTATAGATTTAATATTTGTTCTGTAATTCGACTTTCTAATAGGCCATCAAGCACGTCTGTTGACTCTGTTTGAACCACAGGACAGGTCAGTCCAGTCCATTGGATTTGTCGTGTCAGGGATTATGCTGTTTTGGGGGGCTTTTTTACGGTCTTTGTTAGTTTGTTTAGAAAACAGTTTGTATTTAACTATTTATATCTTTTTTTTTTTTTAAACGTGTTGATTGCCACTACTTGACAAATCTTTCTTTTTGCTAACTAATTTTGAGGAATTTCATGTTGTATGAGATTTATTTTTTAGTAATTTTGAGGAATTTTGATGATTTTCTAATTGATTCCTTGTGTACACAATGTGATTTTAACATTGAGGACTCAGCGAATCATCAGATATTGATGAACGGTTAAGATTATCAGAGATAATCCAATGCCATTAAGAAAATCCTATAATTTAGTGAACTCACGTTGGTCTGAAAAAAGACATTAGTTCCATTTCAGCACAAAAGTTGGCAAAGACATGAAAATTAATTTCTTGTAGGATACGAATAAACTTCTTAGTTCATTAAATATGGAAAAAAATGCAAATAAAGCAGGCAGCCAGTAATTAGATTTTTTTTTTTGTTTAATAAGGCTATGGGTCACACAACACTACTACAGAAATGGTCATTGTACACGGCACATTGTACACGGATTTGACAATTTTATATAAAAACCGTGTAGAAGTTGTAATTTTTTGGATGCCTGAAATATCTGTATTGTCTCTACACGGATATTTACTAAAGAAGCAGTGTAGAAAGACGTGAGAGAGCTACACGGACGTTTACCAGAAACTGTACACGGCTTATTGTTTAAATAACAGTGGAGAAAGCCTTGAGAGAGCTACACGGATTCTTAATTAAAGAACCGTGAAGAAAGGCAAGAATTGTACACGGATAAATGTTTAAATGACCGTGTAGAGAACCTGTAGGAGCTACACGGATGTTTAATAAAGAGCCGTGTAGAAAGGTTGAAATTGTACACGGTTTTTTGTTTAAATGACAGAGTAGAAAGCCTTGAGAGAGCTACACTGACGTTTAATAAAGAGCTGTGTAGAAATGATATTTTAGGTTTTTGGTTATATAAAAGGCCTTCTCCCCAGTGCCGTTTTGATCAATTTATACTCTCCCCTCTCACAGTTAACAATTGGGTTGAGATGTAGGTTTATCAATTGTTTTGGATCGCAAAAATTAAATCGATATGAGCTACTGTTTTGGGAGCTCACAGATGAGCGATCCGATATAATTGATAACCTACATCTCGAATTCCCATGCGAAGTGCTTCATTTCCCCAATTAATTGATCTGATTTCTGCGCTAAAGTGTTTTTCGAGGGTAAAGATGTTATAACTGGAGGCCGGTTTTGAGATCTTGGAAGTTAATTTGTATTTCTCCTCAAGATCTTGCTAAGGTGTTTAGTTTAGGACATATTAACCAAAAGGCTACTTAGGTTAATGTAACTAAAGTAGTCCTTATTTTGGTTACATTAACCTAAGTAGTCTTTTGGTTAGTTCCTTGCATGTCCTAACTAATTCGGGCAAGCAAGATTCAGAGGAGAAATTATCTCTCTTCTGATCAATTTTACTGGACGAAGAGTTGGGTAAGAGTTAGGTGAAGGACCTTCAGAGCCGGATGAAGAGGTGAATGTGACCTTCAGAGCCGGGTGAAGAGTCGAATGAAGTCGAAGATCATCTGACTCTTCATTCGTCTCTTCATCCGGCTCTGAAGGTCCTTCATCGACCTCTTCCCTTTTTTTTTGATGGTCCTTCATCCAACTTTTTACTCAACTCTTTCTTTAGTAAAACATGTATCTTCATATCACCTCTCTGTAAACCCTACTAGCACCAAAAGAAAAGAACCACCCTATTCTAGTCCTTAATGGAATTTTTTAGTTTACATATGAATTTTTATTTCAACTTTTGTAATGGTTTTGTATAATTTAGTGTACATGAATTTTTAGTTTAAATTGCTATGTTTTGAAATTCTGGATTTTAAATGTCTTCCTCTGTTTTGGAAATTATTTGTTTTGCTATCTGAAAAACATAGAAAAAAAAAAATTAGTTGACAACCAAAAAAAAAAAAAAAAAACAATGCTACACGGACGTTTAATAAAGAGCTGTGTAGAAACGAGAAATAGTACACGGATTTTTGTTTAATTAACAGTGTAGAAAAATAATTTACACGGCTGTTGATATAAAAGTTTGTGTGTCTTTCTACACGGATTTATAGCTAAATATCCGTGCACAAAGGTTATTAACTGAAAACAAAGATACTTGCTCGAAATAATTGAAGGCTAGCCAAAAAAAAATAAAACAAAAATTAGGAAAAAAAAAAGAATTCTAAATGTCCGTGAAGAAAGTTTATCTTTTATATTACACACGGCTGTTTATATAAATGTCCGTGTAGAAATGTTATCTTTTATAAACGGCTACCTATATAAAAGTCCGTGTAGCTCTCGTAATGCTTTTTTACACGGTTTTATAGATTATTATTCGTGTAGAAAGGTTATTTTAGGGTTGGAACTATATAAAAGGCCTTCTTCCGGCGCCGTTTTGATCAATTAATACTTCTCTCTCTCTCTGTGTATTGAATTGGTCTGATTTCTGCGCACAAGGAACGAGGCCGGATCTGAGATCTAGCTTGGAAGTTAATTCGCATTCTCCTCTCTATTGCCAAGGTTAGTCATACATATATATATTTCCCTCTTCTTTATCTAATTTTCTGTTACTGATTAATATTGCTTAATTATTTCTGTCAATTATTATTTAATGCATGCGTGCTTGATTTGTTAAGATAATGTAAATAATTAGTGTATTGTGGTCCAATAACCGACCTACTGATGCTTTTAGGTCCATGCCCGTTCAAAATTAATCCAATAGGGATTAATTTTGGATAGTCCCCCGTTTGGGACTGCTCTTTGAATATTGTGTCTCATTTAGGATGTGAACACATATTAGCGGGATTTAATTAGTATTTGAGAAAAGTTCGACAGTATTTCTCCTTATTGCTCGTTCGAGTATGTGGTTTTTACGCATACTTGGAGAGTTAAGGAGAAATGCTGCCGAATTTTCTCAAATACTAATTAAATCCCGCTAATATGTGTTCACATATGAGGCATAATATTCAAAGAGTGGGTTAGGATTGTAAACCGGCCCTTTATAAGCCAAGAATTTGGAACAATATATATGCTGACCACCATATATGTTTAATTGGAATTTTTTTTTTGTTTACTTTAATTTACAGATGGATCGAAGTTGGATGTATGAATTGCGGCGTGATAGTGCAGAATATTTGGGGATTCGGAAGAAATTAGAGCTCATTTGATTTGTCGGGGATTTAAGAAAAGATATACATGTTGGTTTATGCATGGTGAGAAAATTGGGGAATGTAGTGGAACCAATAGAAATTTTGTTTTGGACGAGAATGATGATAATGTAGAAACTGTTGATAATTTTGAATTTGAATGCAACGATGATTTTGAGAATGTCGAAAATTTCAATAATGCTGGGCTTGATTGCAACGAGGATGATGAGGTGGAGATTGATGAAAATGCAGAATACGATTTTACTGAGAATCTAGAGGACATGTTACGTGATGTGGAAGATGAAATTAGTGATAAAAATTTAAAAAAAATTCAGTATCTGTCTAATGAATCTAAAAAGCCGTTATACCCCGGGTGTACCAAATTTACAAAACTATCAGCTGTGTTGAAATTATTGAACTTAAAATCAGACAACGGTTGGAGCGATAAGAGTTTCACGTCCTTATTAAAGCTTTTACGAGAGATGCTCCCAGATAACAACGAGTTACCCTGTACAATATATCAGGCGAAGAAGTTGATATGTCCAATGGGTTTGAAGATTGAAAAAATACATGCATGTCCGAATGATTGTGTATTGTACCGTGGCGAGTACGAGGCCATGCATGTTTGTCCTAAATGCGGTGTTTCACGGTATAAACGCAAGGACCAGGACACTAACGATTGTGATGGAGGAAAAAAGGCAAGGCCTCCGGCTAAGGCGGTGTGGTATTTCCCAATAATACCGAGATTCAGACGGTTATTTGCAAATCCCAAAGATGCGAAATTGTTGCGTTGGCATGAAGAAGAGCGCAAAAGAGATGGTAAACTAAGACACCCTGCTGATTCAATTCAATGGAGAAACATTGATAGACATTTCGAAGGATTTGGTGGCGAATCACGAAACCTTAAGTTAGGGGTGAGCACAGACGGAATGAGTCCGTTTGGAAGCATGAGCAGTCAGCATAGCACTTGGCCAGTTCTTATATGCATCTACAATCTTCCTCCTTGGTTGTGCATGAAACGCAGGTATATAATGATGTCATTACTAATCCAAGGACCCAGACAACCCGGAAATGACATAGATGTGTATCTCGCACCATTAATTGAGGACCTCCAGAAATTGTGGCGTGATGGCGTCCGGGTCTGGGATGCGTACGGCAAAGAGCAATTTAATTTGCGGGCCATGGTATTATGCACCATAAATGATTTCCCCGCGTACGGTAATTTATCGGGTTACACTTGTAAAGGAGCAAAGGCGTGCCCCATCTGTGAAGATGACACGCAGGTGCTGAGGTTGAAAAATTGTAAAAAGAATGTTTTTATGGGGCACCATAGGTTTCTTCCTGTTAATCAGCCATACCGTAAGAAGAAGGTATTCAACGGGAAAATTGAGCTTGGAGTGGCATGTTACACCAAAAGGTATAGTACAAAGTTTCAGTACAGTAAACTGTACTTTTTAACCTTAAACACACTTTTCGGTTCAGACTGCAAGTATACAATCCTATCGAGCAGTATATTATCGGGTATCGATCACAGGGACGGTTCAGATTTAATCTAGAATTTCACCTAAATTAAATAAAGACTAGAAGTTGGAAAAGGTTGGTTTTGGTTTCTAAAATTCCTAACAGTTCAATGACAATAATAAAATGCAAAGAAGTAAATAAACTTGGTTTAAATCAGATGTAAAAAGGCGTTTCCAGGGTTATGACTTCATCTCAGTTTTGCCTCGAGGTGCCCGGTCCGTGTAGTGTCCTACACGGGCCGTGTCAGTGTACACGGGCCGTATACTGTCGTACACGGTCCGTGTGGCCCTCGAGTGAATGCAGCAGTTATTGTTTTCTTTGTGTTGTTCCTTTGTGTAGGGTTCTACTGACCAGACCTAATGTCTCTAAACCTCAACTGTCGTCTGTTGGCTTATTAACTTGGTATGGAATTGCAATATATGCCCTCGTCGGGTTCTAGACCTCAACCGTCGTATGTTGGTCTGAATTACCTAGTTGCTTGGTTGGAATACTAAAGGTAACCTCATTCCGTCGATATGAGGAAATGTTCACATGTCGGTTACTACTTGGTTTCACCTTTCAGATCACTAATCCTACCTCATGTACTTAGTTTGGTTAAGAGATTATAAGGGCCAAAGTACCTTCTAGATGTGATCATTCATCTAGTGGTAAACCAATAAAAATCAAATAACTTACACTAAGCAATTAAAATCAATCACAATCAAGCAAACACAAATTTCAACAAAAGAATCCAATAACTAACATACAAAACAAAACATTCGATTACATCACAACCCTAGAAACTAAGAAATCTACTCAGACATGGTTCTAAAACAAATAAAAGAAGTAATAAAAAGATTAGCCATGACAAAACCCGAAGAATAAAGAAGATCCGTCGAAAACTTGCGTCTTTCGCTTCTCAACTTCGTCTCCAAGCTTAGCCGTCAAGACCAAACCCTAGAAAATGCTCCTCTGCTCCAGAATGACCTCTCTGGTGCAAGAAATCTCGCTTATATACTCGTTTTGCCGACCTTCCATTAATTAGCCTTGTTTCCAAATTCTGGATTTGTTTCCGGAAATGCTTGACACGGCCCGTGTGGAATTCTACACGGACCGTGTGCCTGTGTTCTTCATGCGGTCGAGTCAGCGGTCTTCATGCGGTCGTGTCATCGGTCGAGTCGAGGTTGACACGGCCCGTGTGTAATGTTACACGGACCGTGTAGAGACTTCTAAATTCCAGATTCCTTCTCGATTTCGCCCGATTCCTGCAGAATAAGAATAACTTGCAGCAGTACCACATTCTATATATATTCAATGAATTATAACCGAATTTATAGATTAAAACACAGGTTTTGGTACGAATTTAAGGTCAAAATATAGATATGAATACGAGATATCAAATTCCCCCAAGCTGAAATCTTGCTTGTCCTCAAGCAAAAATCCCAACTTAGGTAAAGGGCTGGCCTAATGATTACCTAAATGCAAAAGTAAATTCTAATGCGAACAGTTTACATGATCTTGCTATTGTTAAAAATCTTCGAGAATCCTTTTGAATAACAATTTGGATTTCTTTGACAAATTTTGATTCACCTCACTAATCAACTAATCAAATGTCATAATTTGAGATGTTCTAATATTTGCTAAAACTAATTGTTCGAATTGATTGATCTTTCATTCTTACATCAAACTTATGCCCTCCTTTGTGGTGATTTTGCTTTTTACCCCCCCCCCAAGCTTGGAACAAGCTTAGGTTAGAAAGTTGCAGACTTCGCGTGTTGACATATGCATAAGTTTTAATTATGGTTTTTCTCGAGCTCAAAGGCATCCATTAGGATTGTGCCAGTACTCATTGTTTTCTTTCTAAGTGTGGGAGACGAGCTCAAAGGCGCCCTGTAGGACTTATTGCCAGTACTCTTATTTTCTCCATCTTTTCGTTTGTTTTAAGTCTTTTGCATATATCATGAATACACACATCCAATGGTATTCTTTCATACCAATGGATATCCCAATCTTTCTTTTATTGAAAACCCCGGTTCTTTGTTTTAAAAGGCACAGTTTAGTTTCAAAATGATTTCTCAATTCAATTTGACTTTCGTTCTTTCAAATGTTCGAACTATCTCATCCTATGCAATTCTTTGATCGACTTATGGGGTTATTTCTAACTTCTCAAAGTCATCATAATTGTAACTCAAAATCTCTCTCAAAGGTTCCTAATTCTAGCAATTCATGCAAATATATCGCCTAAAAGTGCAATAAAAAGTAAACATGACCTAGAAATAAAAGAAAAAAAAATAAACATGAACTAAATGATAAAGTTCTCCCCCCCAAGCTAAGTCCGAGCATTGTCCTCAATGCTTCAAGACAGATATAAGATAAAAGCTGGGGAAAAGAAAGCAAACCTGATCAGTGGTCAGCAGGATCATCAAGGCGCCAGTAGCGCATCTCAGCCTCTATCGCCTCAATCCGCTCGCCATAGTCTGTCACCTGCTGCTGAATGTCGAGGAAAATAACACCGTGCTCGCGCTGAGTGGTACTCATGCCATGCATGAGACGGTACACATCCTGAATGGTAGGGTCGGTAATGGGCGAGCCGGTCTCAGCAGGGAAAGGGATGTGGGGCTGGTGTGAGGAGCCGGGCGCATCAGTCATCGGCACATCATCATCAAGAGGAGGTGGTGGTGATGCTGGAGCAGCTGGTAGGGGCGCAGTGAAAAGCCATGTGGAGCGGTCCTCGAAGGAGAGAGGGGCCGAGAAGGGCATCAGGTACTGACTGCGGCCATCCGGCATGCGCCAGAGCTCCTCTGAATCCTGATAAAGGTCGCCAATCGAAAGGCATCGGCGTCCAGGTAGCGTGGACCTCTACAGAGCGTGTCTCCATCAGTGGAGAGCCTCAGTCTATCGGCAATGTGGGTGACATAGGCACCCATAGTGATAGCACCCCCAGTCCTCGTGGAGCGCTGAAGACCAAGCCAGTGGTGAATCATGATGAGCATCAGATCGGGCCGCTCTATCTCCGCGTCTGGGCGGAGCATGTGATCCAGAAGCTGGAGGTCCTCAATGTTGGCACGGGAGACTGTCTCTCCACGTGCAAAGATAGTAACGGCAAGGGCGCGCTGGATGCAGCGCAGGACTGGGTGGGCAATGTTGAGGCCTTTGAACTCTTTGTTATGAATGGCCCCAGGTGTCATGCCAGAAATCAGGTTCCATAAGTGGTCTTTGTCGAGACCTACTCGGAAATGGAGGGAATCGGTCTGGGGGTCCGAGTGGAAGCCAAACCACCGACGAAGCTGGGGGAGCCAGAGACGGTGAGTCTGATAACGGAGCTGGAATTTGATGTAGTGGTCGCCTCGTCGATCCGTCTTGAGTTAGAGAGAAGAGAGAAATTCGTGCGTGAGCAACTCATAGGAATTATGCTCAATGGCCCAGAAGGCAGGGGTAATCCCAATCCTGCCAGTGAGAAAAAGAAACTGTGTCTTTATGCCGAAGGCGCGAAGGGCGTCAAAGTCAACCCGGCGCGTGTTTTCGAACTTGCGCAGCCGCAAAGTATCGAAGTGCGTGAACATACGGCGGGTGGAGATGGGGAAGTAGTCATCCTGGTAGTCCTCTGCCCGATCGGTGTACTCCCCAGAGAGGTGGTCGGGCTCATTAGAGACGTAATCGGAGTCCTCAGGGGAAGAAGAGTGGCGAGAGGGAGTACCTTGTGGTAAGGAGGCAGATGGAGGTGGAGAAGGTGGGCGCGCAGGTGGTAGTGTCTGGTCACTGAGAGCCTGCTGCCTATGCTCCTGGGCGTACTTCGAGCGGCGTTCGCGATGCATGACTACCTCTGATTAGGGCTGACACGGGCCGTGTGGATATTGACACGGGTCGTGTGGGATTGCACGGACCATGTAGGGTTGGTTGCGGGCCGTGTCAGACTAGGGTTTCGGTGGAATGACAGAGGTGGCGGAGAAGAGAAAGAGAGAGAGATGTCTCGGCTGGGTTGCGCAGGTGACCGGAGAGGAAGTAAACAAAGGAAGAAAAGGTGAAAGAGGAGAGAAAAAGGGACTTACCTGAACGGAGGGGACCCTTGGGGTGGTGGTCGGCGCACTGGAAGGAGGTGGAGAAGTCGCCGGCCGAGAGGAAGAGGTAGAGGGCGAGAGTGGTGGCTACACGGCAGCGCACGGAGATCGGGTCAGTCCGAGAGACGGTCGGGTGCACTGTGGAAGGAGGTGAGGTGCCCGTGTGGGGAGAGGGGTATTTAACAAAAACGAAAGGGCGTAACTGATGCGGAGCGGACGCGACCTTCCATATGCGTCGTTTGGCGTTTACACGGGCCGTGTATGAATCTGTACGGGCCGTGTGAAGTGAGCCTGGCCGTGTAGGAATCGCAGGGGTCGGGTGGTCTCACCCTCCTGGTGTTGTACGGGCCGTGTCATATGATGTGCGGCCCGTGTGAGGTGCTCTCCTTGGAACCTTCTAAATGCAAATTAATTGAAAACAAATATGCATGCAAATAACAGTATGATGCAAAAAGATAAAAATTCAAAAATGCAAGAAAATTAAAAAGGGCTTGGGTTGCCTCCCAAGAAGCGCTTGTTTTAGGTCTCGAGCTTGACCACCTGCTTTAAGTTTCTGCTGGAGCGGGATCAGAGAGATCTTGATCGAACCGCTCGGTCTGGGGATGGTCAGCAATGTAGTGTTTAAGACGCTGACCATTGACTTTGAAAGTCCTGCTCTCGTGATTTCCAATCTCAATCACACCGAATGGGTACACTTTCTTCACATGGAATGGGCCGGACCATCTAGACTTCAGCTTACCTGGAAACAGTCTCAATCTGGAATTAAACAAGAGTACAAGATTACCTACCTTGAATTCGCGAGGTGCAATGCGCTGATCATGAATTCGTTTGGTGCGCTCCTTATAGATTCTGGCATTCTCGTAAGCATGTAAGCGCATTTCCTCCAACTCGTGTAAATCAAGAATGCGCTTCTCGCCAGCTGCAAGCATGTCCATGTTGATGGTACGCGTAGCCCAGAATGCTTTGTGCTCAATCTCCACAGGTAAGTGGCAGGGCTTGCCATACACTAGCTTGAACGGACTCATTCCAATCGGTGTCTTGAAGGCAGTTCGGTATGCCCAGAGTGCATCATTAAGCTTAAGCGACCAATCCTTTCGGGTCCGTGCCACTGTCTTTTCCAAGATGGACTTGATTTCCCTGTTAGAAATTTCAGCTTGTCCATTAGATTGAGGGTGATAGGAAGTTGTTACCTTGTGTGTCACCCCATGACGGCTGAGAAGGCTGTCAAATTGTCGGTTGACGAAGTGCTTGCCTCCATCACTGATGACTGCTCGTGGCACTCCAAAGCGAGGGAAGATGATGTCAGTGAACAGCTTCTTGACGGCGTTTGAGTCGGCCTTGCGACATGCCACTGCCTCGACCCATTTGGACACATAATCCACTGCAACCAGGATATACTCATTCCCACATGATGATGGGAACGGTCCCATGAAATCAATACCCCACACATCAAAGAGTTCTACTTCGAGAATAGAGTTGAGAGGCATCTCGTTGCGCTTGGTGATGTTCCCGGTCCGTTGACACTTGTCGCACGCCGAGACAAAGGTCCTTGCATCCCTGAAAATAGAAGGCCAAAAGAAACCAGATTGCAATACCTTGGTGGCTGTCTTTGAGAAGGAAGCGTGCCCTCCGTAAGCAGATGAATGACAATGCTCAAGAATGGAGTGTGTCTCCTCATACGGCACGCAGCGGCGGAAGATACCATCAACACCTACTTTGAAAAGAAAAGGTTCATCCCAAAAGTAATACCTGGCATCTGAGCGGAGCTTCTTCCTCTGCTGGTATGTCATAGATGCGGGATGTACGCCAGAAGCAAGAAAGTTGGCGATATCTGCATACCATGGGGCTAACTGGGCGGTTACACGGTCCGTGTGTCCGGTCGTGTGGCCTTGGTGTTGCAGTGCACGGGCCGTGTGAGATCTGGTACGGTCCGTATGGCTTTGGTGTGGCAGTACACGGGCCGTGTGAGGTCTTGTACGGTCCGTGTCGAGGTAAGTCAGGACAGAAGCTGAAAAGAGTTGTTCATCAGGGAACGAGTCATTGATTGGCAATTTGACAGAGTCATCATCTCCCCAACGAAGTCGAGATAGATGGTCAGCCACAGTGTTTTCGACTCCTTTCTTGTCCCTGATTTCGATATCAAATTCCTGCAAAAGAAGAACCCATCTAATCAGACGAGGTTTTGCATCCTATTTACTTAGCAAGTACCTGAGTGCGGCATGGTCTGTGTAGACGATTATCTTCGAACCAACTAAGTAAGATCGGAACTTGTCAAGAGCGAACACAATGGCTAGGAGCTCTTTCTCTGTTGTTGTGTAGTTCATTTGGGCTGGGTCTAGCACTTTGCTGGCATAGTAGATAGCACACGGCTTCTTGTCTTTCTTTTGCCCCAGAACGGCTCCTACAGCATAATCACTTGCATCGCACATCAGCTCGAATGGAAGGGACCAGTCAGGTGGTTGCAGGATAGGTGCTGAAATGAGAGCTTCTTTCAAACTACAAAAAGACTTAACACAATCATCAGTAAAATCAAAATCAGAATCTTTAATGAGTAGATTGGTTAGTGGTTTAGCAATTTTGGAAAAGTCCTTAATGAAGCGGCGGTAAAATCCTGCATGACCTAGAAAGCTGCGAACGTCTTTAACACAAGTTGGGATTGCAAGCTTTTCAATCACTTCAATCTTTGCTTTGTCAACCTCAATACCTTTAGAAGTCACAACATGTCCTAGAACTACACCTTCTTGGACCATGAAGTGACACTTCTCCCAGTTCAAAATCAGATTGATTTCTTCACATCTCTGCAAAATCTTACAAAGATTAGTCAAACAAGAGTCAAAACAAGCACCATATACAGAAAAGTCATCCATAAAGATTTCAACCTCATTTTCAATAAAGTCAGAAAAGATGGCCATCATGGCCCTTTGAAAGGTTGCTGGTGCATTACAAAGACCAAAAGGCATCCTACGATATGCATATGTACCATATGGACATGTAAAAGTGATCTTTTCTTGGTCTTGTGGGTGGATGGGTATCTGAAAGAAACCAGAATAACCATCTAGATAACAGAAATAAGAGTGATTAGCAAGCCTTTCGAGGAGTTGGTCAACGAATGGCAATGGAAAGTGGTCCTTGCGTGTGGCAGCATTGTAGTCAATACACATCCTATAGCCACTGACAACGCGCGTTTTGATCAGTTCATTCTTCTTGTTCTTTACCACTGTTGCTCCTCCCTTCTTTGGCACCACATGGATAGGACTCACCCACTTGCTATCAGAAATCGGGTAGATTATACCTGCATCAAGAAATTTTAAAATTTCTTTCTTTACTACCTCTTTCAAGTTCGGGTTGAGCCGTCGCTGGTGTTCAACAGAGGGCTTGTGATCATCTTCCAGTAAAATTCTGTGCGAGCAGATAGAGGGGCTAATTCCCTTCAGGTCCTTGATTGAATACCCGATTGCGCCTTTGTGATCGTTCAGCTTCTCCAAGAGTTTGGCGGTCTGATCGGGATTTAATCCTGCATTTACAATCACTGGATAGGATTTATCTGGACCTAAGAACTCATACCTGAGGTTGGATGGAAGAGGCTTGAGCTCAGGAGTTGGCTTCTCTTCCTGGGCCTTTGCACGGCCCGTGTCAGATGTATGCGGTCCGTGTACAGTCCTCGTGTCAGCCTTGTCCGACCCGAGTGCCTTATCCTCCAGCTGTTCAGACTCGTCTGCACGGTCCGTGTAGGATCTGTCCGGGCCGTGTCCAAATTCCTCTGGGTTGTCATTTTGAGCATCTGCTGCACATATCGATTTCAACTCGCTTTTTTCAACCTGCAACTCAGATAGAAAATCAGAATGATACCTTAGCGAGCTGTTGACTTGTTCGAGAAAGTAGTCGTCGGCCAAATCCGTTAAGCACTCTTCGACTGCATCTATTCGGAAGCA
The DNA here is from genome assembly GCA_025461125.1 of Carex kokanica. NCBI lineage: Eukaryota > Viridiplantae > Streptophyta > Magnoliopsida > Poales > Cyperaceae > Carex > Carex kokanica. The sequence continues at coordinate 135,571 of JAJGRX010000928.1, read as the reverse complement.
AGATTCGTTTGGCGAAGGGTACTTCATGGCTCGATCGATCTGGAATCGCACCTTCTCCTCTCCAATGTTCAGGGTCAGTGTCCCTTTGAAAACATCAATTATCGCACCTGCAGTTCTTAGAAAAGGTCGTCCCAGAATAATGGGGACTTCCTTATCTTCTTCCATTTCCATCACAACAAAGTCAGCAGGTACATAAAATTTACCAACCTGAACCGGTACATCCTCCACTATGCCAAGTGGTAGTCTTACCGAGGAGTCTGCTAGCTGCAAAGTCATTCGTGTAGGTCGGAGCTCACCAACCCCCATTCGATCAAAGATGGTGCGTGGCATGAGACTCACGCTAGCTCCTAAGTCGCATAGAGCTTTCTTGATCGTGGCTTTCCCTATAGTGCAAGGGATAGAAAACTTACCAGGGTCTTCCAGTTTGGGTGGTAGCTCGCTTCTTAGAATGGCACTGCACTGTTCTGTCTGTTTCACCGTCTCGTGCCCTCCCAAGCTTCGTTTGTTGGAAAGAATGTCTTTGAGGAACTTGGCGTAGGTGGGCATTTGAGTCAGAGCCTCGGTGAATGGAATAGTGATGTGCAGTTGCTTGAGAACATCTATGAATTTGGAGAATTGCTCGTTCAGTTTGGTTTCAGCTAGTCTCTGAGGGAAGGGTACAGGTGGCCGGTATGGTGGTGGTTTCTCGGCCCCTGTCTTTTTCTGGCCTTCAGGTTCTCTTTGCACGGGCCGTGTGGATTCTGTACGGTCCGTGTGAACAGTTGTCTCCGTGTTTCCTGTTGGCCGTGTGAACTTTGCACGGTCTGGATGTTCAGTTTTCTCAGAGGGTGGAGTTTGCACGGGCCGTGTGGAATCTGCACGGTCCGTGTCTTTGGCAGGAGAATTTGTGGTGTTGTCCGGTCGTGTGAGTTCGACTCGGTCAGGATTCTGCACGGCCTGTGTGGGATTTATACGGTCCGTGTCATTCAGAATTTGGTTGGGCATGGCAGGTCCTTCATACTGGGTCCCACTTCTCAGTGTCACCGCCTTAGCTTCCCCTCTGGGGTTTACCTCAGGTTGGCTAGGTAGTCTTCCTGGTGGTGTAAGGTTAGAGTTAACTTGGTGACTGATTTGCTCGATCAATTTGTTCTGAGCAGCCAGTTGAGCATTCATTTGAGCGTTCATGGTTTGCATTTGCTCAAACATCATCTGGTTCATTTTTCCTTGCTCATGCATGAAGTCATTATATGGCTTAGGTGGACCGGATTGAGCTGCTCGGTTGTTTGAGTTGTTGAAAGAGGCATTTTGGTAGAAGTTTCGGTTATTGTTACTGCCAGAGGGATTGTTGAAGGAGTTGTTGAAAGAGGGATTTGGAGCATTGTTGTATGGCGCAGAGTTGTTCTGTTTCCACTTCCAGTTTTGTTGTTCAACCGGGTCTTTGGAGTAGGATCGGTTGAAAGGAGGTTTTGGAAAGTAGGATGGTTCATTGTTGAGAGAGTTGACTTGCTCGGTTTCTTCATCCCTCTGCGCTAGTGGACATTGCTCGTAAGCGTGGCCTTCATCTCCACACATCACACATGGTTGTGGTTGCTGATTGACTGCCTTCACACTCATCTTATCGAAGGCTTTCTGCATAGCATCAAGCTTGGCGGTTAGAGCAGTGATTTGATCAACCTCAAATCGGCCGCCTCCTCCAGCTCGAGTGTTGTCGCGGCCGGACCATTGTTGGTTTTGAGCCATGTTGTCAATCAAATTCATGGCTTCAAGGGGTTCCCTTGACATAAGTGCTCCACCTGCAACAGCATCAATAGAGGTGCGAGTACTATCAGTCAAACCATCATAAAAGGTCTGAATCAACAACCAATCTGGTATACCATGGTGTGGACAAGAGTATTGCAATTCCCTAAACCTTTCCCATGCCTCATCCAATGGTTCATCAGGTCTTTGCTTAAAACTGGTTAACTGGGTCCTAACCTTAGCAGTTCTTTTGTGAGGGAAAAATCTAGTTAGAAACAGTTTAGACAATTCCCTCCAAGTGGTTATCGAAATCCTTGGTAAAGACCCTAACCATTTCTTGGCTTTATCCCTAAGAGTAAAAGGAAAGAGTGCGAGTTTAATGTAATCGGCGGTTGTGCCATTATTTTTGATGGTTGTGCAACACTCAAGAAATGTTTGGAGATGGGCATGTGGATCCTCATGATCCAAGCCATGAAAGGTGTTCTGCTGGACTATGTTGACAACTCCTGGATTGAAGTTCGGTTGTTGTCCCACAATTCGCGGCAGTCTGATGGCTCCCCTCACATCTCCAGCGCGTGGTACATTGAATTCGCGCAAGGTCCTTGGTACGAAGTCGGCCATGTCATCATCAGAGAGGCCATCAACCTCGTCATCTTCCCTGTCTTGTCCGTTGTTGCTCATCTCTCCTCTGCTCGGATTGTCGGAGTGCACGGACCGTGTATCGTCTGCACGGGCCGTGTGCAGAGGTGGTTGTGCAGGACCAGCAGTGTCTGCGTCGGGAAGTGGTCCTTTACTCCTCAGATTGTAGTCTCCCTTGGGTGGAGGTAAGGATGCCAGTTTTCCTGAAAGAGAGAGAAAAATAAAAGGAAAGGGATACAAGTTAAAATCTAGATTAATTAAAATAAGCAAAAATCCAGAAAATAAATGATGCCGTCCCCGGCAATGGCGCCAAAAACTTGTTACACCAAAAAGGTATAGTACAAAGTTTCAGTACAGTAAACTATACTTTTTTTAACCTTAGACACACTTTTCAGTTCAGACTGCAAGTATACAATCCTATCGAGCAGTATATTATCGGGTATCGATCACAGGGACGGTTCAGATTTTATCTAGAATTTCACCTAAATTAAATAAAGACTAGAAGTTGAAAAAGGTTGGTTTTGGTTTTTAAAATTCCTAACAGTTCAATGACAATAATTAAATGCAAAGAAGTAAATAAACTTGGTTTAAATCAGATGTAAAAAGGCGTTTCCAGGGTTATGACTTCATCTCAGTTTTGCCTCGAGGTGCCCGGTCCGTGTAGTGTCCTACACGGGCCGTGTCAGTGTACACGGGCCGTATACTGTCGTACACGGTCCGTGTGGCCCTCGAGTGAATGCAGCAGTTATTGTTTCTCTGTGTTGTTCCTTTGTGTAGGGTTCTACTGACCAGACCTAATGTCTCTAAACCTCAACTGTCGTCTGTTGGCTTATTAACTTGGTATGGAATTGCAATATATGCCCTCGTCGGGTTCTAGACCTCAACTGTCGTATGTTGGTCTGAATTGCCTAGTTGCTTGTTTGGAATACTAAAGGTAACCTCATTCCGTTGATATGAGGAAACGTTCACCTGTCGGTTACTACTTGGTTTCACCTTTCGGATCACTAATCCTACCTCATGTACTTAGTTTGGTTAAAAGATTATAAGGGCCAAAGTACCTTCTAGATGTGATCATTCATCTAGTGGTAAACCAATAAAAATCAAATAACTTACACTAAGCAATTAAAATCAATCACAATCAAGCAAACACAAATTTCAACAAAGAAATCGAATAACTAACATGCAAGACAAAACATTCGATTACATCACAACCCTAGAAACTAAGAAATCTACTCAGATATGGTTCTAAAACAAAATAAAGAAGTAATAAAAAGATTAGCCATGACAAAACCCGAAGAATAAAGAAGATCCGTCGAAAACTTGCGTCTTTCGCTTCTCAACTTCGTCTCCAAGCTTAGCCGTCAAGACCAAACCCTAGAAAAATGCTTCTCTGCTCCAGAATACCTCTCTGGTGCAAGAAATCTCGCTTATATACTCGTTTTGCCGACCTTCCATTAATTAGCCTTGTTTCCAAATTCTGGATTTGTTTCCGGAAATGCTTGACACGGCCCGTGTGGAATTCTACACGGACCGTGTGCCTGTGTTCTTCATGCGGTCGAGTCAGCGGTCTTCATGCGGTCGTGTCGTCGGTCGAGTCGAGGTTGACACGGCCCGTGTGGAATGTTACACGGACCGTGTAGAGACTTCTAAATTCCAGATTCCTTCTCGATTTCGCCCGATTCCTGCAGAATAAGAATAACTTGCAGCAGTACCACATTCTATATATATTCAATGAATTATAACCGAATTTATAGATTAAAACACAAGTTTTGGTACGAATTTAAGGTCAAAATATAGAGATGAATACGAGATATCAGAAACGTACACGGGCGTTTAATGAATAATCTGTGTACAAAAGGTGTTCTACACGGATATTTAATTAAACGCCCGTGTAGAAATTGAAATATTCAAATTACATTATTCTTGAAAATAATTTACTTGAACAATAGGGTATTTTATAAATTTACTTGAACAACAGTTTGTACATTATTCTTGAAAATAATTTACTTGAACAACAGGGTATTCAAATTACATTACTTGAACAGAAGGTATTTGTTTTCCGAAAAATTATTCTATGGTTGTTTTATAAATTTGTAAACCCAGATAAGGTCATATCAAGTAAAGTGTTCATTTATGTTTTCAAATCGGTTTATTTAGAGAGCATTAGGCATTCTATGATATTATTTAGACAAATTATTTAAGTTAATTTTAAATAATTTACTTTTTAGTGATTATCCATGAATTAATTATTTGTTGGTTGTTTTGTACTGCTAATTTATATCTATAACAGTATTTATTTAGATAGCATGAAGTATTTAACAAAATAGTTAAACGGAAAGAAAACAAAATGCTGATTAAATTAAGAACAAAAATATATTACATCAAAACAAAACGAAAAAAAAGCTAACTTAATTAAACACTCCTTCACTGGCCTGGCTGGATTGCTCCTTGGCCTGACCCCCTCCTTTTAATCCAGGGTCTCTTTGGCCTGATCCAGGGATTACCCCTCCTTTTGTAGGGCTTTGGTGGTGGGTGCTCCCTTGGGCTTCGCCGTGGCACGTCATTTGAGGGCGGCCATGGCCATGTCCTCCTGTAGTTGGGAGGAAGCATTTCATAGCCGGGAGGGACTTCTAATTTCACGGGAGCATCTTCGGGAGGGACATAGCCGGGGGGCCATGACCATGGCACATTTGCGTCTTCCGGTGGCACCGAAGCGGCCATTTCTTCTTCCAAATTCTCAGATAAAAGTAATCGAAAAGGGGGAGTTTCTCAGATTATATTGAATTTTTGAAGTCGTTTCGTATTCTTAAAAAGATAAGGCAACTTCTCGAATTCCGTGTACAAAAGGCTTTTGAAGGTCGTTGTTGCACCAAAAGGTAATGCACAAAGTTTCAGTACAGTAAACTGTACCTTTTAAACCTTAAATACACCTTCGGTTCAGACTGCAAGTGCACAGTCCTATCGAGTAGTATATTGTCGGGTATCGATCACAGGGACGGTTTGACAATTACCGGACTTAGCTTAGACTACAGAAATTCTAGAAGTCTGCAAAGGTTGATTTGGGGTATTACGTATCCTAACAGTTCAAATAACAGTAATTAAAGACAATAAAGTAAAGTTTGATTTGGGTTTAATTAATTAAAAAGGGGTTCCTAGGGTTTCTGATTTCGTCTCAGCCAAGTCTCAAGGTGCCTGGTCCGTGCACTTTCATGCACGGGCCGTGTGGGGTGTACACGGGTCGTGTACTCTCGTACACGGTCCGTGTGGCCCTCGAGTTAATACAGTAGCTACTGGTTTCTGTGTTGATTTTCCTGTGCAGGGTTCTATTGACCGAACCCAAAGTACCTAGACCTCAACTCTCGCATGTTGGCTTAATTACTCGGTGCGGGATTCAATTTCTGCCCTCCTAGGGTTCTCAAACCTCAACTTTCGCTTGTTGGTTTAATAATCCTAAGTCACTTGTTGGTTTACTAAAGATATCCTCGATCTCTCGATACGAGGAAAAGTTCACCTCTCGGCTACTACTTGGTTTCACCTCTCGGATCGTAAACCTATCTCAAATACTTAGTTTGGTCGAGTGAATATCAAGGTTATTTATATTCCATTTAGATGAGGCCTTTCATCTAGCGGATTAACAATTCAATTCAAACAATTTCTACTAAGCAATAAAATACTACACAAGCAAGCAAGCACAAGATTCAACACAAATTCCAAGTAACTAGCAAATAAAACTAAGCATTCGACTACATCATAACCCTAGAAACAATAAAAGTCTACTCAAGCATGATTAAAAAGCAAAAACAAATAATAATAATAAAGTTCATGACAAAACTCGAAGAAAGAGATGAAGATTCGTTGCCAAACTTCTTCTCCAAACCAAGAGTTCTTCCAAGAGCCAGCCGTCCTCTTTCGGTCTGCAATCCCCCCCTTTTAATGTCCAAAATCGCGTATTAAAAGCCTTCCTATTCGACCTTCCCAGCTGGCATTTCTTTCCATCGCCAGACTGGACTTCCGGATTTTCTGTGCACGGTCCGCACAAGATTCTGCACGGACCGTGTGCCTGTGCGTTTAAGTTGCAGAAATTCAGCCTCTTTGTGTGAACTCTCTGACTGCTCGGGCGGTTAGTGCACGGTCCGCACAAGAATGTGCACGGACCGTGTGAAAATGTGTCAAAGGCAGAATCTTCCTTGTTTTTCGCCCATTTTCTGCAAATCAATAAACAAATCATAGCAGTACCACATTCTATTGATATTTAAATGAAATGTTCACACTTTTAGGCTTTTAGGCACAGGTTTATGTATGAATTATGGTCAGAATAAAGACATAATGGAGAGATATCAAATTCCCCCAAGCTGAAATCTTGCTTGTCCCCAAGCAAAGAATCTCAACTTAGGCATTGGGCCGGTACTTGGATTTACCTAAATGCAGTTCAAATTATAAAAGCGATAAATTTGCATGATCTTGCATTCGTTAGAAACTTATGAGAATCTTTTTGGATGATAAATTGGTTTTCCCTTGATCAATTTTGATTCAACCCACAATTCAATCAATTAAATTTCATAATCAAAGATGCTTTAATACTTGTGAAAACTAGTAATCCGAATCCATCGATAGTTCATTTTGTTTTTCCATCTATGCCCCCTCATTTGTGGTGATTTGTTTTTTTTTTATAGCTCCCCCAAGCTTGTTACAAGCTTGGGTTAGAAAGTTGCAGATTTCGTGTGTTGATGTATTTATAAACTTTCACAAATTGGGAGACGAGCTCAAAGGCGCCTTGTAAGACTTATTGCCAGTACTCTTATTTTCTCCATCTTTTTAATACATCATGAATACACACATTCAATGGCATTCTTTCATACCAATGGATATCCCAATCCTTCTTTTATTTAAAATCCCAATTCCCTATTTTTAAGAGGCATAGTTCAGTTTCAAAATGTTTTCTCAATACAATTCAAATTTTTATTTTCTCAAAATCTCAAAACATCTTATCTTATGCAATTCTCTCAATCGAACATGGGGTTATTTCTAATCTCACAACTTCATCCAAATTATAACCAAAAATTTTCAAATTAGCTCCTAATTCCAACAATCACACAAATTTATCACTAAAGTACAGAAAATAGAATAAATATGACCTAAATGCAAAATGCAACTACATGCAACTATCATCCCCCCAAGCTTAGTCCAAGCATTGTCCTCAATGCTTCAGAACATGCAACTAAAAAGAAAGTAAAATAGATAATAATAAGTAAAACAAAAGCCTGGGGTGAAGAGAACGAACCTGATCAGTAGTCGGAAGATGGGTCGGCGTCGAACCACCAGTCGCGCATCGCGTCCTCAATGTCTCCTAGCCGGGTCCCATAGGCGTCGAGGTGCGCGCCAAACTCACTAAGGCGAGCAGTCTGGCTAGTGGTCTGGCGCTGAATGTCTAGAATGGAAGTGCCCTGCTCCTGCTGGGTGGAGCGGATGTCGGTCATCAGGCGGTAAAGATCCCGAATAGTCGGGTCAGCAGGGTAGGGACCCGCAGGGGCTGGTGTGACAGGCGGCTGGGAGGAGCTAGGTATATCCATCGTAGGGACGGGGTGAGGTGCAGAAGTGGCAGTGACAAGCCAAGTGGTGGGGTCATCGAAAGAGAGGGGTGCAGGGAAAGGAAGCTCGCGCTGAGTACCATCCTCAAAGCGCCAATAGAAGTGGTCCTGGTGACCAGCAGCACCCCGCACGGTCCTAGTGAAATGTGCCAAACGAAACCCCTCGGTGTCAAGAGTGGTGGGACCTTTGCATAGCTCACAGCCAGGGTCATCAATGGCAAGATGCTCTTTGATGAGGGTAACATAGGAGCCAATTTTTATCTTGCCACCCGAACGAGTCGAACCCTGGAGACCGAGCCAATGATGAACCATGAGCATGGCAAGGTCTAGACGGTCCGGATCAGTGCGAAGCATCTGATCAATCAGAAGGAGGTCATCCTTGTTCGCGCGGTTGACCGTCTCACCGCGTGCGAAAATGGTGCATGCAAGAGCTCGCTGGACAATACGGATAACAGGGTGTGGAATGAAACGGGCTTTGAATTCATGGTTATCGGCCCCTCGTTTGCCAGTGAGCATGGCCCAGAATGTGTCTTTCTCCAGGTCCTCGCGAAAGGTCAGATCTTCAATGGTTGGTACGGCGTGAAAGCCGAACGAGATGCGTAGAATGCGAAGGGGAACTCTTTGAGTGGAGTTGCACAACCGGAACTTGATGTAAGGGTCATCGTGTTCATCAACCTTGAGTTGGAGAGAGGAGAGAAACTCGTGGGTATCGACCTTGTAGGATTCATTTTCTATGAGCCAAAAAGAAGGGTCGAACCCGATCCTCTGAGTGAGTTGGAGGAAATCTTCCTGAACCCCGAATAGAGCCAGGGTTGGCATGTCAATTCTTTGAGTGTTTTCGAACACTCTGGTGGAGAGGTTTTTGAAATGTTTTAACATCCGTTTAGTGGGGATGCGAAAATTGACCTCAAATGGTGCCGCAGAGTCAGTGTACTCGCCAGAAGAGTACTCTTGGGCATCAGAATCGTAGCGTTCTGGGGAAGAAGGTGGAGAGGGTGGTGGTGGTGGTGATGGTGGTGGTGGTGGGTGCCTTTTCTCGTGGGCGCGTTTGGTACGGCGTTCGCGTTGCATGGTGTGGATTGGGGTTTATATGGCCGGTATGAGAGGTTGTGCGGACCGGATGACAGGGTTTTCGCCTCTGGTTGGTGACAGGTTAATGTACGGGCCGTGTGGGGTTTTGTACGGCCCGTACGGGTGTAGGTTTGTGGTTGAGAAGAATGGCGGCCGCGATTTTTGGCGGAAAGCTAAGAAAGGAGAGAGAGGTATAGAGAATCGGAGAAAAGAAGAGAAAAGAGAGAGAGAGAGAGAGAGAGAAAGAGAGAGAGAGAGATGTACCGTGTAGAGGAGGCAGCGCCAAAGGGGAGAAAGAGGAGCGGCGGAGTAGATCGGCGAAGAAGAGTAGTGGCGGCGAGAAAAAGAGAGAGGCGGCGGCGATCGGCAGCGGGAGAAGGAGGAATCGGCGAGAATCGGCGAGGAACAGTGGCGGCGGCGGGTTAGGGTTTTTGCACGTGGGGTTTGCTCGGACCGTATGGAGGAAGGCGACAAAAATTAGGGTGGGGTCGGTGGGGTGGGGGAGGGGTCCTTTTAAAAAGGGAGAGGGAAGAACCGATGGGTCGCGACTCCTCGGATCGCGCCTGTTGGATTTGCACGGTCCGTGTAAATTTTTGTGCGGCCCGTGTGTGCGTGAAGAAATCCGAAAATCTTCTCTGACTTGAAATTTGCTAAGATACGGCCCGTGTAAAATTTTGTACGGTCCGTGTGTTTGGGAAGAATTTTCAAAATCCTCTCTGACTCGAAATTGGTTAAGACACGGCCCGTGTGGAATCTTGTACGGTCCGTGTGAACGCCAGAAACTTGTATTCCTCCTACTTGATCAGAACTAACAATGCAGAATGAAACATTAATAAAAGTAACTAAAATGAAGCATGTGAAAATGAAAATAGAAATTAAAATAAGAAAAATTAAAAATGCTTGGGTTGCCTCCCAAGAAGCGCTTGTTTTAGGTCTCGAGCTTGACCTCCTTCCTCTAAGTCTCAGTTGGAGCGGGGTCAGAGAGAGTCTGCACAAACCGCTCGTTGAAAGAGTGATCAGCAATATAGTTCTTGAGACGCTGACCATTGACCTTAAAGGTCCCGCATTCTTCGTTTGCAATGTCAACCGCACCGAAAGGGTACACCTTCTTCACTTCAAATGGGCCTGACCATCTTGATTTGAGTGTTCCTGGAAAAAGTCTTAACCTAGAGTTAAATAAAAGTACAAGATCTCCTTCCCTGAATTCGCGAGGTGTGACGCGTTTGTCATGAATCCACTTTGTTCTTTCTTTGTAGATCCTTGCATTCTCATAGGCGTTGAGACGCATCTCCTCTAATTCGTGCAAGTTAAGGATGCGTTTGTCTCCAGCGGCAAGCATGTCCATGTTGATTGCTCGTGTGGCCCAGAACGCCTTGTGCTCAATTTCGACTGGTAATTGACACGGTTTCCCGTACACTAGCTTGAAGGGACTCATGCCAATCGGTGTTTTGAAGGCTGTTCGATAGGCCCAGAGTGCATCACTCAGCTTGAGCGACCAGTCTTTCCTTGTTCTTGCCACGGTTTTTTCCAAAATGGATTTAATTTCCCTGTTAGAAATTTCAGCTTGACCGTTAGTTTGAGGGTGATAAGAGGTGGATACCTTATGTGTGACCCCATGTCGGCTCAAAAGATTGTCGAACTGTCGGTTGATGAAATGCTTGCCTCCGTCAGTGATAACAGCACGAGGTACTCCAAAACGAGAAAAAATAACATCTGTGAACAACCGCTTCACGGCATTTGAATCAGCCGTGCGACACGCCACTGCTTCAACCCATTTAGATACGTAGTCTACTGCCACCAAGATGTACTCATACCCGCGAGACGACGGGAATGGTCCCATGAAATCTATCCCCCATACATCGAAAATCTCTACCTCCAGGATGGAGTTTAGAGGCATTTCACTGCGCCTTGTTATATTCCCGGTTCTCTGACACCGATCGCAAGCGAGAACAAAAGCTCGTGTATCTTTGAAAATAGTGGGCCAATAGAAACCTGATTGCAATACCTTAGCGGCTGTCTTAGAGAACGAGGCATGTCCCCCATAAGCGGATGAGTGGCAGTGAGCAATAATGGAGCTTGTCTCATTGTATGGAACGCAGCGTCTGAATATCCCGTCTATTCCTACTTTGAAAAGGAAAGGATCCTCCCAGAAGTAGTACTTGGCGTCTGATCTGAGCTTCTTCTTTTGCTGGAAGGTCATTGTGGTAGGCAACACCCCGGATGCAAGATAGTTTGCGAAATCTGCATACCAGGGGGTCGAGTTGGAGTTTGCACGGTCCGTATGGCCTGGTGTACGGCCCGTGTGAAGGTGTGTGCGGACCGCATACAGGGATTCCAGGTTATTGTTTATGGACAGAAGTTGCTCGTCTGGAAATGAGTCGTTAATTGGCAGTTTGGTGGCACTATCATCCTCCCAATGAAGTCGGGATAAGTGGTCGGCCACATAATTTTCAACTCCTTTCTTGTCTCTTATTCCTAGATCAAATTCCTGCAAAAGAAGAACCCATCTGATTAATCTGGGTTTTGCATCTTTCTTATTCAAAAGATACCTGAGTGCGGCATGGTCTGTGTAAACAATTATTTTTGAGCCAACTAAGTATGATCTAAACTTGTCGAGGGCAAATACAACGGCGAGAAGCTCCTTCTCAGTTGTTGTGTAGTTCATCTGAGCCGCGTCTAGCACTTTGCTAGCATAGTAGATAGCGCATGGCATCTTGTCCTTCCTTTGCCCAAGAACTGCCCCGACTGCATAGTCACTCGCGTCACACATGAGCTCGAATGGTAGAGACCAGTCAGGTGGTTGCAAGATAGGCGCTGAAATGAGAGCTTCTTTCAATCTGCAAAAAGACTTAACACAATCATCTGTAAAAACAAAGTCAGAATCTTTAACGAGTAAATTGGTCAGTGGTTTCGCAATTTTTGAGAAGTCTTTGATGAAGCGGCAGTAGAACCCCGCATGACCTAGAAAGCTTCGGACACCCTTAACATTGGACGGGGTCTCGAGTTTCTCGATTACCTCTATTTTTGCCTTGTCCACTTCAATTCCTTTGGAAGTGACAACATGTCCTAGAACAACACCTTCTTGTACCATGAAGTGACATTTCTCCCAATTGAGAATCAAATTCACTTCCTCGCATCTCTGCAAAATCTTACAAAGATTTGTCAAATAAGAATCGAAAGAAGTACCATAGACAGAAAAATCATCCATAAAAATTTCGACTTCTTTCTCAATGAAATCAGAAAAGATAGCCATCATGGCTCTCTGGAAGGTTGCCGGTGCATTGCAAAGACCGAAGGGCATCCTACGGTATGCATAGGTACCATATGGGCATGTAAAAGTGGTCTTTTCTTGGTCCTGTGGGTGGATGGGTATTTGAAAGAAACCAGAATAACCATCAAGATAACAAAAGTAAGAATGAGTTGCAAGCCTTTCAAGGAGTTGATCAACAAAGGGTAATGGAAAGTGATCCTTGCGCGTGGCCGTGTTGAGCTTTCGGTAGTCTATGCACATCCTCCAGCCGGTCACGACTCGTGTTTGGATCATCTCATCCTTGTCATTCTTCACTACCGTTGCTCCTCCTTTCTTCGGTACGACATGGACAGGGCTTACCCATTTGCTGTCGGAAATCGGGTAGATAATACCTGCTTCAAGAAGTTTCAAAATTTCCTTTCTCTCTGGTGTTCAACCGATGGCTTGTGATCTTCCTCCAGCAAGATTCTGTGCGTGCAGATGGTTGGGTCGATCCCTTTCAAGTCCTTGATTGAATATCCAATCGCGCCTTTATGAGCTTTCAACTTCTCCAAGAGCTTGGCGGTCTGATCGGAGTTGAGATCTGCATTTATAATCACTGGACATGTTTTATTTGGTCCAAGGAACTCATACCTGAGATTAGCTGGAAGGGATTTGAGTTCGGGTGTAGATTGCTGCATCTGGACTTGTGTACGGTCCGTGCAAGAGTTGTGCGGTCCGTGTTCGGTTCCCGAGTAAACTGTGTCCTCCCCTTGTGTCTCCTTGTTCTCCAGCTTCTCTGATGTTATTGTACGGTCCGTGTGTGGTTCATACGGTCCGTGTGTTAGTTCCAGATCGTGAAATGTGGCTTCTGCTGCACAAATCGAATCCCGCTCGCTTGTTTCAACCTGCAATTCGGATAAATAGTCGGAATGATACCTTAGCGAGCTATTTACTTGCTCAAGAAAGTAGTCCTCGGCCAAGTCTGTCAAGCATTCTTCGATCGCATCTACTCTGAAGCATGACTCGGTTGACGAGGGATACTTCATGGCGCGATCAATTTGGAATCGCACTTTCTCCTCTCCAATGTTCAGGGTTAACGTTCCTTTATGCACATCAATTATCGCACCTGCAGTTCTTAGAAAAGGTCGTCCCAGAATAATGGGGACTTCCTTATCTTCCTCCATTTCCATTACAACAAAATCAGCAGGTACATAGAATTTACCAACCTGAACCGGTACATCTTCCACTATGCCAAGTGGTAGTCTTACCGAGGAGTCTGCCAGTTGCAGAGTCATTCGCGTAGGTCTGAGCTCACCTACTCCCATTCGATCAAAAATGGTGCGTGGCATGAGACTCACGCTAGCTCCCAAATCGCACAAAGCTTTCTTGATCGTGGCTTTCCCTATGGTGCAAGGGATAGAAACTTACCAGGGTCTTCCAGTTTGGGTGGTAGCTCGCTCCTCAGAATAGCACTGCACTGTTCCGTGAGTTTTACCGTCTCGTGCCCCCCCAAGCTTCGTTTGTTGGAAAGGATATCTTTGAGGAACTTGGCGTATGTGGGCATTTGGGTCAAAGCTTCGGTGAATGGAATGGTGATGTGCAGTTGCTTGAGAACATCGATGAATTTAGCAAATTGTTCATTCAGTCTGGTATTAACTAGCCTCTGAGGAAAGGGTACAGGTGGCCGGTATGGTGAAGGTTTCTCAGCCCCTGTCTTCTTCTGGATTCCAGGTTTTTCTTGCATGGGCCGTGTGACATCTGCACGGTCCGTGTGAACAGTCGTTTCAATGTTTCCTGCTGATTGTTCGGGCACTGCACGGTCCGGATGGTCAGTTTCTTCAGCAGGTGGGGAATGCACGGTCCGTGTGAAATCTGTACGGTCCGTGTCTTTGACAGAGGGATCAGTTGCAATGACTGGAGGTGTGATTTTCTCTTAGTCAGATGTTTGCACGGGCCGTGTAACATCTGCACGGTCCGTGTATGTCAGCGATTTGTCAGGCATGGCTGGTCCTTCATATTGGGTCCCACTTCTCAATGTCACCGCCTTAGCTTCTCCTCTAGGGTTTACCTCCGGTTGGCTAGGTAGCCTTCCTGGTGGTGTAAGGCTTGTGTTGACTTTGTCGTTTATTTGCTCTATCAACTTGTTCTGAGCAACCAGCTGAGCGTTCAATTGAGCATTCATTGTTTGCATCTGTTCGAACATCATCTGGTTCATTTTGCCTTGCTCATGCATAAAGTCATTATAGGGTTTAGGAGGACCTGATTGAGCTGTTCGGTTGTTGTTGAAAGATGCATTTTGGTAGAAGTTTCGGTTATTGTTGCTGCCAGAAGGATTGTTGAAGGAGTTGTTGAAAGAGGGATTGGAAGAATTGCTGAATGGCGCAGGGTTGTTTTGTTTCCACCTCCAGTTTTGTTGCTCAACCGGGTCTTTGGAGTAAGATCGGTTGAAAGGAGGTTTTGGAAAGTAGGATGGTTCATTGTTGAGAGAGTTGACTTGCTCGGGCTCTTCATCCCTCTGCGCTAGCGGCCATTGCTCGTAAGCGTGCCCTTCGTCCCCACACATGACACAAGTTTGTTGTTGTTGGTTGACCGATTTCACACTCATCTTGTCAAACGCTTTCTGCATAGCATCGAGCTTGGCGGTTAGAGCAGTGATCTGATCGACCTCGAATCGGCCACCTCCCCCAGCTCGGGTGTTATCGCGGCCGGACCATTGTTGGTTCTGAGCCATGTTGTCGATCAGGTCCATGGCTTCAAGGGGTTCCCTTGACATAAGTGCTCCACCTGCAACAGCATCAATAGAGGTGCGAGTACTATCAGTCAAACCATCATAAAAGGTTTGAATCAACAACCAATCTGGTATACCATGGTGTGGACAAGAGTATTGCAATTCTCTAAAGCTTTCCCATGCCTCATTCAATGGTTCATCAGGTCTTTGCTTAAAACTGGTTAACTGGGTCCTAACCTTAGCAGTTTTTTTGTGAGGGAAAAATCTAGTTAGAAACAGTTTAGACAACTCCCTCCAAGTGGTTACCGAATCCCTTGGTAAAGACCCTAACCATTTCTTGGCTTTATCCCTAAGAGTAAAAGGGAATAATGCGAGTTTAATGTAATCGGCGGTTGCGCCATTAGTTTTAATGGTTGTGCAACACTCAAGAAATGTCTGAAGGTGAGCATGTGGATCTTCATGATCCAATCCATGGAAAGTGTTCTGCTGCACGATGTTGACAACACCGGGATTGAAGTTCGGTTGGTTTCCGACAATCCTTGGCAGTCTGATTGCTCCCCTCACATCTCCAGCTCTTGGCACATTGAATTCTCGCAAAGTCCTCGGGACAAAGTCAGCCATGTCATCATCAGAGTCGTGGGCATCATTCCCGTTCTCTTCTCTGTCATTTTCGTTGTCATTCATGTCTCCTCTGCTCTGGTTGTCGGAATGCACGGACCGTGTGTCTTCTGTACGGACCGTGTGCAGAGGTGGTGGTGCAGGAATAGCTGTGTTCTGGATTTGAGTTGGATCTGGAGGAGTTTCTGTGTTCGAGGTCTGTGCTCTGCTCCTCAGATTGTAGTCACCCTTGGGTGGTAGTGCGTTTTCCAGCTTGATCCTGTGGTGAGAGAAAATTAAAAGAAAAAGTTAAAATCTAGAATTTTAGTAAAATAAGCAAAAATCCAAAATTTTCAATGCCGTCCCCGGCAACGGCGCCAAAAACTTGTTGCACCAAAAGGTAATGCACAAAGTTTCAGTACAGTAAACTGTACCTTTTAAACCTTAAATACACCTTCGGTTCAGACTGCAAGTGCACAGTCCTATCGAGTAGTATATTGTCGGGTATCGATCACAGGGACGGTTTGACAATTACCGGACTTAGCTTAGACTACAGAAATTCTAGAAGTCTGCAAAGGTTGATTTGGGGTATTACGTATCCTAACAGTTCAAATAACAGTAATTAAAGACAATAAAGTAAAGTTTGATTTGGGTTTAATTAATTAAAAAGGGGTTCCTAGGGTTTCTGATTTCGTCTCAGCCAAGTCTCAAGGTGCCCGGTCCGTGCACTTTCATGCACGGGCCGTGTGGGGTGTACACGGGTCGTGTACTCTCGTACACGGTCCGTGTGGCCCTCGAGTTAATACAGTAGCTACTGGTTTCTGTGTTGATTTTCCTGTGCAGGGTTCTATTGACCGAACCCAAAGTACCTAGACCTCAACTCTCGCATGTTGGCTTAATTACTCGGTGCGGGATTCAATTTCTGCCCTCCTAGGGTTCTCAAACCTCAACTTTCGCTTGTTGATTTAATAATCCTAAGTCACTTGTTGGTTTACTAAAGATATCCTCGATCTCTCGATACGAGGAAAAGTTCACCTCTCGGCTACTACTTGGTTTCACCTCTCGGATCGTAAACCTATCTCAAATACTTAGTTTGGTCGAGTGAATATCAAGGTTATTTATATTCCATTTAGATGAGGCCTTTCATCTAGCGGATTAACAATTCAATTCAAACAATTTCTACTAAGCAATAAAATACTACACAAGCAAGCAAGCACAAGATTCAACACAAATTCCAAGTAACTAGCAAATAAAACTAAGCATTCGACTACATCATAACCCTAGAAACAATAAAAGTCTACTCAAGCATGATTAAAAAGCAAAAACAAATAATAATAATAAAGTTCATGACAAAACTCGAAGAAAGAGATGAAGATTCGTTGCCAAACTTCTTCTCCAAACCAAGAGTTCTTCCAAGAGCCAGCCGTCCTCTTTCGGTCTGCAATCCCCCCTTTTAATGTCCAAAATCGCGTATTAAAAGCCTTCCTATTCAACCTTCCCAGCTGGCATTTCTTTCCATCGCCAGACTGGACTTCCGGATTTTCTGTGCACGGTCCGCACAAGATTCTGCACGGACCGTGTGCCTGTGCGTTTAAGTTGCAGAAATTCAGCCTCTTTGTGTGAACTCTCTGACTGGTCGGGCGGTTAGTGCACGGACCGTGTGAAAATGTGTCAAAGGCAGAATCTTCCTTGTTTTTCGCCCATTTTCTGCAAATCAATAAACAAATCATAGCAGTACCACATTCTATTGATATTTAAATGAAATGTTCACACTTTTAGGCTTTTAGGCACAGGTTTATGTATGAATTATGGTCAGAATATAGACATAATGGAGAGATATCAGTCGTTTAATTTTGAATTTCGTCTTATAAGAATCATACACGGTCGTTTAATTAAAAATACGTGTACAAAAGGCTTTAACACGGCCGTTTAATTTTCAAGAGTTGTTTCGCCTTATAAGCAACGCACACGGGCGTTTAATAAAAAATCCGTGTACAAACTGTTGTCTACACGGATATTTATTTAAACGCCCGTGTAGAAATTGAAATATTTATTTGCATTTATTATTAAGTTCTTCTAGATACTCGAATATATAAAATAGTTTTCAAGCTAAATAAAACTGAAATCAGGTTCCTTTTTATTTTTAAGTTTTCCATTTTGAAAAATATGGAATTTGAAAAAATTAATCTAGAAAACCATATGTAGGCGCGCATTTCATAATTTCGCGTAAACTAATTATACACGGGTGTTTAATTAAACGTGTAGCTCTCTTATAAATACGTGTACAAAAGGCTTTAAAACACGGCCGTTTAATTTTCAAGAGTTGTTTCGCCTTATAAACAACGTACACGGGCGTTTAATAAAAAATCCGTGTACAAAATGTTTTCTACACGGATATTTAATTAAACGCCCGTGTAGAAATTGAAATATTTATTTGCATTTATTATTAAGTTCTGCTAGATACTCGAATATATAAAATAGTTTTCAAGCTAAATAAAACTGAAATCAGGTTCCTTTTTATTTTTAAGTTTTCCATTTTGAAAAATATGGAATTTGAAAAAATTAATCTAGAAAACCATATGTAGGAGCGCATTTCATAATTTCGCGTAAACTAATTATACACGGGTGTTTAATTAAACGTGTAGCTCTCTTACGTTTCTACACGGGTGTTTAGTTAAATGTCCGTGTATATTTAGTTTACGCAAAATAAAGTGCGCGCCTCGTCTCTGTCGCTCGATATCTTTTCAAAATCTCCTAGTCTCCCTTAAAACCTAAACCCCCTAGTCTCCTATCTCTTTCTGTGGTGCTGCCATCGTTCTCTCTCTCGGTGCTAGCTCGGTCTCCTCTATCGCTCTCCTCTGAACTCGCCAATTGAATCTCTAAGCTCCTCTCGCGTGGTTGCTGTTCTCTCCTTGAAAGGTTCTCTCTCTCTCTCTCTCTCTCTCTCTCTAAGTTGCAATGCTCCCTGTATCTTGGTTAAATCAAAACCCTTATCTCTGATTGTATGTTGGTTAAGTGAAAAATTTACTCAACTGACCTATTCTGGTGACATGGACACCTAATGTTACAGGGACTAAATTGCAAAACCAACACTATGATTGAACAAAGGACCCAACAACACATAAGTTAGACCTAAATTTTACATTTCATAGCATTTGTAATAATGTTTCTTTTTTGTAGAAAGAACCATGTCACAGCCAGGTGAGAATGCAGATATGATTTTGGAAACAGTGGAACCGCAGGTAGATATGATAGTGGAAGAAGAGGACCAGCAGACTCAGACAGAAAAGAGGAAAAGAGGTCCGACAATGTGCACGAAGACCTCAGAGGCGAAGGATTTGCAAATCGAGTTCAACAAAACTGGATGTTCGAAGGGTCCACGTAGGGCAGAGTACACAAATTGGTGTAACAATTTGGTGAAGCAGAAGGCATCTATCTTGGTTGAGAGGTGGGACAAATTCGATGACGAAGATAAGAACAAATGGTGGAACATTGTGAAGGTAAAGTACCTAACAATTATAAACCTTATTTTGATTATTGTACATGATCAGTAATTGGTTAATTCGTTTGACTGGAACGATGGCTGCGTTATCCTTGACTGGAACACCCACCAACCTTCATGTGTAGTTCTTTCTTTAATCTCTTGAGTTATATTTTTCAGGACCATTTAGTAATGTATTGAAAAAATCTATAAAACTGTACATGCATTATATATTCATTTTTCCTATTCTCTCTCTGTTTGTTATTTCTTTTTTTGTTGGATACAAGTTTTCTAGCATGTCTTAACCTTAGCATAGTTGGAATTTGCTTTTATAAGTGAATAATAACTTTTTTAAATTGCTATGCATCATGTAGTTGTCTTCCTGCAAGTTATATATGTCTATACCTGACCTGAAAACTTGAATGAACTTACATGCAGTAATTTTGTTGTCAATCATGCAGGCTCATTGGAACATCCAGGATGACGTCCCAAAGTCCGCGAAAAAGAAAAAGACTCTGAGGAAAATGAATGAAGCTTGGAAGCAATTCAAGAGCACGTTGAAGACGGATTTCATGGAGGAAGGGAGAAATCCGGTAGGCTACTATAAATGGCTGAAACAAGAGGACTGGAAGGCGTTTCAAGCTTTGAAGTCCACAGCAGAGTTCAAGGTATATAAATTCAGCCAACTTTGTCTCTGTTCTTTCTTGATATGTACTTATCTTCCTTAAACTAGCTAATTGATGTGCCTTGATGTGTGAAGATAAAAAGTGACGAGGGCAGGAGGATCGCGAAATGGAACAAGTACCCGCACAAATTAGGGTCAGGTGGTTACGAGGGTAAGTCGGCCGAATGGGCGGCAGTACTGGACCAAAACAAAGATTCTGACTCACCTGTGGTTAGGATCCAAAATCCTAGGGCCCAACACTGGCTCATGGGAAGATCTGAGGTAACCGCTGACGGGACGATAGTACTCCCAAGTGACGTGCAACCCGTGGCTCAGAAAATGGTAAGAGTCTTTGTGGTAGCTTCGTGCACATTACTTTGTCTTTTGCTATAACTAATTATTTTTTAACAGTTGGATGTGGAGGAGGAGGTAAATTCGGGCTCCATGACTGTCGAAAGAGTGGATGATTCCTTGTCCGCAGCGCTCGGGACTAAAGAACACACGGGTCGAGTTAGGGGTGTCTCGGTCTACTGTGGCTGGAAGGATGTATACGACGGACCAAAACCAAAAAGAAGACCGCGTGCCAAAGTTAGCACGGAAGAGATGGAATCAAGGTTGGCGCAGGTACGCCAGGAGGTATGCGAGGAGTTCAGAACGGAGTACGATGGAAGGATGGCTGAATTCGAATCAAGGTGGATCAACCAAATTACATCTCTTACGCAGCAATCTGAGCAACAACCTCCCGTTTCGCCGGGATTTTGGCGAAGCAGTCAAGCATCCGGGACCGAAGTTCTGGGCGTGTTGGACAATCTATAGGTAATCACTACTTGTTCATAATCTACCCGTAATTGTGACTTGTTCATTAACTAATTTCTGATAATTATTGCAGGAGGCCACATCATGCGACCTCGTCATGTGGCACGACAAAACTCCTCTGACCCTTGCTAAGGGTATTGTACATCCTCCAACCGGTTCTCAGCTAAGGCCCAACCACCTCCCCGTAACGGTTGACATGATTGTGGCCGAATGGGCTACCCGCATACCTCTTTCTGTCCCTACCGACGGCATGGTGGTGCTTGATGATGCTCGTAGACAGATTGTCCAATGGCCCAAGTGTCAGATTATTTTGGATCAGGTAATCTCTAAATAAAACACGGATATCTTATGTTACGTTCAAATGATTATTTTGAAATACTTGAAAAAAGGTTCAAAATCTGATACAGACCCGAAGAGGCATTGGAAACGCTGCGGACGAAGCTTTGTCGCCGGTACGGCGAGGCTTGGAAGTAGTAGTCGGGGCTGATGCGCAAGAATCTCCTGCTGCGCCAGCGGCGGCACCAGCGGATGCGCCAGTAGACCGTACGGGGCTCTCTGAAGAAGAGATTAGCCGTTTGCCCGAGGATTTGCGGAATCTCCACGCCTGCCTGGTTAAGGCACCAGATTATATGGAAGACGTAATGTTCGATATCCCCCCCGAGGTTCTCCTACACGAAGGCAGGACGGTCGTGCTGCCTTTCAAAGAATTCAAGGACTTTCTACATGCCTCATCAAGCGATAAATGGCTCGATGTGGGAGTCGTCACCGTTTTCCTCTTGTTAGTGACCAAAAAATCATATATATCATGTGTATAGCACTCAAATATATATTCTACTGTGAAATGATGATTTTTCAGGATGATACAACGAAAACAGTCTGTGGATTGTGGGAAAGATAAGGTGAACTCCTGTGCATTCTTGGACCCCGCCGCCACTAGTGGTACGATGGTGCAATATCAGGAGAAAGATACTGTCCAGTACATGTGTTCAGCGATGCATAAGGCTCTTTCGGGGAATAAGAGATTTATTCTCCTGCCATACCACCAGAGGGGCCACTGGTGTTTGATTGTGATTGTGCCACTTGAAAATTTGGTTTTCATCATGGATTCTTCACAGCCCGAACTGGGCATCACTCCTCAGGACTCCAAAATGATCTGCACTCCAATAAGAAAGTAAGCAATAGTAATTCACTTGGTTTGATTTTTTCCCAATTACATATAACAAATTGTGGAATTGCTAATTACATTCACTCAATTTTGTAAGGGCTTTTTTGCAATATCTTAAAGATGGAGGAATGCAAAGCACGAATCCGAAGCATAAAAATAAGTTGTGTTTCAGGTGGCAGCCGGTGAGCACATGCACTATAATTTTTATAATTTCATATTTTTTGTTCAAAAATTAATTGTCATTCTAACATAGGCCGCTAAATGAAAATTTCAGTGCCCGCAACAGTTGCAGGGTTGGGAATGCGGTTATTACACGATGATTTTTATGTATCACTTTGTCGAACGCTTACAATTCAATTGGCCACGATATCCGGTATGTAATTCATATGTTTGCCTTGACTTGTCCATATAATTAATATTGATTTCCTCTAATATTTTATTCTACTAAATTTGTTTTATTAGTTGCATTGTTATAATTACAATATTTATTTTTATAAAGCAAAACAGAGATGCAGTTGTTATATTGTATTTTTCTAATAACCTACATATTTTGAATTTTTGGCAGCATAAATCGAACAAAAAGGCAGGGCATTACACCAAGGAAGATATAGATTATTTTAGATGTATGTGGGCAAAGTGGTTTCAAAATGAATATTGTAAACCAGAATATGGATTTGTATAATTTAGTGTGCATGAATTTTTGATATATTTAGTGTAATTTTGTTTAGGGGTTGTATTCTGATATATTGGAAATTCTTTGTTTGGAATTGATATTTAATGGCTAGCAAACTGGAGGCTAGCCAAAACATAAAATAAAAATTGAAAAAAAAATATAACCATTCTACACGGATGTTTCACATAAGTCCGTGTGGAAAGCCAAATAAAGAGCAATAAAAATATAAGATAGATACACGGCTGCTTATGTAATGATCCGTGTAGAATAGTTATTCTACACGGATATTTTGATAGACATCCGTGCAGGAACATGATCGTACACGACCTTTTAGTTAAATATTCGTGTATAGATCTCCACTAATGTACACGGTTGTTTATGTAATGAGCCGTGCAGAATAACTATTTCTACACGGATATTAACCTAAAAGTCCGTGTAGACAGAGAAATCGTACACGGCTGTTTATGTTCCAATCCGTGTAGCTCTGCTTTGGAGAGCGCCACTTGGCAAGAAATTGGACACGGTTGTTCAAGTAATAAGCCGTGTAGAATAACTATTTCTACACGGATAATAACCTAAAAAGGCCGTGTAGACAGAGTAATCCTACACGGCTGTGTATGTTACAATCCGTGTAGCTCGGCTTTGGAGAGCGCCACTTGGCAAGGAATTGAACACGGTTGTTTATGTAGTGATCCGTGTAGCTCGGCTTTGGAGAGCGCCACTTGGCAAGGAATTGGACACGGTTGTTTATGTAATGATCCGTGTAGCTCTCAGGAATTGCACACGGGTAAATATCCGTGTATAATTTATTCAGGGAATTATACACCCTCGCACTCCACACGGCAGGAAATCCGTGTAGCTCCCCTGTTTATGTCCGTGTACAATGACCATTTCTGTAGTAGTGTATAGAACCCTATAGTTAAGATGGTAATTACTCTAAATAGTGTCTAATTTGGCAATTAGTATGGAACACTAATTGACCATAAAACGACTTTTATGTGAATTATATGATGGTTATGTTATACAAACCATAGGTAAGGAGTTCTCAATTTAATCATGCAAATGCACGTTGGAGAACATGGCATTGAACTTAACCCTAATTGAAACATTGAATAGATTGTGTTACGTGCCATCAATTGTTTTTAATGTGTTTGAATTCTTAAGTATGAGATGTTGGTCTTTCCTAGATGAGAAATATATGTTGTGAGTGTTGCCCGATGCTAGCCTTAACCGTTACTTATACAAATGACATTTCAATATGCACGACTTTTGTATAGGGTAGTTGTTCATCGAGGTTACTATTGTCCCTCATGTTTAATGAGTGGTTATATCACCGAGACCCTTGATGAAATGATTGTCTGCATGCCATATGATTAAGAGTTAATCATAAATAATCTACTTTAAATTAAGAAATAAGTAAATTATAAAGGATGACACATTTGACATTCCTACCTTCAATTTATTCATGATATCATGAGACATAAGATTTAACCCAAATATATATATATATATATATATATATATATATATACACACACACACACACACACACACACACACATATATAGGAGGGTTCAAATACGCCATGATTTTGTGCTCGAATATGCTCCACGTCCTTTATCTCCATTTTCAAAGTCCGAACAGTCGATCTGAACTGCTCAACATGATCTTCATAATGAAATATGCTTGAAGACCAAATTTTATATTTTTTAGAATATTTTTACTATTTGTTTAGTTAGGTACAAAATCACTCTTTTAAGGAGATTCTGGACCATGCATCTGAAAAAGTGATATTGTACCTATCTAAAAAAAATAGTAAAAATATCCTAGAAAATATACAATTTGGTCTCCAAACATATTTTATTATGAAGATCATGTTGAGCGGTTCGGATTGACTGTTCGGACTTTGAAAACGAAGATAAAAGATGTGGAGCATATTGGAGCACAAAAATAGCCTCTTAGGTCAATTTGGGTCAATCGTAATATCAATTGAGTAATCATAAAAAGTTTTAATTCTATTGCCAATATGACTTAGATCATCTTAGGTCACACCAAAATAGCCTCTTAATTAGATAGAATATTTTAGTATGTCATATGTCATATGAAGATGATCATCGAATAATTAATTATCACATTGATAATTTAATTTACTCCATTCATCATATGATACTAAAAAAAATGTCATGGAGATGACAACCTTAATCTAAAATATATTTCTATCATGCGGTGACATATAATATAAATTTATAATCAACAAAACTTGAGAAATACAATTATTATTGAAATAATTATATGATGCATAGAATACAACAATTAATTATATTAATTATAGTGGATAATTTCGAATAAGTGGAATTTACTTTGGGCAACCACATGGGCCAATTAATTCTTTGAAAATTCGAAATTAAAGAGAAATAGAGAAAATATAGAGGAATATAATTAATTGAGAAACATTCTAGCCTTTCTTAATTAATGAAAAATCCTAAGGATGGTCTTTAAATACACACTCCTTTCTAATTCTCTTTATTTAATCATATTACTAATTATTAATAAGAAAAAAAAAATTGGTCAATTGTCTGTTTTGCTCCTTTAGTTTTATAATTTAGCTTGTGTTTGTCTATTAGTCACATGGATATACATATTTTAAGAACATATGAGAATTTTTCAAAACTATTCTCATAGTACAACCGGACATTCATTTGAACATATTCTCATAGACATTCCCATTCATACCCATGGGCATGTGTTTTTGAAAATTAATATGTTGGTTCTTGTACACATAAAATTTCATCCCAACAATACCGTAGCAACTGAACAGGTCCTAATAGTACTAACTTGCAATTAACGGGTTGCGAATTTTGGATACGATCAATAAATAATATATATATATATATATATATATATATATATATATATATATATATATATATATATATATATATATAGTGCTGGGCTTAGCTAAGCCATGGTGTAAAATGACTTGGTGCTCCACGCCTCATTATTTCCATTTTGAAAATCCAAACGACCGATCCGAACCGCTCAAGTTGTTCTCCATATTGATATGTGCTTGGAGACCAAATTTTACATTTTTTGGAATTTTTTTACTATTTATTAAGCCACTTTGAAAATCACTGATCCGGCGGTCCAGAAATTTTTACTGTTTTTACTGTTCATAAGGATTTTCAGATTTTCAAAGTGGCTTAATAAATAGTAAAAAAATTCCAAAAAATGTAAAATTTGGTCTCCAAGCACATTTCAATATGGAGAACATGTTGGAAGGTTCGAATCGACTATCTGAACTTTGAAAATGAAGATATGGCGTGGAGTACCAAGTCGTTTTACTCCATGGAGTAGCCTAGTCAGACTCTATATATATATATATATATATATATATATATATTTAATGTATCAAACCCAACCCGATTTGTGGTCATTTTGTAGTATTTGAGGTGACCTGAGGAGTCATAGGTCAACTTAGCCCTAATTAATTATTAGAAAAATTTACCAAGTCATTGATAATATCAAACCGCATCATCTTCTTAAAAATAAGTAGAATACTAAGGACAAGGTACATAATATTAGTTAATGTTTCCACTAACGACTAAAGTGGCGAGTCCAATATTCGTTAAGGATGCTAGCGTCAAAAGTTTAGGGGCGAGTCCACTAATGCCTATTTGAGTTATTAATTAATTTTGGGGTAACTAGTATCCACAACATACAAATTCACATATATGCTGGAAATGTTATTAACTATTTGTAAGAAACAAAATTCGTATACTTGATATATACGTATTAGATAAAATTTTATTCATCAAGTATTGGCAAACAACATTTACAACACGTTACTAACCGTAGATCCTTTTAATCAATTTGAGGCTATAATCGATTATTTTATTGAATTTCCACCGGCCAACTATTATTTTATTGAATGTCGACCACCGGCTCAAATAAACTTGAATATCCCATGATTTATTGAATAGACGAAAATCGATTATTTTATTGATAGGCAAGAGGTAGTGCCAGGGTCATGATTTAATTTCTGCGCTGGTGGGCTCAAGGCTGCAATTAGTCCACCGGCCAACGTTTTATGCATGACCAGGACCAGTGGCAAAGCCACCATATAACAGGCGTAGGCACCCCTGAAATTTTAAAATTGAGTATGAAGTTGTATAAATATGTTGGCCTGCCTACTTCTCGAAATTAAATTGCCTACTCGTGTCATTTGACAATTCAAAACTGCAATCCAATTGAATGAATTAAATTGCAAATTGTGTCTGATAATTGACTAAAATTGTTGAGTGTTAATGTTTTTCTTAATTTCTGTTTAAATCTGATTTAGAATTTGGTGAGATTGATTAAAACGATTCAAGTATATAAGTTATTTTTTCCCACTAACCCGGTAACCCGGTAATCCAAAACTTTTTGCCCACTCCTGACTCAAATTCTAGCTACGCCACTGACCAGGACTCCACGTACATGATAAAAAAAGGTCAACTTAATGCAATTATACTTGCAATAAAATTGGACATGGACTTGAAAATTGTATATAGGAAATGAATAACTTTTCTTTTTCTTAGTTCATAAAATATGATGAATATAGTAATAAAACTGGCAGTTATAAGATTTAGTTATGTGCTAAGAAATTATACTAACTTGTATATCGGTTAAGAATATGGATTGCAAAATCATATTTCATAATTATTAATCACTCATTTAACTATATATTATTTGTAATGGCAACTGAGTTGATTTCTCTAACATTTTGGATTGTATTATTTAAATAACCAGGTCAAGAACTATCAATATTTTTCTTATGTTTCATCGTGTTATGCTTATGTTAAATTATATTCTAGTATATTATTCGTTGCCATTTTTCAACATATAAAATTTGACAATTTATCCGTCGTCTGTTGCCTGTAATAGGGACCTTAAAAAGTCATGTCGTGACCAGATACGTCATGGCACATTACAGTTTTGACGCAACACGACATGGTATGTGTGCTAGTTACGTGTCATGATCATCCTAAAAAAAACATAACATAAATTTATGTGTGCAAGACACAACATTGCACGAAACATGAACAGACGTGACTACATGTGATCAAAATAACATAAATTTATGTTATTATTTATCTCAAATGATAATTAATTTCAAAGAATAAATTTATTGTTTTATAGATAATGTTTTACAACATTATTACTTTATTTTACAGTTATTTTTATTTAATTTTTTGTTTATTTTTTCTTACAAAAACTAACTTAAAGTTTGAAAAAAAAATATTTACACGTGATACGTGTCCAAACATGACCAGCCATGTCATATTTCGTCATGGCATAGCCAAGTCGTAGGCGTAACTACCGTTGCGCGACTATTTGCATGCCGTCACCATTTTTCCATTATTTTGGTCATGTCATGGCATGACACGTGAAAACTTAACTTGGTCATGGCACAACATGGCACATCAAAATTGACTTTCGTCATGACATGTAACGAACGACATGTGATAAGTTACGGCATGACGAGGTATGACACGAATTTACATCCTAAGTATGTAACCTTAGCGAGGTAAAAACAAAATATGAACAAAACTAATATTTAACAAATATAAATAAAATAATAATAAAACTAGCTTTTGATGAATATGTATATAAAAACATTTCTCCTCATTAACACACTGACATGATTACAAGCTTGATAATATTTCTCGAAGTCAAAAGTCTTTTTGTAGTGCCGAACTTTTGATGAAATTCGTCCTAAACCAATTAGAATGATAAAATAACTTTTTATAAAATTTAACAAGTAACAACTCACGGACATTTAACTAATTATTTAGGGAGCTCGTTGAAATTTAATCTGATTTTTTAGCTGCGAAATTTCATATTTCTGAAAGATGTCAATTTTACCAAACGCATATAGCCCCAGTACAGAACCTTTTACTTGGATTCCTAATTACATATATACCTTTTATATGATTCTACGGAGCTAAAATTAATTTCAGAAGGGTTATACTGAGCAACATAACAACAGAAAAATTGCGGAATTTCTCTCAGGCACACGATGAAGCACCTCGTAAGTGAGACTAGGGCTCCACATGTCTTGGCAACAGCACAGATCATGGAAGCTGGTGATAGGTGGCTCACCTGGTCTATTTGCTGATGTAACAAAAGCATTAAGTCTGCTCATGCTGCATTGATAGCCAAACTAAATCTTTTGGAATTACCAATTATGAATCGCCATGCATTTACCATTTATTTGGTGGGATAGGTGTTGATAAAATGAAAGGCTGGTAAGAACTGGATAAGTAAGCAGTGTGTCGCTGAGTTTTGGTATTAGGGGATTATACTGTTTTGTGGTTTTTTTTGTTTCTTTGCTTAGAACAGTAGTTTGTATTTTCAAAAATGAATTCATCAATTTTGAGGAATTTAGTGTAACACAAAATTGGTATTAATATTTTTTGACTTTTTTAGATCATGTCAGATGAAAAGTTATTTGTTTATTTTTGCTTAACTGGGTAATTTTAAAATTGACGAGTCACCGAATCATCAGATCATGAATTAACGGTGAAGATTATCAGAGATCATCCAAAGTCATTGAAGATAGCCTATAATTCAGTGACCTCAGGAGTCAGGACGTCGTCAAAAAAGACTCGTAGTTGCCAAAGAATAATCAGTGCAATTATACATGCAATGAAAGCGGACATGGACTGGACAATTACCTAGCTATAAGATATGAATAATTTTTTTTCTCAGTTCATCAAATATGATGAATATACTAATTAAGCAGGCAGTAATGTGATTTGATTATGGAAGCTGATATGAGTACCCACGCTACAGTACCCGCACTGTACCCACACCTAAACTGCCATAACTGCTTGTGGGAACCGCAACTATTCCAAAACTGTAATTTTGTTTTACAAATTTAATAGTAATACTGTCAAGTATATAGGTCAAACAGGGCAAGTATTTATACCTATACAATGAACTACATCTGATATATGAATTTTCCTAAAATAACTGTACCCGCACCTTTTTTTGAAAAATTCTCATGTTGTACCCGCATTAGGGGACCACTCAAATGGCATGTGAGGACCGCAGCTGTTTCAAAACTGTAAGTTTGTTTTACAAATTTTGATACTGTGAAGTATATAGCTCAAACAGGGCAAGTATTTATACCTATACAATGAACTACATATGATATATGAATTTTCCTAAAATAACTGTTCCCGCACATTTTCTTGAAAATTTCTCGTGTTGTACCCGCATTAGGGGACCACTTAAACGGCATGTGGGAACCGCAACTGTTCCAAAACTGTAATTTTATTTTACAAATTTTAATAGTAACACTGTGAAGTATATAGCTCAAATAGAGCAAGTATTATACCTATACAATGAACTACATATGATATATGAATTTTTCTAAAATAACAATGCGGGTACTGTAGCGCGTATAGTGCTCATACAATGCGGGTACTGTAGCGCGTATAGTGCGGGTACAGTGCGGGTATTGTAGCGTGGGTACTGAAATAATTATTCTTTGATTATCTGCTAAGAAAATAAATACTAACTTTTATGTATGGATAAGAACACTTATTATTCTTGTAGTAATATAAAAGTACAAAATCGTATTTGATAATTATGAATCATTCATTTAACCATGATAATTTTTGACCAAAGTCTTCCATGAAATACATTCATTCATTTAATAACTTTTTGACCGAAGTCTTTCATTCATTCATTTAATAGCATTCCTATACCTTTTGACCGAAGATAATTATGAATCATTCATTCATTTAATAACTTTTTGACCGAAGTGTTTCATACATTCATTTAATAACATTCCTATACTTTTTGACCGAAGATAATTGTGAATCATTCATTCATTTAATAACTTTTTGACCGAACTATTTCATTCATTTAACCAAGATAATTATGAATCATTCATTTAACCAAGTACAAAAATACTAACTTTTTGACCGAAGTCTTCCATGAAAATGAATTTCTTCTTATTTCCCACCAAACCAACATTATCCTGTCGGCCATGACTGTTACGTTAATGATGATTGAATGTACATGGAGCATGGTTAATTAATTGATACATGACAGGTATGTAACACCACTCTACTATTTATTTTATATCCATGTCTCTATCATAAAATAGGAACTTTGGAAATCCGGGCACAATTTTTCAATTTGATCTCCAAGCACATTTTAAAATACTTAATAAATAGTAAAAAAAATAAAAAAAACATGAAAAATTTGATCTCCAAGCACATTTTAAAATAGAGATGTTGAACGGTTTGGATCGAGTGTTTCGACTTTGAAAATCGCAAAACCGAATTCTTATAAGATGTTGTAACTTACAAATGTTGTAAGTGGATCCCTGCTCATATTTGTATTAGATAATATTTTATGTATTGGCAAACAACATTTACAACACGTTACTAACCATAGTTCCTTTTAATCAATTTGAGGCTAAAATCGATTATTTTATTGAATTTCCACCGGCCAACTATTATTTTATTGAATGTCGACGACCACCGGCTCAAATAAACTTGAATATCCCATGAAAGAATAGACGAAAATCGATTATTTTATTGATCTGCAAGAGGTAGTGCCAGGGTCATGGTTTAATTTCTCCGCTGGTGGGCTCAAGGCTGCAACTAGTCCACCGGCCAACGTTTTAAATTGTATGAGGTTCATGCCGCCCTGTAATCACTATTACATTATTGAATATTGAATGTACTTGGAACATGGTTAATTCAGACACGACAGATAGGTAGCACCAAAAATATAAGTCTTACCTCTTTTGATTCATGTACTATGTTGCATTCAATTCTAACCAAGTTAGTAAACAATTGGTGGTCCACTGGACTTGCCTGTTTCAATTAATTTCAAATTTTAAATTCCTAGCTGCTGTATCCTCTGTCTCACCACTGAGTTTATAAGAGGGCCACCTCTAATGCCCTTGATAAGTAATCACAACACATAAGTTAAGCTTCTACCATTTCAGCAGCAATGAGAGGCATTCTCTTATTCCTTGCACTCTTTCTACTCCCTCTGGTTCAATCTTCTGATCTCACATCCCAAGCACAAGCTCTCCTCCACTGGAAGTACACTCTCCAGACTCAACAGCAGCTCTCGTCTTGGAATATGCATGTTCATCCATGCAACTGGACCGGAATTACTTGCGGCAATACCAACAAAAGAAGGCAAGTCATCACTAAAATTTCTCTTTCCCAGAAGGGCCTTATTGGAAAATTAGATGCTCTTAATTTCTCTGCTCTTCCATCCATGAGAATATTTAATCTCGGTCATAATAAAATCAATGGAGCAATT
The DNA here is from genome assembly GCA_025461125.1 of Carex kokanica. NCBI lineage: Eukaryota > Viridiplantae > Streptophyta > Magnoliopsida > Poales > Cyperaceae > Carex > Carex kokanica. The sequence continues at coordinate 103,865 of JAJGRX010000928.1, read as the reverse complement.
CCTCCATCAATGTGTCTCTTGTCAGAACTCACATCTCTTGATCTCAGTGATAATGTTCTCAGTGGTTTCATCCCAACTAGAATTGGAAACTTGACAAACATAAACAGTTTGTTTCTTTGGCGTAATAATTTCTTCGGACCGATCCCTCCTGAAATTGGTAAACTTAGAAACTTGACAAATTTAGACTTATCAGAAAACTTTCTGAGTGGAGAAATACCTACTAATTTAAAAAACTTAACCAATCTTTCCTTTCTGCAACTTTGGGATAATTATCTCTCCGGATCGATCCCTCCTGAAATCGGTAAACTTAGACATTTGATAGAATTAGAGCTATCTAGAAACTTTCTAAGTGGAGAAATTCCTAGCGCCCTAGGAAACCTAATTAATATGAAAACATTTTATGCTTGGAACAATAGTCTCTCTGGACCAATCCCTCCTGAAATAGGCAATCTTACACAGTTGACAGATTTAGATCTAGCAATAAACTTTCTTAGTGGAGAAATACCTACAAATTTAGAATATTTAACCAATCTTGTAAGGTTGAATCTTCATTATAATAATCTCTTCGGATCAATCCCTCCTGAAATTGGTAGACTTACACGTGTGACAATTTTAGATATATCGAAAAACATTTTGAGTGGACAAATTCCTAGCGACCTAGGGAACCTAACTAATATGAGCACTTTTTATGCTTGGGAAAATAGGCTATCAGGACCAATCCCTGCTGAAATAGGTAAACTTACAAAGTTGATAGGTTTAGAAATATCATATAACTTTCTTAGTGGAGAAATACCTGCTAATTTAGGAAACCTAACCAAGATTGTATTGCTGCATCTTGGTAGTAATAATCTCTCTGGAACCATCCCTCCTGAAATTGGTAAACTTAGAAATTTGACAGAGTTGAAACTATCACACAACTTTTTGAGCGGTGATATACCTACTAATTTCGGGAACTTAACCAATCTTGTCGATCTGCATCTTTCACGCAATAATCTTGTAGGTCTATATCTTGACCATAACAATCTCTCCGGATCAATCCCTCCTGAAATTGGCAGACTTACACATGTGACAGATTTAGACCTATCAGAAAACTACTTGAGTGGAGAAATTCCTACCACACTAGGAAACCTAAGTAATATGAGCACTGTTCGTCTCTCATCAAATTCTCTATCGGGGTTAATACCGGCCGAACTTGGCAGATTAAACAGATTGATTCAACTCAATTTAAGTCACAACAATTTCACCGGAGATGTACCGAAAGAGTTGGGAATGTTACCTTTTTTAATAGAACTTGATATATCGTCAAATAGTCTGACAAGTGTGCCAGAAGAACTTGGCAACTGTGTTAATCTTGAATTACTAAACCTCAGCAATAATAGGTTGACTGGAAAAATTCCTTCTCATTTTGGAAACTTAGAACACTTACTGGACCTCCTAGATTTAAGCTCAAATTTTTTAAGCGGGGAAATACCAATAACGCTAGAGAAATTAATCATGTTACAAAATCTTAATCTATCTCACAACAACCTAAGCGGTCAGATTCCATCTTCATTGGGCAACTTGTTAAGCTTGTCAACCATGGATTTGTCATACAATCAACTAGAGGGTCCAGTGCCTGATAAAAAATTCTTTCAGAATGCCGTTAAACAATGGTTCCTACACAACAAAAATCTTTGTGGCACTGTTCAAGGTTTGCCCCCATGTGATGGATTTGTTAAAGACAAGAATGCTTCAACTATACTACAAATGGTTAAGTTGATTGCAACTCTAACTTCTTGTGCTGCATTACTGACATTTTTCTTACTCTGGCTACTTTACCTACTTTACTCAAAAAAGAGAAAAGCAAAACCAGGGCACATTGGCAATCCTAGTAGAGGAGAAATTTTTTCCGTGTGGAATTTTGATGGAAGAGATGCATATGAGGAGATAATAAGGGCCACCGAGAATTTTGATGAGAAGTACTGCATTGGAAGTGGAGGCCATGCAAGAGTTTACAAAGCAATTTTAGAGCCTGAGAACCTCACAGTAGCTGTAAAGAAAATCCAGTTAGTCGGCAGTGAAACCTCAGTAGATCTTGACGCATTCCACAGAGAAATTAGCACTATAACCCAGATTCGACACCGCAACATTGTTAAATTATTTGGTTATTGTTCCTCACCTCAAAATAAATTTCTTGTATACAAGTATTATGAGAAGAGGGATTTACATAATATTCTCAATAGTGAGGAAGCAATAGAACTGGATTGGGAAAAAAGAATGGTTATATTGAAAGATGTTGCATGTGGTCTCTCACATTTGCATCATGATTGCTATCCACCAATAGTACATAGGGATGTAACTTCTAGAAACATCTTGCTTGATTCTGAGTTTACAGCAAGTATCTCGGATTTTGGTACTGCTAAATTTCTCAAGCCAGAGTCTTCTAATTGGAGCATGCTTGCTGGAACCTGTGGTTACATAGCACCAGGTTCTGTATACTTAACCACCCTATTATTGTATTTTAATTTCCATCACTATACTTCTATAAAAAATTAAAGTGGAAATAATTGCAATCTGAATTTTTTTTTTCTTTTGTAGAACTAGCCTATACCATGAGGATGACTGAAAAATGTGACGTATATAGCTTCGGCGTAATCATGTTGGAACTGCTTATGGGAAAGCACCCAGGTGATATGATCAATTTATCGGTTTCAAATGAAGAGGAAATCATACTCCAAGATATCCTTGACCAACGCATTGAACCACCAACAGGAAAAGTCATCAATGAGATTCTCAAAGTGATTCATATTGCATACGAGTGCTTGAATAATAACCCATCATTCCGCCCAACAATGCAAGAGGTGGTGAATCGTATCTAGAAGTGAATAGCCAACAGGTTCATAAATTATGGTAGTAATTTTATTTTTGAAGATTAGTTTGCTGTTAGCGGTTAGAATTAATTTTAGAGCAGGATGCTTTATTTCGTATTTTGTATTTGGATGTTTTTATGCTTTATAAAAATTCACTTATTCTATGTACATGTGGTGAGAAACATTCATCGTGCATATTATATTTTTGTAATATCTTCTAGAGATTACCAATATGATTCACAATATCTCTTTTACAAATAGCTCTTTTTGTTGTATATTTAGTGCCATCTGTACTTAATAACTGGTCACCTAGTATTAAAAAATTCGTAAATATGCCAATTAGCTTTTGTGTGCATGCACCAGATGCCGGATTGTTTAATCTATGTTCCATAATAGTGTACCATATGGTTTCCAAACACTACTTTGATTTCTAATGAAATCAGCAGAATTTCCCCTTTTCAATAAAGAAGAAGAAGATATCTACCAATTACCTATAATTTATAAAAAAAATGTGATTATTTTAGAATTTGTATTATATATACTTGAAAATTGTATTGAATTTTATTTGAAGTCATTAGTAGTGTTAATTTTTTTTAGTTTTGTGCATCAGTGCCCATATTATCTGCCCATGCATGATAACATGTGCTGGTTTTCTTGTGCTCCAATGCTATATCCAGAGGACAAGTGTAACGGAAGTTCTTATGCTTAACATGTGCTGGTCAATCAAGTGAGATCAATTGCTGTGCATGTCAAGGTTAAAAACAAGATACTTTTGCCCAAGTGATGATTGGCGCTGATAGTATTTGTGGAAAATATGTAATAAAACACACATAGGAGATGGAACTCTCAGGGGATGCTTAGCATAGCATGTGAGAATTTAGCCCAGTTCCTCTTTACTACAATTACCAATATAGAAGATTACCCAACAGCTGTTTTTTTATTTTTGGTAATAATTCTAATGGCTATATAGCTGTGTTGGCTAAATAGGATAGATACTGTAGATTGAAAACTACGATAATACAATCAATAAATCAACAATTTATTATTTCAGAGCAATAAAAAAATCGGGCCGTAAATCAATTGCAACTTAATGGCTCACGGTGACAACACTCACGGCATCATTGCTGCCGAGGTAGTTCCCCATTTCTCTGGTGGCGCCGACATAGGAGACGTTCAGCGTGCTGGTCGAAGGAGTCTTGTGGTACATGTGTGTTGTCTGTAGGCAGTGCGAATTGTTTAAAAAGCATCACAGATGGGGTCCATGAAAGAAAGTAGGAAGAGATGTCGGTTCTTCTACCCACATCTCAGATTGACTAGAGGGAAGAAGATCGGAGCGGAGTGAGGTTTTACGAACGGAGGCGAGCAAAATTTTCTAGCTGCTAAAACTATGGTGACTGAGCCGACCTTGAGTTCCAAGGAACTGACTCTATCCATTGGAAGCAGCGAGGTGCTGGAAAATGATGAATTTGGGCTTGATCGGGCAAAAAGAAAAAACTGGGCAGAATTCATTTTGCGGTACAAATATTAATTTTTCTCACAAATTAGTTTATTCTAAGCATCATTTAGATAATCTTATTAACATTTGTTATGCTCTGATTATTTTTCATATTTCAATGTTGAGCCAAGTAAAAAGGGGTTGTTAAAGTTAGTGGCATAATTGCTGATATCGAGTGTAATCTTATTTGTAAATATGCTCTTGGGTTTCCTGTTATACAGAGCGACAAACAGAAATAAAATGGGGTCTCTGGTTCAGCAATACCAGAAATGGTGCTCTCCAAGGCATTCTATACATCAGCAATATTGAGATGGCACCTTGCAGAAGTTCTCTCAGGCACATGATCATTCACCAGGGCTACATCAGCAATATTGCATGACTGGGGCTCTACATGCCGTAGCAACAGTAAAGGTGGCAGAAGCTGGTGATAGGTGGCGCACCTGGTCTATTGCTGAACTAGCAAAAGAATTAACTATTAAGTCTGCTCATGCCGCATTGATAGGTCGCGCCCCTACAACCAAACTAAATCTTTTGGAATTACCAATATTGAATCGTCATGCATTGATAATTTATTTTGTGGGATAAGTGGTGATAAAATGAAAGGCTGGTAAGAACTGGATAAGGAAGCAGTGTGTGTTGCTGAGAAATGGTATCAGGGTATTATGCTCTTTTAGGGGCTTTTTTGCGGTCTTTGTTTGTATAGAAAGCAGTTTGTATTAAGTTATGTCGTTTTTTTAATAAAACCGGTTGATTGCCACTTTTTTTTCAAAATTTTGTTGTACTAATTTTGAGGAATATCATGTAATTATCAGATATGATTTTGGGAAATACCATAAGTTAAAAATCATATATATGTGATAATTATTAATCATTCGTTTAACCAAATATTGTTTGTAATCACAACAACAAAGTAGGCACTTTTCGCGACGGGACTTCGTCGCAAAAAGTACCGTCGCAAAAGATAAAGCACGTTTATGACGGTACTCCGTCGTGAAAAGTCACTTTTTATCCTCGCGAAAAGTGCCTGTCTTTTGTATAATGTTCTAAATATTTTGATTTTTCCCAATATTTTGTATAATGTTCTGTGGTGTTATGCATATGTTAAATTTTAGCTGAGTAATTTTTTATTGCTAATTTTCAATATATAGAATTTGATACTTTATTTGTTATTAGTTGCGTGTAATTTTAGCGAAGTAAACATAAAATATAAATAAGTATTGATAAGGTTGGCTAACATGTAAATATTTGTTTCTAGGTCGTGGAACAAACGCTTCGGTTTTTATATTTTTCAAAGTTCAAATAGTCGATCCAAAGCATTCAATATTCAATCTATATTAAAATGTGTTTCGAGACCAAATTTTTTTTTTTTACTATTCATAAGTCAGTTATAAAATCGTTGTTCTCAATAATCCAAAAAAATTTCACTGTTTGTTCAAATCAACAATTTTAAAACGTACTTAATAAATAATAAAAATATTCCAAAAAATGTAAAAATTGGTTTCCAAGCACATTTTAATATAGAGATCATATCTAATAGTTTGGATCGACTATTTGGACTTTGAAAACTGAAAAACCAATTGGTTGCACCACGACTCCAAAACTAAAGTTTTGATATTAGCAGAGAAAATATGTATTTTATGTTTAAGACTTCAATCCTACAAAGTTCTCAGCATGGTATAAATAAAAATCAAGGGGCAGCAAGACAGAGAGAAATTAAATTATAATTTACATTAATATGATAGTTTACCTCTTTCTCTCTCTTGTGTCGTTTATGGTGACTTGACTTGGTTTTATCTCTCTCCTTTTCCTGACATAACAAGAAATCAGTACCGACTACAGCAGTTCCTGCCAGGATCAATACCAGCACAGTACTGGTATTGATTTCTCATGTAAAAACCATAGGAAGTAAATATACCTTCTTTGATTTCTGATGCTTTTTATGCTTCTTTCCACGACTCAAAGCTTCATGCTCACTATCAGATGAACTGGCACTAAAGAGATTTCAGTAACGGAAACAAGTCAATCAACTAACAAGACAAAAACCATGGAAAAGAGAACGAACCTGTGGCTATCAGAGAAGGAAGAAGAAGAATCGATGGGAGATCTACGGCGGCGGTGGCGGTGGCGGCGCTTCTTCCCTGAACGCTGATCCTTGCGTGCCTTGAGAGAGGAGTCCTTGCGGTGGCGCCTTCTCCGAGATGATTCTCCAGAGGAGTCGCTGGAGGAGGAGGAGGAATCACTGGAGGAAGCTGTCGAAGAAGCAGCCATGGCGGCCCCGAAGAGAGAGAAAGAGACGCGAAACAGAGACGATCTAGAAGGGTTCGATCTCTAATCAGAAATAATAAATTCATGGGATGAGATAACAATACCCGGGTTGCTATCCCCCATTCATCCCCCGGATAAGGTTGTTAATTATTGTTTAACGGTAATTAAGAGGGGACCACGATTTCCGCACTAAAAGACAACCAAAAACGCTTGATTAACGGGGACCACTAATTAAAAACGTGTTTTCAACTGGGGGGACCGCTAATTATCTGTTATTTAGCATTTAACTGCCGGTGGGGACCGATAACCAACTTGGAATATTCGGCAACAGAAAAGGAAAAGGAAAACATACTACTTTTTCATATTCATTACTATTAAAAGAAGTATTCATAGTTGCATTCTAGAGTATTCATATCTAATACATCAAGTATTCATATCTAAGATATCAAGTAGTTAAAAAAAAAACTGGACACAATCACCCACTCTTCTTTTACACGTTTTTAGAGGTGGTTTTTTTTTCTCCGTTCACTCTAACCAATATTTTTGACAATCTGTGAGGAATTTTGCAAATCTAAAACCACGAACATCTTCTACGCAATTTTCTCTTTCAAATGAGATCCATGATGACATACTTTCGAGTTGTCCGTTGCACAAGTATTCATACCTTGTCATTCAAGTATTCATACCTCATAAAGCAAGTATTCATACCTCATCAGTATTTCACAAATAAAAAACTGGACACATCATGCACTCATTTTTACAGATTGAAATTTCATTACCACTCAATCATTTTTTACTTGATATCTTAGGTATGAATACTTGTTCGACGAGGTATGAATACTTGCTCGACGTGGTATGAATACTTGCATGACGAGATATAAATAATTTTACGAGTTATGAATACTTGCACGACGGATAACTCAAAAGTACTTCATCATGGATCTCATTTGAAAGATAAAATTACGTAGAAAACGTATGTTATTTTAGATTCGCAAAATTCTTCATAGATTATCAGAAATATTGATTAGAGTGAACGGAGAAAAAAAAACCACCTCTAAAACCGTGTAAAAGATGGGTAAGTAATGTGTCCAGTTTTTTTTAAATACTTGATATCTTAGATATGAATACTTAATATATTATATATGAATACTTTATGTATTAGATATGAATACTTGTGCCGTCAGTTGTAAATTTTTTTAAATATAAGCGGTCCCCCTAGTTAATTAGTGGTCCCCACGTAATTAATGATTGATGCACGTTTTCTTTTGTCTTTTTGTGCTTGAAGTTGTGGTCCCCTAGATAATTAATGATTGGGGGATGAATGGGGGATAGGAACCGGGGGAAAAAAATCTTTATCCTAAATTCATTATGGTCCTTGATTTGATTTGGGCTGGGCCTTCTAGAAGGTTCGATCACTGCTGAGAAATAATAAATTTATTATGGGCCTTGACTTGGTTTGGGCTGGGCCCTTTTTGTTGTAGATGGAAGGGTGAATTGTTGTCGTCTCTTGTACCAGACAGAGTAAATTAGGCCTGGGTTGGGCTTAAAGAATATCTCAGGTGAAATCCAGATATTAACAGAGTTATTTGACCTAAAACTAGGGGTGAAAACGGTATGGATAATATCCAATCCGTATTCGATCCGTATTCAAAAAATTAGATGTGGATATCTGATATCCGAATATCCGTGTGAAAATGGATATTAATATGGTTTTACATTTCAATTATCCGTATCCGAATAGTAGATATATATCATATATTTTAATATATATTATGAAAAAAATATTGTTATTCACCATTAAAATTAGATAAATAGTATGAACTTTGGTATTTTTTTAATATTATTTTAATAAACATCTGATCCGATCCATATCCGTATCTATATCCGGCTGATATCCGATCCGTATCCGTAACTGAAAAATTAAAAAGAGATATGGATATGGTTTTACCACTATCTGCTTCGTATTCGCTCCAATAAAGAAAAATTTAATGAAGAAAAATTAAAACAATACATTTAATGAAGAAAAATTTAGTGTATCCAACAAAACTTTTAAAATAGCTGATTTTCTCATGAAAAAAAATCTTTTAATATTCAATAAACCCATAGAAATTTAATATTATATTTTGATCCTTTTTATTTATTAAATATGTTATTTAATTATTTTGAAAGTTAAATTAATAAATAAATCCTGTGGAGCCATTGCTAATTCGCTGGAGCTTTGAGGGCAGCTAATCAAATCTCTCTTCCTCTCTCTATACTCAATTTTACCAAACAATTAATTAATATGTATTTATATTGTCTGTTCAAAGGATTTTGAGTTCAACTTAATGATTTGGGAAAGGTTCGGCGTTTTGGAAATAATTCGGAATTATACATTGAGTCCCACAAGAGAACAAAAAAATCGTGGATAATTCGTAAAATTCGGGAAACCGAATAGTACGCAAGCGGATTGATTCGCCAAGAGCTCAAATCCGAATAATTCACGAATTCGAATCTAGTTACTATGCTCGGGAGAGCTATAACAATGGCAGAGGGAGCTCTAATCGAAGTGTAATTAACAACAGGACCGAAGCTGATTTGACCATCTATGAACAGTTTGAGCAGAAAAGATTAATTGAGAACCATATGTGATTTGTGTTTCTCATGCTAGTTTTTTTTTTCACAATTAGTTATCTTTTCTTCACTCTTTGTGCAAATTTGATATTAAGTCTGCGCAATTGGAGATAACTTATATTTATTTATTTTTGAAACAATGAAATGATTAGGTCACTTTCCAAATTATTAGTTTACATTCTAGAATTGAACTGTATTTAGCTTGCTATAGTTTCTGAATCATCAGCTAGAGACTTGAGCTCCATTTGAAAGGAAGAGGTGTATGTGTCAATCTAATTTTGACAATAACTAAATAATAAATTTAATGAATAAAAGGAGATAAAATAAATAATGTTAAATTTTTATGGGTACATTGAATATTAAGATGTTTTCATAGAGAAATTGACTTTTTATAATTTTTATGAGTAGGCCAGAAATTTTTCCAATAAAAAAATATATAACAAATGTATTGTATAAAGTCAAAGTAACTCTGTCAATATCTTCTTTCAGTACTGTCCTAACAAAATTAACACAGTGCTCAAATCACATAAGATACTAGACTGTACTCTCTACCGGATCAAAAGTAATCCTATATATCTATTTGATATAGGAGTTTTTGTTTTGAGATTCATGCAGATCAAAAGTAATGCCAGATTTCATTCTACACAGTCAGGTAATATTGTTCTCAATCTGAATTCATACATAAATACTATCTACCTAATTAACCCAATCCAATAGATTATCATTAATAAATCATGGCTTCTAGCTATTGTTTATCAATAACTACTCTATCTGATTGTATAAATCGTGGATGAAATCTGATACGTCCTATCTCGGGGGAGTAGGCCGTATGGGGAGTTAAGGAGTAATTCTGGGCTTGTCCCGTCTCGAGTTGACGGGCCGAGGTTGAGTAAAGTGGAAAGTTGTGAAGGTATAAGTGCTCTATCATCCATAATACCTTGCTTAAGAAATTGTGCGACCCGGAATTCAAGGAACTGTTTGTCTTAAATAGGTCGCCCCTCTGACCGCTAATACGCGTTGTCAGAGCGGTTAGGGGAGTTTGCATAGAAGTGGTGACATCCGCACAGACAGCGGTGATATCCGCTTAGACAGCGGCGACGGGAACCCGAGCTTGAGGTCGGATTCTGTCGGACTTGGCCCAATTAGGTTCGGCAGCCGCTTTGGGCTTGAATGGGCGAGGCCTTACTTGGGCCTCGCTAGGTTGCTGAGTCGCCGAGCCGGAAGCCTGGCGCTCTTGATTTTTGGCTGGTCCCGTGAAGGAGTCCGGCCTCGGGCCCCTGTGGCTTTAGGTCTCGGACTGGTTTATAGTCGGGCCTCGGGCCCTATTGTTTTCGGCCTCCGACCGTTTTAAGGTAGGGCCTCAGGCCTTGTTGCTTTTGGCCTCGGACCATCCCTGGAAGGGGGTCCGAGTCCGGGCTTTCTTTTCGGGCCATGTGTGGATCTTTAATGGCCTTATCTTATATAACCTCGGGTTGGCCCTTGGCAGGATCCGAATCCCAAGTCTTTGTTGGCCAATATTAGATTTAGTCAAAAGTCATTGACACATGGGCCTATCAAAATCCATTAGTTCTAGTTCATCAGATAGTGAGCATGAAGCTTCAAGTCGTGCAAAAGAAGCATAAAAAGTATCAGATATCAAAGAAGGTATACATCCTATGTTTTTTAGTCTATCATCTACTATTTTAAAGTTTGAGCTTAAGAATTAGTCATGTTTACCAGACTTCACTTTATGTATATGTTTTTGTTTCACATTCATGTGTTTATTTTGAAGATTCATCAATTGCTGTCATTGGAGCTTAAAAATTGCTAATATTTTAGGCTATTTTTTTGCCATCTTTCATAAATCATAAAAAATAGTAAAAAAGTTTCAAAAATAGTAAAAGTTGGTTTTCTAGAGGTCATTATATAACTAATTTATTGAGCTACTTAGATCGAAATTTAGAAGTTATACGATAGGTTTTTGATACGGAAGCACAGAAGGCTTTACGCTATCCATAGCACCTGAGCCTTACTCTTAGTCTTTACCATGAAATTTTTGCTCAACTGCGTTCTATAAGGTACACATTATGCCTACTTACAAGCAAGCACATATAACTTGAATAAACTTTTGTTGGGTACATGCAAACACATATTTTACAACCTCTTACACGCCTGTTACAACCTCTTACAAGCAAACGCATATATACCCAAACCCTCTGAATATACTTATACTAATTATATATAAACAAAGATAAGATGTTTATAAATAAAAAAACTGTCAAGAATAATAGAAAATAACTAAGAACACAAAACTCCCAAGAAATCTCCCTTCACACCCAATTTTATTTCTTTATCAATTGAATTATTACATAGCTGTGTACTCCTATTTATCAATCTAGAGAGATATTTTTGGTACAGCCCATCAAATCAATTATACATGCTAAACATAGGATCCTTATTCTAACTTTAGAAGAAAATAAACCATTCTCTATATATTGTAAATTACATCAGATGCGCATATATATCTTTCCTCCAATTGTATTCTTTCCTTCTTTGAGTGGATATAGATCCTTTGATAGCTGCTGAATTCTTTCCTTCTTTGAGTGGATACCGATCCTTAGCATATCTTTTTGATTCCTAAATCTTTAGCTGCTGAGTGTATTCTCAACAAAAACATCAAATATAAGAAAAGTTGTACTAATTATATACCCAAACACTGTGAAAAGCAAGCACTCCCATTGTTGATGCACGAACAAATCCCTAACGAATAGCATGTGCATTTCTTGCTTTTTTGATTATCGGGCTAATAATTGCTATGCCAAATCCAGTACCAAATCCCAATCCAATGAAAAGGCACAAGATAACAATTGCAGTCATATTCTTAGCAGATTTTCCAGGAGGAGAGGTTGAATTGTTTCCGGGACCTGTGACATTGCACAGCTTAGATAATGGCAAACCGCATAATCCTGGGTTCCCTTCAAACGATGAATTGTCAAATGCCAGGAACTGGCTAGATTGCGGGATTGTCCCGACTAGATGGTTAAATGAGAGATTCAAGATGGATAGAAAAGTCAGGGAGATTAGTTCCTGTGGAATCTCTCCAGAGAGTTGGTTCCATGAAAGGTCCAGTGACTCCATTTGCGTCAAGCGTCCAAGTCGATTTGGAATGGATCCAGTAAAAGCATTATGTGACAGGTTTAGTGCTATTATTCCTTTGAGTTCTCCAATCGCTTCAGGAATATCACCAGTGAATTTATTTGTTGATAAATCAATCGAAATCATTAAATTAGGCAAGTTATTCTCTAGTGTCATTTGTGCCCCTTTATCCATGATAGTAACCGAAGTCCCATAATTTATAAGATCAGTATCAGGCACATAATAATAATTAGTCCGTGCAACAAAGGGTTTACCAAGAAATGCATCCGTGGATAAATTTTGCATGGACTTGAAATTATTGAACCAGAGTGTAGGTAAACTTCCATTGAAGTTGTTTGAAGCTAGATCAATTATTCTTAACAATGGGAAAAGAAAATTCATTTTTCCAAAATTTGAAGGAAGGTCTAGTGTACCATAGAATTTATTGGACCTTAGAACAATGACTCGGAGATTTGGAAGCTTCTCTAGTGAAAACGGGAAAGTGCCACCTATGTGGTTGTTCCCTATGTCAAGGAGTACCAAATCTTTACACCTTGTTAAAGATCTAGGCAAATTGCCTTGAAGATTGTTGCTGTTCAAATCCAATATGACTAGTGCACAAGACCTGTTTATGTGATGAGATAGTATTCCAGAAAATTTGTTTCCTCTTAAACTCAGGATCTGAATGTCGGGACTGCCTATAATGCATGGAGGAATTGATCCAGTCAAGTTGTTGTACGATAGATCCAGCCCGGTTAGACTTGTTCCACAAATTGAAGATGGGATTTCTCCGGTTAGCATATTTTGGGATAAACTGAGAAATGCAGCAGTTTGCTCCAAATAGAGTGTATAGTTGGATGGAATTTCCGAGAATTCATTGTTGGAATAGTCCAAAAGATAGGCACCCACAAGTGGGACCGCACCTTTTAGTTTGTTAAAACTAAAATCAATGGTGTAACGAATTTGGCAAGGATGGGAAGAACACGGAGGAACATCTTCTACACTAGTAAACTTGTTGTGTGAAAAGTTAAGCATTGACCCGCGATCAAACCTCTTAAATATATACCCTGGTATAACTCCGTGCAACTGGTTTTTTGAGATATCAACAAAATCCAAATTAACTACATATCTCAGTAATCGAGGTATTTGACTGAGGTTGCACGATGCTAACCCAAAATCTGTGATTTGTGGAAATGCTAATGGCAGCTGCTCATCTGATACATCTTGCACAGATAGCTGATTATCTGATAGAGACAAACTGGTGAGGTTGCGGAGGTGCCGAAGTAAGTTTAGGTCAAATGTTCCATTAAAATTGTTTGAGCTTAGGTCAAGACCATATAGACTAGAGAGCCAAACTATTGAATTTGGAATTGGTCCACTAAACTGGTTCTCACTTAGACCAAGGGTTTCCAGATTTGAGAATTTAAATATTTTCCAGGGAATTTGTCCATTCAATTGATTTTCATCAAGGTAAAGATCAATAAATGGAGAAAATACAAGAGAAGACTCTTTTAGTCGGAACTGACCTGAGAACTTGTTGTTAAAAAGATATAGTGTTTCCAAACTTGGAAGAGAAAACAAACTTTGGGGGATTGAGCCAGAGTGCAAGTTATTGGAAAGGTCCAATATTGCTAATTTACCAAGTTTTTCAATTGAAGAGGGTATTTGTCCTGAAAAGTTGCAACTTGAAAGAATGAGCTCAGATAAATTTCTGAGGTTGCCAATTGAATCTGGTATGCTACCAAAAAAGTTGGTTCCGTCGAGAACCAAGCTCTCCAAAGAACTCACGATTGGAAAATTAGGTAAAGTCCCAAATAGCTCTCCATTTTCTGATAAATCAATCTTGGTCAATGTTGGGATTTGAAAAATCTCTTGTGGAAACAGCCCTTCAAGGTCAGAATAGTCCAATAGGAGATCTTTTAATGGAAATTCAGCAAAGTAGTAAGGAATCTGGGTTTGCAAACTGTTGCTGCTGAGGCGAAGGACAGTTAACGTACCGAGTTGGGAAAGAGAAGATTCAATGGGGCCTGACAGATTACAACTAACCATACTGAGAACTTGTAAGTGGGGGACCGACTCAGACAGAGCTCTGCACCACTCGGTTCCATTCACAGAGATATCCACACCATCAAGATAGAGCTCCCTTAAATTGCTAAATTGGCTAACCAATATCCCCAGATTTGGTTCATGCAGTTTCAAATCATAATCATAGACGCATGAAAGGTCAAGTGAGATCAAGTTTGTGAGGTTCGCTATGGCAATTGGGATTTGACCGACAAAATATGTGTTGGATAGGTTTAGATGGGTAAGCATAGTTAGCTTCTCGAACCCATAAGCTGGAATCTGGTTTTGTGAAAAGTTGTTGTATGCAAGATTGAGGTGTTGAAGTGAGGTGAGATTAAAGATTGCGGCACTGAGGTTACCATGAATGTTACGGTTGTTGATGTCAAGAGCATAGAAGGAAAAATCGGAATCGGAATCGGGATCGGCCCCGTCCGATCCCGATCCGAATCGGAAAAATCGGTCGGGATCAGCCGAATCGGATCGGAAAATCGGACTTTTTTGCCAGAAGCTTATTTTATGAATATACAACAGTATCAATCCGTGACTTTGATTTGTATTATATCATCTATGATAGAATTGATATATATATAAATGAGTTGTGATATAAATCAAAAAAACTTGAATGGTGTGGTGGTAACTTGCATGGACTCCATCCCCAAGGTCTAGAGATCGAATCCCCGCAGCTGCAAAAAATTTTATACTTCTTTATATTCGCGTTTCGGCAGGAACTTGACTGGAACGTGCCGGAATGGGCCGAAATTTGACTGGATCTGGCCGAAATATGGCCGAAACGGCCGAAATTGACCGAAATCTGCACTGTCCGCGTAAATCGGCCTGGA
The DNA here is from genome assembly GCA_025461125.1 of Carex kokanica. Classification (NCBI taxonomy): domain Eukaryota; kingdom Viridiplantae; phylum Streptophyta; class Magnoliopsida; order Poales; family Cyperaceae; genus Carex; species Carex kokanica. Next base: position 88,626 of record JAJGRX010000928.1, on the reverse strand, counting down.
ATCGGATCGGCACCGTCCGATCCCGCTCCGGAACGGCCGATTCCGCTCCGGAACGGCCGATTTTGCCTTCTATGGTCAAGAGCAGTGACATGGCCGGTTGCTTTGTCACAAGACACTCCCTCCCAGCCACGACAACAGTCTGTTCCGGGTTGCCAAGAGGTAAGATCAGAGTGGAAGAAGCCTCTTTTGAGTTGGAGAAGGGATGAGCTCTGGTCAGGAAGGCATGAGACATGGGTTGTCGCACAAGCTGAGGGAAGCAAAAGAGATGAGAGGATGATGAGTAGAATGTAGAGACACAAGGGCAGAGAGTTTGGCCAAGAATTAGCAAAATCCATTTGTTGGATCTTGTAGAAACAGCAAGAGAGTATAGAATGATTGATTATGTAAGTAACATATATAAGCAACACAGCTGTAAACAGTACATGTAATTTGTTCATGTATGTTGACCAAGAAAACCATTTAGAACGACCATTCAATATGACCATTGGTTGGTTAGTCTAACATCAGTAATAATTGTAGTTTTTGAACAAATAAAAAAGACTAGCCACTGAATGAGTCAAATGGCTATAATATTAAATGGGTAATAGTGAGTCTACAATAACAACTATACATAAATCAAATGGCTATAATATTAGGAGGTCAAGAGGAGGTATAATTCTTATAATGTGAAATATGAAACACATAAATAGTTAACTATTATTGTCCCAAATAATACCCAGTGGAACGACTGCCACCAAATAACAAAGTAATGATAATCAACTACTATCCAAAACGAACTACTACTGAAACACTGCCTTAAAAAAACACTATTTCATCGTAAATATTTATTATACAATATTTGATCTTTCAAATGTTATTATACTAGAATGTAACAACCTCAACTCCTCTTCACCGACTATCTTCCATGTGCCATCAATAAGCCACATGCCTTTCATGGGATGTTTCACTTCCAGTAACTCCACTTCCCGACAATCCAATGATTTTTCAGAGACCTCCCGTGCTCCACAGGCTCGTCAGAAGGTTTAAAGAACGTGCAGATATATATGTCACTACTAGATAAGTAGTATTACTGTCTGAAGTCGGAATTCAAAACGCAAACAAGAGTGAGGCTATGGTAATTAATATGTATATTGCGGATCAACCCGTGCTATGGATCTATATCTCAATTTTTAAAATTCAAACAACCAATCTAAACGTTAGACATAATCATCTTATCAAAATGTACTTGTAGAACAAATTTTATAATTTTTATAATTTTTTTTACTATTTTTTTAGATATGAAGAAAATAGTGCTTTTGGATGGTCCAGATTTTTCAAATCAATTGATTTTCTACTTATCTAGAAAATAAAAAGAAAATTCTAAAATAAATAAATTTTGTTTTCATGTAAATTTTCATATGAAGATCATGTTGAACGATTCAGATAAACTTTTTGAATTTTTAAAACTGAAATATGAGCTCATAGTGCGGGCCGTTGCATAATATGCATATTACCATAGCTTCACTCTATAAACAATGCCAGCTAAAAAAGGAAAGAAAGTAAAGTTGTTATTTTTATTAAATAAAAAGAAAATACATTTTAATTTTCAATGACTAATAAATTTACACAGATAAAGGACTAATAAATTGACAAAAGAGTGAGGCTATAGTAATATGCATATTACGGATTAACCCATGCTATGGATACATATTTCTATTTTCAAAATTCAAACAGACGATCTGAATCCTTAAACATGATCTCCATATGAAAGTGTACTTGAAGACCAAATTTTACATGAAGGCATGAGACATGAGACATGGGTTGTCACATAAGCAGAGGGAAGCAACATAGATGAGAGGATGATGAGTAGAGTGTAAAGACACAAGTGCAGGGAGTTTCGCCAAGAATGAGCAAAATCCATTTGAATCTGGTAGAAACATCAGGAGAGTATAGAGTGGTAGTTTGTGATTAACATACATAAGCAACACACCTGTAAACATTAGGCCATGTTCGGTGACAACAGTTCCCATAGGTTTTGTTGGGTATTTTAACTTTTTCTGGTATCTTTACCTATGAACTGTTCGGTAACTTGGTTATATATAAAACCCATTCTCAAAACCTCAAAGGTTTTTTCCTATCTACTTCTTTGTTGTTTGTGGAAAAAATAAAATCTACTCCAAGCTCCATTTTTTTTTCTCAAAAGCTGGAGCTCACTACTTTTCATTTTTTTTGTTTCTTATCTCAAAATTATGTTTAATTGCAATAGCACAACAAATAGTTTGTATGATTTTTTTTAAACTTTAATTATACCTATATAAAATTTATTCGGACTATTAAACTTTACTAAACAAGTAGAATTAAACAAGCACAATTTAATAATATAATAAAACAAATAAAATTTAAACAAGCCCAAAGATAAAAATTAATTAAATAAACACAATTTAATAATATAATAAAACAAATACAATTTAAACAAGCCCAAAGATTAAAATTAATTAAACAGACACAACTTGATGCACAAGAAATTAATTAAGAAGCATAATTAAACTAGAAACATTTAATTTTAATATATTAAGCTAATTTTAATTTAAGTTCCTATTTTGACGTCTAGCAACGTATAGTCAATTCGCTCAGTTAATTTTTTTTAAAATCTGATATATGCCATTATATTGATCATAATCAGTGATTAATATCAATACACTTAATACAATTTTAGTATTTACATCTTCTATAAAAAGAAAAAAAAAAATCAACATCCTAACAAATTTTCCATGCATTTACCGAACACCTGTATTCTAAAATTTCCCATGGATTAAATACCATTGATTTTGACAAATTAAAATTCTCATTTCCATATTGAAAATTCTCATATTGCCGAAGAGGCCCACATGTAATTTGTCCATGTATGTTTACCAAGAAAACCTTTGAGAGCGGCATTCAACATGACCATTGGTTGGTTAGTCTCACATCAGTAATAAATGTAGATTTGGAATAAGGCAAAAAGACCAAGAAAGGTAGTCTTCAGTTGATTAGTTGACTAGCTTAACTGAATGATAAATCAAGTCCATTCAATTGATGAGCATCTCCATAGTACATCTCTTCTTTTGAGTACACTCCATAGATCAAATGGTTATAACTACAACCATAAATGCATGTATCAAATGGCTATAATATTAGCAGGTCACGAGGAGTTATGATTCTTCTAATGTTAAATATGAAATACATAAATAATAAACTCTTATTGTCCCAAATAATACCGAGTGACACAAATGCCAATAAAGTACAAAGTAAAGATACTTAACTACTATCCAAAACTGCTGGCACACTGCCTTCAAAAATATATATTTCATCATAAATATGGCAAGGCTTTTCAGGGGTAATTCTTTGTGTTGTATGATACAACACGAAAAATACCAGACAAAAAAATAATAGGACAGACAATAATATTGTATGACCCAGACTTAAATTACTGCACAATTTATTTGCCAAGAACATTATTAGCGCTATATATATAAGTTTGCAGTTACACAAAATTGTACAATCTCCCAGCAATAATTGTATTGGAGAGTGAAGTAAAAAAGATGGATACAACCATTTTTGAAAAGATGGAGGTTATTTTTATCTCTTTTTTTTGTTGTTTTTTTGTTGTTTTTTTTTTTATTATTGTTGTTGTGGTTTTATTTGTTATTATGGAGATGAGGTTGTATGGGGATTTCAAAAATTGGAGATATGGTGGGGGCAATTGGACATATGGAGAGACGGCAAAGAAGAAATTGAAAAAGGGTAAGGGAACAAGTCCATCTTATATTTTGCAAGAGAAACATAGCAGAAAAGAAAAGATTAGCATCTTATAGCATTGATAGAGTAGAGAACAATTATATATGGCTTTTAGGGTAAACATGTGAATGTGTATCAACACGCAATATCCTCAGCGTCAGATGTTGTAAGTTCGAAATCTAGTTGAATTTTTTTTTTGTGTGAATATTTAAATCAGAAGGCTTAATCTCATCTTTCTCTACAAAAAATAAATAAAATTAGATTTGGCAGATAATTCCACTTCTTAAAAACTACGCAAGTAGAATTTTACATGCAGCATCATAAAACAATAAAAAAAAATTTGTTCTAAAATATAATTGCCTACCTCCTTCTTGACCCCAATAGTAATGTAATTATGCGACCACATGCTTAAAAAATAAAGATTGAAATATGTAAGGAATTGGACATTTCATAAATTTTGTATATCAACCAGCTTTTATATGTTGACAACTTTGATTTTGTAATTATAATACGCAATGGTTGGATCTGGTAGAAACAGCATGCAGGAGAGTAGAGAATGATTGGTTATGTACCGAATATAAGCAACCAATCTGTAAACAGTACATGTAATTTGTTCTTGGCAAACAAATTGTGCAACATTCAACATGACCAAGAAAATTGTGTAAACTGTACATGTAATCTGTATATTGACCAAGAAAATTGTGTAAACTGTACATGTAATCTGTATATTGACCAAGAAAATCATTTAGAACAACCATTCAACTTGACCATTGGTTGGTTAGTCTCACATCAGCAATAAATGTAGATTTTGGATAAGCCAAAAGGACCAGGAAAGGTACTCTCTCAGTTGACTAGTTGACTAGCTTAAGTGATGATAAATCAAGTCCATTCAATTGATGAGCATCTCCATAGTACACGTCTTCTTTTGAGTCCAGTGATCCATAGATCAAATGGCTATAACTATAACCATACATGCATGGATCAAATGGCTTCTAAATGTGAAATACGAAATACATAAATAAATAACTATTATTGTTCCAAACAATACCCAGTGGCACAACTGCCAATAAATGACAAAGCAATGATAATCCACTACTATCAAAATTAAACAACTGAAACGCTGCCTTAAGAAACACTTTTTCATCATAAATATGGCATCACCAAATAATTTATTGTACAACATCAGATCTTTCGAAAGCTCTAATACCAGAGTTGTATTCCTCTTACGCTTTTCATTATTCAAAGGCACCTTAATTGCTTTTGTCGTCTGTTTAGCATCTAATACTGCAATATTATCGAAGGAAGTACAGCGGTTGAACTAAACGAACAACGAACCATACCGATTGGACGGGGTCCAGGACTTGGTTACACTCCTTGCATTATTATCACTTCATCACTATTTCCTTAAGTTTTAAATACTCAAATTTCTCAGTATCCTTTTATATTGAATTATCATGTTTTGACAGCACAGTTTTGCGGCTAGAGAGAGATATTTCTTCTGTGAACATAGAACCGGTGAAACATGAATGAATTTACATATGAAAATGAAAGTTATAAATATAGCAAAGGCAATTAATGCTCAGTGAGCCTCATTAACCATAACTTCTATAGAGAAAGGGGAGGTAGCACAATTGGCTAGGAAAAAAGTTTTAGGATTGATGTTACCCAAAGGTCAAAAGTTTGATTCCTTCTCACGACTTCGCAACATCTGCAAAGGCTTTAAAAAAATCATAACTTCTATAATTTTAAAGATTTGCATAGCATTTTTGTTAGTTTCCTTTATGAAGGTCATTACACTTCAAATAAAATCTCTCTCATCTTAACGCTGCATGAGCCAAAATGTTGTTGTTAAAATCTACACCTGAATTTCATGTATACTCCTCAAAAACTTCAAAATTACATATTCTTCCTGTAAAATTCATAATAGCATATTTACCCTTTTAAATAGCTAAAAATCATAAATTTATCCAAATGATTGACTTTTCTACTAAAATTCATTTTAAATTTATACAGTACGCATTTTACACCTTACCAAAACAATAATAAAAAATGTGTCGTTTGTGTAAGAAAAATGTTATGCATTATAACAAGTATTCTAAATAGCACGCTATAGCGATGCAGTAGGTCGTTATAGCTTTTTCAGACCTTAAACACTAAGCTATGGGATAAAAGTGTGTTATTTCAGCTACAACCGCTATAGCGGTCCACTATAGCGCACGCTATATTATATAGGCTTTTATTTAAAGGCCCATACTGAAAATTTATTTTAAGGACCAAATTTTTTCAAGGCCGAGATTGCTTTTTTTTTTCTTTTAAATAGAAAAAGATAGATAGTTTATGCCATGATGCTTAGGTTATTTTGAATAAAAAAAAGATAGTCGATGCCATAATGTTTAGGTTATTTTGAATGGAAAAAGATAGATATTCCCTGATACCAAAGAACTTTTTTTAGCAGCAACTTTGACCATTCCATTTGAAATTGTGTGTTTTAATTGGCTACAAATTTTGTATTACTTATTGCTCTATGAGACTTTAGATAATATTCATAATCGATGGAAATATAAAATATAATTTTTGGAAAAAAAAACTATGCATGATAGCTATCGCTATAGATACGTTATTCACGATAGTTTTTTGTTTAGCCTTTCCGCGATGAAGCAATAATCACTATTTAGAACCTTGATTCTAACTGATTGAAATCTGAAAATAAATAGTTCAATTCTCTAGTTGTGACACATAAACGGTATCATTTAAGCATATGCTTGTGTGTGTGTCACAATAAAGAAAATGAATCATCAGCTCTCAAAACTACCCAATTAGAAGACTAAAAGTTCTCTTAAACAACAAACATATTTTTTTATTTATTAATAAAAGGTAAAATAATAACTTTATAAATTTTAAACGAGTGTTAATTAAAAAGAGTCAATAAAATTGGGTATATCTACGAGCTTTTGAAACTAGAAGGGTAAGAGGGGTACGAAATTTCGAGGTTTTTGAGTATACATGAAAATTTCCCCATAAAATAATGGAATGCTCTCGATGTAAAGTAAGCATTAAGGCCGAACTATTGGGCTTCAGTAGAGATAACATGATTGTTGAGCCAACAAAAATAATACCTCACAACTAGTATATTTCGTTATCTTGTTCTAGTTTCAGAAATCTCAATTTGTGTAAGATTCAGAAAAAAAAAAATTACACTGGCACGCCAGAAACGTAATCAATCCAGGTTGATAATCAATATATTTTTGTTTTCTGCTAATTATGAAAATGAATAATAAAACAGTAAATAGCAGTTTTTTGTTGCATCGATCAGTCATTCAAGTCACTGCACATAATTTGATCGATCAGCAGTTGGCTTCCTTGAACTGCAAGGAGAGAGAAAGTATGATATATAATATATTGTAACGATTGAGGTTTACCAAATATTTATGTTTTTCTGGAGATAAAATGGAAATAGTTGATTAGGTCAGATGTGAAACGGACAAACGAAAGGGCTGATACAACCCCTCAACTGCTTTGCAAGGACACAGACAAATTATTTCCTAGGAAGAAAATTGCAGAGACAAATGGGTATATATGCTTACCAGGTCTCGATGGGCCCCGGGGGTGCTGCCTGTAGGAGGTCAGAGACTGGGTCAGAGTTGCTACCCGAATTCCTATGGAACACCATTCAATAAAACACTTTTTGTTAGAACACAAGTAATAATAGGGGTATGTAAGTACATGTCGAACTACAAACAAAAATAAGTACATGTTTGGATGAAGCAAGTTGGTTCCCTGATTCATCAGATCATTGCCATTAAGAGGAGCCGAATGTTGAACAGCACTGGTACTGGCACTGGCACTGGCACTGGCTCTGAGCTTCAATATCTCTATCTGATTGTCCGAAAGAAGAACAAAGAATCAATCTCTAGTGTAGCTTAGTAGCTCCAATTATAGAAAGAAATTAAAGACCATTTGTGTAATTTCAAATTCGATCAACTGAACCTTAAATTCGATCAGCTCGATTGAAGTTTTGTAGGCAATTTGCAGGATCTTCAATTTATCTATGCTTCTGTACATACAGATAATTCACAAAAATATGTTCAAGTCTTTCCTTCACCACAGTTTATTCCATTGAAATGTAACTCACTCGTAATGAAATCTCATAAGGCCCTGTTTTGCTCCAGTTTAGAAACTAAAGCCATAAAAAATTCCAATTTTCAAAAACTAAACCTAATTTGCTCAACTGAACCTCAATTAAGATGATTTGTCTTAGCCCCAGTCTGTTGTTAGCCTATACTAATGCACACACTGAACAGGAAAAGAAAAAATTAGTTAAGGTAAAAGTTCAACTTCTTACTAAAAAGTGCACTCAATTGCTATAAAAAAAAACAATAATAAAGATAAATACAATGTTCTACCAACTTTCCTTAATCCTAATTTGTAAAGACATAAGACAATCCTATATTCTACGAACAAACCATAATTTGTTCAACTGAACCTCAATTAAGATGATTTTGCCTTAACCGAAATTTGTTATTAGGCTATACTAATACACAGAACAGGGGAAAAAATAATTAGTTCAACTTCTTATCAAAAAGTTTAACTGCTTATCAAAAAGTGTATTCCATTGCTGTCAAAAGAAAAAAAAAAAAGGAAAATGAAACAATAAGTTGAACTAATAGAATTGGGGAAATTATTACCCAAGCTCGGCAAATTGTTTTTGCTGGCCCTGTAATGAAAGATTATAGTCAATAAATAGCAATAATAATAATAATAAAAATATTATCTTTTAGCATATATTAATTATTAATAGGGAAATTTTATATAAACACAATAAATTATACAAAACATCGTGGGATCAATGCGTCAGCTAGAGGATTGAACCAAAAATGCGGTCCCTTCAATGGGTGGAACTAAATAGTAATTAATTTGGTTTTTGACATTATTATTTATATTACTATAAATAAAATATTTTGGGAATACATTTTGGCAAAACATAAGAAAAAGCAGTAGATCATAATACCTGCAGGACAGCATCAAAAATTTCATATTCCCTGAAAAAGACCATTAAAGAAATATTTATAAGATCTGATTTACGTTCATTTTGGTTAAAAACTGTTAGACCAAGATGTAAAATTAAATGAAGAAAATAATTTCTCAATTGGACTAGCACATACCACTTGTATCAGTATTGACCAGAACAAACTGGTATAAAACTGGTACGAAATAAAGGATAAAACTAATTACCCAAGGTTCAATAGAGAAAAGTTCTTCAGATCATCCCCAATTAGTTCAGGCAGCATGTTACCAGTATTTGTGGGGACATTTATCACAGTTGGTACAGTTGGTATGCTACAATATTGCACATCATATGAATGTTGAACAGCACCGGTACTGGCACTGGCTCTATCTCTGAGAATAGACTTCATCTGATTTTTTTCCTTTTTCTTTCTGTCCAGCTCGATTGAAATTTTGTTGGAAGCTTCCATTAATTTTCTGTGCATTCAAAGAATTCGCAAAAAAATGTTCAAAATAGTCTTTCCTTAACCACACATTATTCTTTCTTTTATAAAATCTCATTAGGCCCTATTTTACTTCATGCAGCCCATGAATCATATAAAGCACTGCTTTTGCTCAAATGTTCATGCACTGCATGAAACAAAAACTGCTCTGTCAATATATCTGTATCCCAAAATTCCACACAGATCTAAAAAATAACAACAAAAACTAAACACTACTAATGTAAACTTATACAAGATTGTCATTTCATACCTTTGAACATCGATTTCTTCATGGTCGGTGGTCCATTCGAGGGCTTTTTTTAAAGCCTATTTATGTAAAGTAAGAATGTTTTATATCAGAGTAATATTAGTTACAGCCAAACTTATTGGAAGAAATTAAAAATATATAAAATATTGAAATAACTAGAGATTATTATGTCTACCTGAATTACATCCAGCTTACTTCTCATACACCTGAATTAACACAGATTACTCTTTCACCAAATATGTAAACAAGGACTAAACATATACAAAATCAAAGATAACAAATAAGGAATTAGAAGTTACGTATTCGGTTCTAAGACAAGATTGTCCTTCTCCTTGGTATCAGTCGAGAGGATAATGCATACAATGGACATTTCTTTCGCCATCACAATTTTCTTCTTCTTTCGATCCATCCTATTAAATTTTCTTTTTAAAAAAAAAGAGAGTTGTTATTTGTCAAAGCACCCTAATTCTCAGAACAAATAAATCATTTTTCATTTTTCTCTTCTAACAAAATAAGTTCTTTCTTGGAAATAACCCGAAAAAAGATCAATTAAATCCAGCAGTTAAACATGAAAACCATTGAAGCAAACCAAATGATTCAAGATCAAATCTTTAGAAAAATACAACTAAACCCAGGTGAATAAAAGGATATATTATAAACCTGTCAAAAGCGCACCAACTAAAGAGCATGCAACTGTTGGTAGAAAGAATTAAAATAAGGGTTTATCCACATGCGAGGGTTTAAAATTGAATATATTTATTTTAGTTTTATGCAAATAATTAAGAAAAAGGAGATAGAAATTGGAAGCTAATTAGAAATAATACTTCTTGGAATTCAATAAGAAGATAAACTATTTTTAAAGGAATCCAGTTACAAAATCAAGAATGTGTCAAGAAATCTAAAATACAAATCGACTAATTAACTAATAAAACAACCTCACAACAAATTGCTATAAAAAAAAAAAAACTAAACATGAGCCAGAAATAAAGCGAGGTAGAGTAAGAGTATAGAGACAAACCTCAGAGAAGAGAAGAAGGGAAACAGGCGCCTCCAGTTTCTCCAGAGGATACCGTATAAAATGGACAGTTCTTTCGGCTTGTTTGCAATGTCATTTATCCTCGTTTGTTGGCTGGGTTCCTTATTTCCATCCATTTTCTTCTTGTTTTCATCCATCCTATTAAATTAAAAAAAAAAGTTGTTATTTCTCAAAGGAACCTAATTTTCAGAAAAATAGATAATTTTTCATTATTCTCTTCTGACAAAATAAGTTATTAATTTCTTGGAAATAACCCGGAAAAAAGATTAATTAAATCCAGCTGTTAAAAATACAAACCATTGAAGCAAACCAAATGATAAAAGATCAAGTCTTTACAACAGTACAACTACACCCAAGTGAACAAAAGGATAAACTATGAATTAAGAGAAGGGTTTATCCATGCGAGGGTTTAAAATTGAATATATTTATTTCAGTTTGATGCAACTAATGAAGCAAAAGAAAGATTAAATACAATTGTTACATCCAATCTAGTGACGTAAAATAATAAAACAAACAAGATTGCATGGTTTAATGAAATAGAAATAGGGAGCTAATTAGAAAAAATACTTGTTGGAATTGATGTGATATATAATGCAAAAATAGAAATCATACGACTATACAAAACAATCCAGCAATGCTTTGGAACCAAGAAATCTGAACAGGAGCAACGGATGATTCACTAAAACCATAAATGCATCTATAAACTAACCTAATTGATACCAAATCAGTACTTCTAGAACATCAGTATGGAGATGAACTACTTTAAAAGGAATCCAGTTACAAAATCAAGAATGTGTCAAGAAATCTAGAGTACAGATCAACTGACTATAGTTTGTCCGTGGAATCAAAATTAACTATAGATTATCCATTTGTTTATTACTCGAAACAAATTACATAAAAAGGAACTAAACACAAACCAGATATAAAACGAGGTAGAGTAGAGTATAGAGAGAAACCTTGGAGAAGAATAGAAGGTAAAAGTTAGAGAGAAACAGTGGAGCTGAGAGAGAAGAGGGACAATTGCTAGCGCTTTTCCAAATTGCCTCCAGTTGCTCGACAAGCTAGCGCCTTTCCAGAGTTGTACAAGAAACAGAGGAGGTGAGAGACAAGAGAGAGACAAGAGGGAGCACGAGGTAAGAGTGGAGTTTAAGTGATTAAGTGGAAGCAGAGGCGGTTTCAGGTTTCACAGTTTGGGATTTGAAATTTTAATTAGGCCGAGGTGATAACTATTATCAAGTGGAGAGCAGAGGCCCGTTAAGGGAAGCTAGTCTTTCCTTTTTAAAGAATGGGCTATATTATCTGAAAGTAGTCTTTCCTTTTTAAGTGTATATATATATATATATATATATATATAAAGTATTTGGGCCGAACTATTGGGCTTCACTAGAGTAATTCTTAGACTAACAAAGTTGTGTAATTCACTAGAGAAATTATTAACATAGAGATGTTTTATTGGCCGTGCAACAAAAACTAATTAGAGTGGGAGGAGAGTTTTTTTTTTTATACATTTTGTAACAAAAAAATGAATGGTAAAAGTATAAAGGAGGTGCTATCTCTCTCATTTCACATCATCCTTTCCTTTTCAAACTATGGAGCAAGGTTAGATCTCCACCTTGTTACACCTACTCCTTTTTATTTCTAAGCTTGTGATGAGAACCAAATTTTTTAAATCATGTCGGTTCTTTTATTCCCGAAGATTATTCTTATTCATGTTGTTTTATACCAAATTAATATGCATGATTAAGTAATCAATGATCTTTTAACATCTCAATTATTTCCTATATCTCAGTTGTTTATTATTTAACCGTCTCTTTAAAAGTTCATTTAATGAAAAAATTATCAATCAATTATATGGACCATCCAATTATTCCAAGGAGAAGTACTAACAATTGTTCAAGGCAGTTTTACTATGGACTTCAAGATTTTGTGACAGTTAGTAATTTAATCCTTCACTATAATTATTACCATTCTATTTAATTTTTTTTCCGGACTAGACGAGTCTATAATTCATCCGTTTTTCTCAGCTCGAAATATATACATTTCTCATCTTGATACAAATTTGGTTAGTCCCCTTTAATGTATGATTCTTACCATACTAGTTCAAAATTGACACTATTATAGTACAATGAAATTATAGGTCTATATTTAAACAATAAAACTTAATACTAGAGAAATGGAAATCATAATCAATGCCTTTTCTTTTTATCTAATTTTGTCCCTTGTAAATCTGATGAATTTCCCTTTCTATTATTAGATGCTATCAGTGTCAAAGCCTGTCATCTAATCTTACAAGAAGTGTCACATGCATTTAGGTACTTGTTATATATTTTATTACATTTTCATGAAAAAAATAAGTATCTCAATATGTGTAAAGATTGAGAAAAAATAAATACAGAGGCAGGCTAGAAAGATAATAAATTCATGTCTTATAATTAATAAACGCAAATAAATATCCAATTATCTCTTACAGCAATGACATGCATTTCCTAAGCTGCTTAGTAGGAAATAACTAACGAAGAAAGATGGTTAAGTGCATGACATTCAGTCATACCAGTACTCAAACAACCATTTTAATTCATGCGCAATTAGCTAAAATAACAACAATCATACCTAGGATAATAAATTGAAATATTGACTCGGCGTAGATGGTCACATCAATTGGAACGGTTAATATTTTCATCCAGAGGAGAGAATATATCTTCCGGGGGCGCTGCCGTTAGGAGGCCAGAGAGTGGGTCAGAGTTGCTACCCGAATTCCTATGTAACACCATTTAATAAAAAAAAAATTTAGAATACAAGTAATAAATTATTTTTAGTTGGTAGCCTAGCCCTATGATTGTCATATCTGGTACCGGTTCATGCAATGTGGCACATGTCCAGCATATCCAGGACTCGGGGGTTTAATTTACTCATTGAGATATAGTGTTAAATTTAAGCATGAGGAAAGGAGTATTGAAGAAGGCCTCATTTTCATATTTGGGGCAAGAAATACGGCTAGGGTTTATTTTTACCTCAGAGAAAGGTTCTTCAGATGATCCTCAATTTGTTCAGGCAACATGTTACTATCATTTGTAGGGCAATTTATCACACTTGGTACAGTTGGTACGCTACAATAAGGCACAATCACACAGTTATACATCATCACATTAAAAATTAATTATAATACCAAAAATATTCTGGTTTAACAGAGTAACACCAACACCTGCCTCAAGAAAAAGCAACTGAAGCAATGATCAAGGAAAGGGAGATGGATAATTTTTCCATATTTTCAACTGGGGAATCTTTTCACATATAATAGGGGTATGTGTCATTTTTTTTACTTCTAGGGGTGGTATATAGGCAGAACCAAACTTTCAAGCTATGAGAGTCAAACGTGAATTTCATGGGGGTCAATCATATGAAATTTCGATGCTACAAACGGGGGTGAATTTTACAGATCTATAACATTTCCAAAATAAATGGGGCTCAATTGACCCCCATACCATGAACATCCCTCCGCCTCTATTGAGCTACTTGTTTTGTAGACAAAAGAAATAAAGACGGAAAGAAATTCAAAAATAAGTACATGTTTGGCTGAAGCAAGTTGGTTCTGTGGTTAATCATATTGCCATTTACGGGTCCCGGATGGTTCATCACCGCCTGGTATTACAATTAGAAGTCAGATTTATTATTTGCACAAAATTATAATGAAATTAAGTTGGTTCCATGGTGCTTTCTAACAACAGTAGGATGTAGTCTTTACTTACAAAATTTAGTCTCAATTTAGCTATAATGCTAAATTATATATGCAAACAAACTAGTGGTTCATTAATATATTGCCCACAAGTACTAGACCATACACAAACTTTACCAAAATCTGGTATGGTAATTGTTCCGAAAAAAGGTAGAAAATTTTGGTACTGCCTAAAGGAACACTCTCTGGACCTTAGAGCAGGTCTCCTGCACTAGTACATACTAGTTGTACAGTAAAGTGACATATTACCTGCTTAGTTGAATCTTCAGAGGCTCTGGCTCTGGCTTCTCTGGGCTTAGATATCTCAATCTGATTGTTCAAAAAGAGAAAAAAGAATCAATCTCTATTGTAGCTTAGTAGCTCCAATTATAGAGAGAAATTAAAGACAATTTGTATGCACCCTCTTTGCGTTCAGCAGGATTCCAGCTTGGCGGACAGCTTCCCTGATGTTCAATCGATCATTTCTGTAAATTTGAAGTCCCATTAGGCCCTGTTTTGCTTCAGTTTAGAAACTAAATCCATAAGACAATCCAATCTACTAATTAAACCTCAATTATAAGATGATTTGGTTTAACCCCAATTTGTTATTAGGCTATACAAATACACACAAAACAGGAAAACAAAAAATTAGTAAAACTACTATAGTTCAACTGCTCACTAAAAAGTGCACTCCATTGCTGTCTTACAAAAAAAATTAAGGAAAAAAGATAAGTTGAACTAATAAGTTTGGTGAAATTATTACACAAGCTGGGCACACAAATTTTGCCTTCGTTGTATTTCCTCTGTCATGTTAATAGAACTCTGCTGGCCCTGTAAAGAATGAATCAACACTTAAAATGAGAGCAAAATAAGGATTACACAATTACAGATTGACCCGGGCTATGGATTCATATCTCTATTTTTAAAGTTCAAATAGTCGATTGGGGCCATTAAACATGATCTATATGAAAATAATGACCAAAATTTACATTTTTAGAATTTGTTTATTATTTTTTAAAATAAATAGAAAATCACTGCATTTGGATGGTCTAGAATTTTTAGATCAAGTGATTTTCTACCTATCTTAAAATTAGTAAAAACAATCTAAATAATATAAAATTTGGTCTTGAAATACATTTGCATACCTACATCATGTTTAACTGTTTGGATTCACTATTTGACCTTTAAAAGTATAGATATGGATCCATTGTACGGGTGGATATGCATATGGTAATATACATATTACGGTATGGATCCATTGGTGCGTCGTTGTATCACTTGAACTTAGATATGGATCCATTGGTAGGTGATTGCTGTTTCACTTCAGAGTTTAAATGAAGTTTTTGAAAGATCATCTTGGTGTACCTGCTGGGGATAGAACGAGAGGATCCGGGTCGCCTGAATAGACCATTACAAAAAAGATGTATAAGATTTGATTGAATTGACACAGAATTAATTAACAACCGGTACACCAAGATGTAATTACCACTTGCATCAGTATTGACAAGACCAAACTGGTACCAATTATGGAGCATAATTTGTTGTCAGCTAAAAAAATAAAGAATAAAACTAATTAATTACCCAAGATTCATCAGGTGTTGTTCATCGATTACGTGCTCTTTGTCTCCCTTGAAGGCTTTGTTTATAGCCTATTTACATAAAGTACGTAAGAATGGTTATACCAGATTAATTTTAGTTAAATAGGCAAAATTATTGTAAAAAATCAAACATAAATAAAATAATGAGAGAACTAGGGTTTATTATGTCTACCTTAATACCTTCCAGATTACTGCTCATCCATATTAGAACAAATAAATAATACGAAAAGAGAAAAATAATTTATTAGAAAAAGATGTAACTAACAACAGCTGAACAAACAAATAACCACATACAACTTTGAAACAGTGCAATGACTAACATACCTCTCATATCTCTCTTTTGGACTCAAATGAACAAACCTGTTTACCATGTCCTCAAAATTGCTGAAAAAAGAATACAAACACAATCAGATAATTTTAATTTCAAATGATTTTCCAATATATGTTCTCATTTCATCCAAATCAGTTCTACTTGTTCTCGCTTTGCAAAACAAAGCAATAAACATGTGACATTACCAACAGAACAAAAAGCTAGTCCAAATTATGCGCCTACCAAAAATAAAAATATAATAATTTTGACAATATTTGATAGAAGATTAACTAAGAGGGAACTAGTTTTTTGTGCATTAATTAAGATGGAACAAGTTTCTGATAAAAGTGTAGACAATACTTTATTCTCATCCGGCCACTATCAAGAAGCATTTTTATGCACAAGGAACATGTAATATTTATTTATTGGTAAATTAAAAAATGAAGAAATTACAAAGAGAATTTTTATTCTTTGGTAAATTAAATTCAACCTGATTTTTAATTTTTTTTGGAATATTACTACGTGTTTAAAAAGCATTTACAATGTGTTTCTAGCTACAAATTATGTGTTGTCTGAAATTATTCTTTTTTTTATTTCAGATTTTTTATCTTTCATATTAAAGATATATACCTTTAATTAATCGAATTATGCATTATGGAACAAAAGAGTATTGGTTTTCATAACTATAGCATGAGAATGTAGCACTACATGCATGACTTGAAATTTAATGTGTGTGTAGTTTTTTAAAAAGTATAAATGTTGTTCCTGTTGGTCAAAACTGCAACATGCCTAAATATTGATAATATATTTAATTTTATTTGAAATTATATGTTCATCCCTACAATTTTTTGTCATTTAGACATTAGAGAAAATTAAAATATGATAAAATCTCTAAAATAAAACAATAAAATGAAGCAACTCTTTCTTTCCATGCGAGGGGTAAAGGGTATAGGATTTAGGGTTCGCGGAGAAATTTTAAAAAAATTGTCTCCATTTAATTTTTAGTTAATTTATTTTTATTTTATAAATTATTGGAAAATTAGACTCTATTTTCTTTAGATACATGATAAATTAGACTATGTGCTTTATTTAGGTGTTCCGTATATATCATGATATATTTTGTCCAAAGGATATTTTTATCACGTTGATATAAAAGAAGTTGTTGTCCAACTATATAATTTTGATTACAAAGGATATTTTTGTCATTTATTTAGTTTTAAATTTATTTATTTGCAAACGATCAAATTATCTCGTTAACTTTTTCTGTTGGTAAGTGTTTATCAAAATTATTTACTTTTTTTTTATCTAGAAAATATTTTCTGTACATGAGGTTGCAATAATCGAATCGAAAATAAAGAATTCCCTGTACTACATGATCTTAACCTCTCGTTAAAACTACTTTCTTAGATTCCTTTGGTATTAATTATTCTTATTAATCTATTCAAACATAAATTTTGTTGTGTAGATGTTTGGTTGGGCTAATTGATTTTTTTTTCTTGCATTTACATTGGAAGTTGCAAGCTCTGTTTATAAGCTTCAAGTCTTATTAGACCGTTATTAGTTTGCTTAACAGTAAAATATGTAATAACAAAATGCTTGTATAACGACGACTATTTGAAGTTAATCTATCTTATTAATCGAGTCGAACATAAATTTCTTAATTAATATGGATGTTTCGTTCACCTAATTGAATTTTATTGCTATTTTATATTCTCTTTACATAAGCAGTCTTTGTTCTTGTGAATAATGTGAACGATGTATTTGACTTTTAGCAAGCAGATGAGATTGTGCTACCAGTGGAAATTGGATTATAGTAATTTTTTAGATCCTTCCTTGAAACATCTATTAAATTTGAGTTGATTTCAAAGGCATGTAATCTTTTTCAAACAATTTAAAACTTATAATCAAACAATCGTATAGTAATTCTCCGAGATATAGAAAAGTTTTGGGCGGTGCAAATAAGAAATTAGTAATTAATGATGTTATTTAAGAGCTCTTAATCAAAATTTCTAGAGGAGAAAATAAGTGCAGTTTCTTAACATATTTACTTGATTTTATTAGTTTAGTCTCAATTAATGACATAATTTTCTTCCTTGTATTGATGCTAGCTAGTTTTATGTTCTGCCAACTTTGTGAAATTAATTATATGATGAGAGATGGACGTCTGATATGTAAAATTGATATTAAACACAACAAGAATTTCGGGCTTCTGCGAGAAATGAAAAAAGGTCAATGCCGAGGAATTTGCCTCGTACATAGCTCGCTACGAGGTTTTCACCTCACAATTAGTACCCTTCATATTGCTCCCGTAGCGGATAGTATCACTACTACAGAATTTCAAATCAGCACCGGTCAAACAACACCGGATTTGATGCAACCGGTGTTGTATATATTTTAGCACCGGTTAAAAGTACAACCGGTGCTAAATGTCTGACATACAACACCGGTTTATTTGTAAAAACCGGTGCTGAACATTTAGCACCGGTTTATTATTAATAACCGGTGTTATATGTTAGACATTTAGCACCGGTTATTTTTAAAAACCGGTGCTAAAAGTTAACACCGGTTTTTTTAAATAAACCGGTGTTGTATGTTAGACATTTAGCACCGGTTTTTTAAATAAACCGGTATTGTATGTAAGAATATGAATTCGTATTTTTTTCTCAAATCCCAATATGAAGATCTCTCCTCTCGTTTTTTTTTCACTTTCCTCCCAGAAATTTCACTATCCCGCTCTCCTATTTTCACTTCCCGCACGAAATTTCATCATCCCGCTCTATAAACCCTCACTCACCAAATCCGGTCTACACATCCGATCCAAGCCCTCCTCATCCAATCAAAGGGCTCGCCTTGCCGCCGTCCACGTGGTGCTCCGCCAGGATCTTCGAAATCGCAGATGAGGAAACCCTAGAAATCGCAGACGAGAGAGAGAACGAGGGGCCGAAAGAGGACAATAAAACTTGTAGAGCGAGAGGAAAGAAAATGCCTCTATCAAAGCATAATCGAGAAGGTAGTTTGGATTCAAGTACAGATTTGAATTCGTTATTTGAAAATGTCAACTAGGTTGGATTTGTTATTTGTTTGAAAGGTTTTTGTTTCGATTTTAATACAAAGTTGAATATTTTGAAGGTTTCCACTTACTTCAATCCGCTTTCTTCTAGCTCATCAGTTGTACAAATCCCTTGTTTATTTCTGTTATTTCAAGTTGTTTCAAAAGTAATCAGCCAAAACCTGAGGTAGAAGTTTTTTGATAGCTTCAATAAATATGCCCACTAGTTTATTTTGAAATTGTGGTTAATCTAGGTTTATCTTGAACTTTTATGCATGGTTTTTGTAGGCTCCACAGGAGGTGGTAAAGTTATTTAATGTAGCCTACACTTGAAAAGATTGATCAGCTATTTAATGTCTATGCTGACAAATCCTCTGTGCTTAATTTCAATTGAATATCTAACTTCTCCTTGAGCTCTTTCCAAAAATTGCTAGTCAAAATAGGATCTCTGTCCGTGATTCCCTTTGGCAGACCATGAAGTGATTATTCAGTCGGCACAATTGAGTGAGTTTCAAAATTTTCTGGTAAATTTTGTATGGTGTAACATAGTGATAAAGTTAGTTATTTTAGATTAAGGATCTCTATGTTTCATAATGTGACTTGTAAATTTTTATTTGGATAAGGGAAAAAAAAGTCTGATATGATACTGCTTAGTGCTTATTGAAGAGCTAGACAACAATTATTGACTCACTTCAATTATTTTTTTTTCTTTAGTACTATATTCATTACGAAGTCCATAATATGCTAATTTGCTACCAACGTGTTTGTGATGATTTTATGTGAAGCATTAGATATTATTTGGAGACTTACCTGCAGGTTATGTTTAGATAGATGTTAGAACATATAATCCAATATGTCCTTACGATTTTATCGATCAAAATTGAGCAGACAAGAGTACATATAGGATTGCTTGTTATATATTTTCAAAAATCTTCTTTCATGGAATTAGGATGTGCTATTATTTTTCAGCACTACAAAACCGCTTATCACTATTTAAAACATTTGATTATGTTTTATACTATGTATTTGATTTAACCTACAAAAGCTAATGTTTAAAATATTTTATTTTTGCATTTTCTAATGTGTATTTTTATTTACACAACAGCCCAGAGGGGATAGAACAACTTCGTTCCAGTTTAGAGGTCGATTATACTGATGTCAGAATTCTTATGCTTGCATGGTAAGTTTACTACACTTATTTTTGTTGCATGCTAGTCAGATCAGATACTGTTACCACAGAAATTAAACCCAAAATTGATTTATGGTTGATATTTTATCGATCATTTTTTGTTCTGTGTTTGAATGTTTTAAGGTGAAAACTTAGATATACATTTTTTTTATAGGAAATGTGGATTCTATGTGATGAAGTTAATGTTGTCCCTAGTTACTATATTTTTCAATGGTTTTCTAATACAGGTATAATTCTATTTCATAACATAGTTACTACACTTTTAATTAAGTTCAACATCTAAATTAACAGTTCAATATAATTTCATGCAGTGCTTAAGTTCATTGCCGTATTCGATGGAAGATCTTAAACAATTTCAGACAATGCTAATTTCTTTGTAGAATGCTTGTAATTGATCTATGAAATTTAAGACAATGTGAGAGATGATATTATCTTAGCTTGTTTTTTGTTGAAACTATCAAATTTAGTTAAGATGATACTTTTAAATTATGTGTTGTTTCATTTGTATAATGTTTTGTCTATTTTATATTTTGTGCTTGTGAATATTTAATTTATGGCTAGCAAATTTGGAGGCTAGCCTAATATAATCGGAATTCCAAACAATAAAAAACAAATATTGCAAACAGATTGATATACAGCACCGGTTATTTAACCAAACCGGTGCTAAATGTAACAAATCAGCACCGTTTGAGTCAAAAAAACCGGTGTTGAATGTAACTTTTAGCACCGGTTTTTATGAAACAACCGGTGTTGTATACTACTTTTAGCACCGGTTTTTATGAAAAAACCGGTGTTGTATGCTACTTTTAGCACCGGTTTTTATGAAAAAACCGGTGTTGTATACTACTTTTAGCACCGGTTTTTATGAAACAACCGGTTTTGTATATTACATTTAGCACCGGTTTTAAACCGGTGCTAATCAAACATAGAATCAGCACCGGCCCGATCAACACCGGTAGGAAAACCGGTTTTGAATGTAAAAAAAAACCGGTGTTGATTTGAAATTCTGTAGTAGTGTATTATCGCCGAGGATTCCACGTGGATACGTATACCCGAGCCTAAACCAAATTTTGTTCCGAGTAGTTCCTCCTGGTGATAAGTGGATGCCGTCCGCCCACTCTGGAGTATCCCCGAGAGTGTAGAGAACGAATGGCGATACAGCATCGTCGTCAATGTGCTACGTCCGACTACGGCGGGAGATCTGCATTAGGGAATTATCAGATTTTTATTCTTGCGGATAGTTATTTTCAGCGAGTATATTACATGTTTACCATGTAATCTGTATTTACGGGAATGGGACTAACCCAAGTACTCTACAGTTTTACCATGTATATAGGTTACAACAGGAATGAGATTATCACAAGGCGGGTATTTTTACCATGTCTAATAGACGACAGGAATGAGTTTAAGCCAAGGCCTCTACATTTTTACCATGCCTATATAAATATTTTTACCATGTCTTTTCGTACGACGGGAATGAGTTTAACCCAAGGACTCTACATTATTACCATGATAAAAAATATTTTTACCATGCCTAACTGTAAGCCAGGAATGATTTTAACCCAAGGACTCTACATTTCTATATAAATATTTTTACCATGTCTAACGTACGACAGGAATGAGTTTCACCCAAGGACTCTACATTATTACCATGAATAAAAAATACTTTTACCATGCCTAAGTATAGGACAGGAATGAGTTTAACCCAAGGACTCTACATTATTACCATGATGAAGAATATCTTTACCATGTAAAGTTTACGACAGGATTAAGTTCATCATAAGAGATTTAATATTATTTCATATTATCCAGTACCAATTCATTTTTTATTCATCACTAAATTTAAAACACAAGAACAGACAATCTGATATTAACACAGACGAACAAATTAAGCTGGCAAATATATATAATTTCATCACATCAGTTCGTAACAGCGTAGCATATCTAATACAAAGTTCTTAATATCCTAGTACAAGGTCAGCATGACCACAAAAAATATTACACCAGTTCACCCGTACGGGGAATTTAATATTACAAGTTAGAAAAGCTCAGCATGCATGACCAGAAATTGGTATGGACGAAGGCTGAATAACAGAAAATTAAAATTAAGTTCGTGAGAGCAATCACATAGGATTGTTGAAGTAATAATCTGTATCCAGTACTTCATCCGCAGGGTCTCTGTGTTCCTCCAAGTCGGCGATAACCGGGTCCGCAACTGATGGGTTGCTAGTCTGACCCTGCATTTGAGAAAAAACAATGCAACATATGTTACGATCACTGTTTTAAAACAAACCAAAGTATTAATTTGTACCAACCAAGGAGAAAATTCTAAATTTTACTTACACAACCTCGGCATCTCTAAACTTTACAATTTGGTCCAGGGTGAACTGTACTGGCTTTTTTACCTTTTGTGCTTTTGCCTTTACATGATTAATCAAATTATTATGTCAGCATTATGCTTGTAACATTCAAACTAAGTTTAGATGATGCAAGATAACCAGCAAAAATCCTAAGAACTACCAGAACTCTAATTATTACCTCATATACTAGTAATTTTTCAAATAAATTAGATGTATCCCTCAGAATGGTACCTCTTAGTGTGTTGTCACTCTTTTTATTTTTGTATTCAATATTACCAAACAGGCTGTTGGTTCATAACCTAAACCACTATTTCCTTCCTAAATAATCTAGCTTCCCTTATAGTTGACAAGACAAGATGTCTTTTGCATTGGCTTTTGCTTCTTATTTTCCACAGTTGGCTTTTGCTTCACTTACAAGTACTTGTGCAAAATTATTAACATATTACATACCGGTCCACTGGGCAACGGCCGGCTCATGTCTTCGTACAAACTATTTATGAGAAATCGGTTGCGCTCAAACTCTGCCTGAGCTTCGCGATAACACGCCTCGGACTGCACTCGCTGCTCTTCCAACATGGCAATCACTTGAGCCTGTGTGAACCTTGGAATACTGTCTGCATCAGGCCTCTCGGTTGTGAGAACGGAACCTTCATAAGCGAACCTGCCACTGTTCCGCCTTCTCATTGTGCTTAGGCTACTTTGTGAGACACAGTCCGGGAGACCATACACATGGCCATGTGTTAGTTTTTTTCCATTTGCAAGCCAGAAAAGTTTTTCACTTTCCGTGCCTACATAGTTCTCATCGGCCCGCATTTGGAAAGCTCGATCCTGTATTTTAAAAGTGGACAACCACAGTTAGATTACAATTTTTACAAGATATAAAATTTTAGAAATGTGACCAATGTTTGAAATTACAAAACTAACAAAAGAAATTTGATGTTCGTTAATAGAATTAATTAATTGTATCCATACGTATATTCCTTTGGCTCTGGTGTTGGGGAATGGCAGGTCTGCTTCATCTACATCCACTCCTTCTGCCATGAGTTTCCGTATGGACTTCGGAAACTTAGTTTATCTCTGGCTACATTATCGAGTGCTCTGATGGCTTCACGTGGGTCATGTCCTTCCATCCATTGGTACCGCAACTACACAAAAAGATAACAATGTAAGTAGTAGCAAGGAAAGACAATTAGTTAACAAAAGGCACAGATATTAAGCAAGAACAAAATTGAAATGAAATGAACCAAGAAGTCAGTGTGGAATTCAAGCTTGTCGTCCAGACTGAAATCGTGGTAGCTCCGGCAAGGGAATGACATCCGGCCACATGCAAGCTTCTCGATTGTAGTGATCATTTTAACGTGTAACTTGGGATTAACAGTAGTTAATCTCCGTTCGCCGACTACTTTGACACAAGGCTTAGTCTCGCCTTCTCCTATAGGGGCCTTTTGAGTCTCACTAGCCCCGCGTGTCCTTCGTGGAATTGCAGGTGGAATTGCAGGTGGGGGTCCTTGGGGTTCTTCAACCACGGGCTGAACATCCTCGTTAACCAACGGGTGAACCTCTATCTCCGGAGCCTCTTGATCGGCATTTTGGGAGCTGCCCTCCCCATACCTCTGCCGGCGTCCTCTCCTTAAGGCTGGGCGTTGTTCTCCAGACATATTGGTAAATGCTGAAAAAAATACAAAATTAAAAAATGTTGCAATTTTATTGATAAGATATCCAGTTATATTGAAGGATGCTGTGAGTAGATCTGTTTTTTTTTTTGGTTAAAAAGGACGAAGCCTAGTTCCATTGGTAGAATAAAGTTTTTTTGGGGTTTTTAGAGTACAGTACTGTACCAGTAGCAAGAATGGTCAAGTGTGTTTACAAAGTGATGCATTGACTGGATAACATTTACAACAAATTTTAATGGCTTTTGAGCTAGCATTTGTTACCAGCAAACATGAAAACAAGACCAACCAAGTTCCAAAATTCATTTCTTTAACATGTTCAGCTACTTAAAACAATAAGAATTTGAAAAATGAAGGGAAGCCCCTGGTTTTAATACTATTTAGAATTGATAAGAACAATGATATCACATTCAGAGGCACAATGGATCACAACCACTCAGGAACTCTCAGCAGAGGAATCATCCACTAGCTGAAAAGAAAAAAATGGGTAGATCTGTGTACGTACCTCTTCTCCACTAGTTGTCGCTCTTCTCCACCTTTCTGAGAAACACCTTCGCTGAGATAATTTTTCCGTGGGTATGGGTTTAGAAATGCACTTTGTTGCATACTTATGCAGGGTATAGACGAGGAAAAAGGGGTAGCGAATAAGAAAGTCATTATTCCCATGGTAGATTCCTTCTCAATGCTCAATTTAATGCTCCTTTTTAATGCTCCATTGGCGGGAATTTGAGGTAGCTAGGGTTTGTGAATGTATCGGACAGCCCAAACTATTAACAGGGACGCTCCATAAGCACTGTAGCCAGTTTAAAAAAAAAAGGATAAACTTAGATATATACCCATCCAAAATTGAAAATTAGTTATTTCCCCATCTAAAAATATATAACTTATTTATTATTATACCCATTTTTATTTTTTTTCACCAAATTAAAACTATAAATCAATATATTCATAAAATATTTAAAAGACAATTCTACCCTTGTGAATCATTAATTCCCTAAAAACATCCATTTCTTTTCCCCCCCTGCCCTCCCTCTATCCAGCCCTCCTTCCTAATTGGCAAGTAATCATTTGTTTCTAAGTTTGCGGCTCCCTCTCGTGCTTATGACTGTTCTCTTTCTCTTGGCAATTTGAGCATGGTCAATGGATCCAATAGGATCTGACAGCATTCCTTATCCGACTTGCCTGAGGAAGTCTATATGGGATGGGAAATGCCGAGCATATGTTCCGTATGTTGTGAGCATCAGGAAACAGTCAGCCATATGTTCCACTGCAAAAATTCACGAGTCAGGTCAAGCAATACTTAATGGATGTCATGCTAGAGCTCAGGCAGTCTGCACAATTCTGTGAGGGTGCATATGTACAAAGATATCATACTGCACAGTAAGAATCAAAAAGCAAGAATTAATAATGCAAATAACTTGTGTTTTGTCATCTGGAGAGAGAGAGAGATGCAACTGGATTTTCAGAGAGCAAAAGAAGGGGTTTAGATATACGGCAATGGAGATTAGACAGGAATATGAAAGATGGTTTAGTCAAGGATAGCACAAGTCCAGTACCAGAAATGGGTAGAAGTGTAAATATATAAGCTTAATTTAATGGATAATAATTTTCTTTTAATTTTTTACTTTCTAAACTTTGTACATTTGACATCTTTGGTGTCTTGTTTAATGGAATCTAAACTCCACAATTCTTCTTAAAAAATAAAACAACTTGACTGAGAGAATGAACAAATAAATTAATTTCATCAAGTTGGAAGATAAAAAGGAAGTTGTAAAGATGACGTCGAAAGAAATTATGATACCACATGACCTTGTCCAGCCAAAAATTTTATGGTCTAATTTCACTAGCTAGGCTAGCTAGAGGAAAAGGAAATCTGTACCAGAATATTGTGAACATTGAAAATGATAAGCAGTTTTTGTAATGTTTTTTGTATAATTGATATTATGTATCATACCCTCGACCCATGCCCGTTTGTTGTGGTTCTCATATCCAAATAACTGTTTTATGGGGTACTGAAGAACCTGGTACAGAAGCATGAGATGGTACACAAATAGTATTGCTTATTAACCCACATGGTACCAGACCAATTAAGTCTATCGATTCTTTGTTCGACAATCTCTCTCTCTCTTTCTTCCTTTCTCTACTTGACATTTTGACCAGAATTGAATTCCAGAGTAAAGAAACTCATAGCACCTCAACTTAATAAGATAATCATGATTTAATTATGGAAAAAAGTTTAGAATTTGATTTTTGTTTCATCTACAATTTGATCATAATTATGAAAAATAAATCATAAAGTGAGGATTTATTCAGGTAGGCTTCATTCTTAATGTGCAATGCCTGTAGAAATTTTTTTTTTAATTCAAATCACTTGAATATACCCACTGGCCGGGGCCATATATAGTACGTACCTCTACTATAGTCCTTGCTAGCTGTACATCAGAGAGAAATTAATATATCTATCTTCCTTTTCGGTATTGAG
The DNA here is from genome assembly GCA_025461125.1 of Carex kokanica. NCBI lineage: Eukaryota > Viridiplantae > Streptophyta > Magnoliopsida > Poales > Cyperaceae > Carex > Carex kokanica. Next base: position 61,710 of record JAJGRX010000928.1, on the reverse strand, counting down.
AAAGGAATCAGGTTACATTTCTAAAAACAGTGACTAGTTATTCAAATCAATGATTATCCAAATGTCAATGTACAAGAGGGAGGAGGGTTGCTTGGGATGGAAGGGGGTTCCGCGCTGGAAGAGAAAAGGTAAGAAGGATTAGTGGGAGATGCAGTTTTAGCGAATCAGAAGGGTATATTAAAATGGCTCATTAAATATTTCAATAATAATTATTTATATTTTTTAGTGAAAAAAATTGAAAATGGGTACATTAACAAACTAGTTAGGTTTAGATGGGGAATTAAATAACTAATTTGTAAATATGGATGGGGAATTAAATATCTAATTAAAGAAGTTATGGTGGGGAAGTATCTATTTTTTCAATAAGATTAGGAAGAGATCCAATAAGAAGAAATTGACAAGAGAGCAACGTAAACTTACAAGCAAGTCCCTCCAAAGTAAAACAATCAAAGATCCACCCAAAAGAGATTGGAGAACTGATATCCCTTCAGTATCCCTTCTCCTTCTCCTGATATCTCCTAAAATATCCAAGATCAATTGATTATGACTTCAATTAAAAATCAACAAAAAGAGTTTTAGCTAGTATTTTAGTACATAAGCATAGAAGACATTTCATATCTTATATAGTAAAAGTCACAAAAGCATAGGAATAATACACTTCAGCATAGAAATAAAGATAATGTAAAAGTCACATGAGCATAGAAGTAATAAAGATAATGCAAAAGTCATTAACGACTAGATGGCTACTACAAATTGCATCATATTATATCCCTCATCAGATGTATATATATATATATATATATATATCATTAATTGTCAGATAAATCATTAATCATTAACGACTAGATGGCTACTACAAATTGCATCATATCATATCCCTCATCAGATTATATCTCTCGTTGAACTTGATCTGCTTAATTTGTCCCTCATCAGATGAATCATTAATTGGCAGGCACGAAAACAATTGTATCCAACTCCCAACAGATTAAGCAATCTCCATTTGTTGTTTCTTTACTCATCCATCTAAAATAAAGTTAAGATTATTGAGTCATTGGTACTAGTAAACATAAATCAAAACATTTTCATGAAAGCACTATTGCCATAATTATTATAAATATGGATCAAATAAAAGAAAGAGAAATGACTTAAAAAAAAATACAGTTGGACCAATTTACCCTTTTGAAATTCTTTATTTTATTTTCTTATATTGGTACAGATTATAGAAAAATTGCACAAAATCAAGTAGATATTGAGCTTACTGCCGAAGCAAAAAACTACTTATTACATGAGCGAACCAAAATATTGAGAATTAATGTCAATTCCTCATTTTAACCAGACTACTACATGAGTTTCATAAAAAAAATACTCCAAGAACAAATTAGCAAACATATTCAATCCAAGCATGCAATCTCGACTCTACTAATTATTCAATCCAATGTTTAATTGCACCACTGGAGATTATTAAGGCTTACTCCAACCTGGCAAAAGTTCAGCCTTTGCTATGACCTTGTACTGGGTTGTTTTAATCATCTTATGATACATGAATTTGCTCTAAGAGAGAGTTCAAACTCCTTAGAAAGGACTCATCCAGCAGCCAATAATCTCAAAGTTATTGATTGTGTGTTTATGCCACAAAATTGAGCAACATAAAGGAGTCAAAAGGCAGAGAAAGAAATTAAAGTACTGGAAAAACTTACTTGAAGAGAGAAAAAGCTCACTGGGATGGACGCCAATAGAGACAAAGCAGCAATGGATTTGCTTCTGGGAGGGAAAAATAGAGAAGAAGGCGGGAAAATGTTAAAATTGGTCAATTTCGCTGGCGGGCCCCTTTTTCCCTTGGCTACACCCCGAATCGGCGGTGACAATTGTGGGTTCCGTAGGGTGAACCATCCACCTGCTCTGTCTTCCCTTTCCTTCCAAAATGTATTTGTGGAGCAGGTGAAATTTAAAAATCTCCTCACTGTCAGATACACGGTCTGACGATCAAGTCTCAATCCGCAATTGAGCCGGATATCCAGCTACTTGAACGAACTTTGACAAACTGAGCTGAACTCAGTAATATTAGCGAAAGAGAGAAAATGGAAGAAAGGAACAAAATTGATATTATTTCTTATTTCTAAACGGTTATCGAATTCAGAAAGAAAGAAATTACAAGTATACACTGGAGCAGATTCTTCAATTTGGGAGCGAGTTGGCATCCCAGCGCCAACGTGGCGTTTGTAGCTATTTAATAAAATGCCTTTATTTAATCTGAGTATTAGGACCCTCTTGCCAGTCTTCAGCGGTAACTGTATCTAACCCGCCTGGGCCCCAAAACTCAGCGACAACTCCTATATACAAGCGCTGCCCTCTTTCCTGACCGCTCTGCCCCTTATCTCCCCTTCTCCTTCAACAGCTTTGACCGAGTCAAAATTGAGCCCGGTAATTCCCAAATTCAATGCAGCACCTGACACTCACCCCATCGATCCGCTAACCGAGAACAGCCTATGCGTAGGCCATATTAGGCGGTGGGAGCAGAAAAACCAAAAATTGACTACACACTGTAAAATCGATCTAATCATGACAATAAGCGTCTCTTGGAGAGAAGTTCAAAGGGAAGAGAGGGAAATAATGATGAGAATCTTGACGGTTGCACTTTGGTCACTCGAAAAACGGAAAAAACAGTTTTCCAGGAGGCGCACAGCGCAGGGCAATGAAGGGACGTCGCCGCTAGAGATTAAGCTGAGTCAGTAAAAATGTTTTAATAATTAAGTGTCTTGGTTGCAATGCATCCGGTCCATCCGGACACATCGTTAAGGGCGAGGAAAACCAAAAGACACAAGAGGGTTTCAAGGCTTGTATAAAAGAGACGACACCCCAAATGAAGAATTAAAGGCAACAAACATATACCTCCTTATCAGTACGTCTAGTTTATTCAACATAAATAAACAAAAACTTTCCTCCAACGAAGACAAGCAACACTATGGCCGTTCCACCCAACTGGCAAACTATGCCAATGAACTGTCCATCTGAACTATGGCAGCAACGCCCTGATTCACTCACAGTGTACATTGCACCGAGAGCAGAATTGAGCCCTGCCAACCGCTTTCTTCAGTGGTCAGCCTTTGTCTTTGCAGGACCAGGAGCGGCGGATCCCTACATCAGACGGAGAATTGCAGACTGCATGGGTATACAATTTCATTGTGATCCGGTAGAATTTGGTGTACTCATAATCAGTACTGAAGACATTGGGGATCTTTTACTAATTTTCCCAAATGAAGACATGGCAGAGGCGGCCATCAACCGGGCCACGTTCTATCTGGGTAATAACATTGAAATCACACTGCATCCATATTCTCTAGAATTGCAGATGGCTTTTAATCCGTCAGGAGGACGGGCACGGATTAGACTTCATGGTTTACCACTGCAACATTGGAACAGGCTAGATATCTTAACAGTAACATCAGGTTTTGGTTATCCATTGCGTGTGGCTCCCTATTTCACCGATGGTAACTATAAGTATCTGATAATGCTGGTAGCCTATAAGAAAGCAAGAAAGGTGCCACACCACCTGAAGTTGCGTGTCAACCCCTACAGGAAGAAGATAAGAGTGGAGATAGATGGTTGGCTTGACAATCAACCTCCCCCTCCCCCTCCCCCACCAAGAGATGACAACAATGAGAGGAGGGACAGGAGATCAGCAAGACAAAGTCATGGACGGAGAACACCTTGAAGACAGGGCTACAGAGGACAGGGGGTTCTGGGGGGACAAAATGCAGGTGAAATATCATCTAGCGCAGGTTCAGTAAATGAATGGGCAGATGGGCTGAGAAGGCAATTGTATGAAGCTGGCAAGGCAATGGGGGAGGAAGAGGTAAACAAAATTAAGGTTTTTTTGGGTGAACAAGAGATGCAGGATATGCAGGAGATGGAGGGACAGGAACTGACACTGATACAGGGTGTGGAAGTGGAAGGGGAACAAGAGACAGGATCCGAAGTTATGCAGGTGGCAAGGCAAGAAGCAGAGCTACACATCAAGGCACAGAAGGGCAAGGTGAATTACAGTGTGGCTCCTGGTAAAAGGTAAAGAGAAAGATAGAAGATAGATTTTGAGAAATACTTCTTTGAGAAATTTAGTTATATATATCCCCTTAAAAACATGTCTTTTTAGATATTTCCCCATCATAATTCTAAATTTAGTTATATCCCTGTGCACAAAATTAAAGTTTTGCCCCTAATTAATCACTGTGCTAATCCCTTTCTTTTTCTTGCATCGTTCTTTCCCTTCCCGGTAAACCCTTTTTTTTCCTATTCCCGCGTTTCTTCCGACGCTACCCCTCCCCTCATTTTTTTCTGCCTATTCCAACTATTCTATTCTAATGTACAGTATGAAATTTCTCTCTTTTTTAATTCAACAACAAAACTGTTCTATTCCAATGTTAGTTGAATAGGTTTAGTTTACATGTATGATCAGGACTTCATGCTCAAAACAGTGATATCATTTTATAAGAAGTTATAAAATTTATATAAAGGTTTGATTTTGTTTCTTACATGTAATTTCACATATCATTGTTGTCAGTCCTTGTCCAGCTCATTCATCTCCAAGAGGTCAAGTTAAAAGAACAATTTATTCCAAGTATTTAATGTGTATACCAGTATATGCTGATTTGGATCAGACTTTCTTCCAATTTTAGATACCCTATTAAACATTTAGTCTTAGAAGTATCAGTATTATAATAGGGTGGTTGTTGTAGTTTTTTTTTCAAGCTTTTTCATTTTTTCTGCAATTACTATTCAAGTAATGTCTTCACTGTGACGTTTTTTATCAACACAATCAACAAGTATGAAGAAGTGAAAAGGGCAAGCAATTGAATTTTCTTAAATGGTGGTTACTGAGGGTAGCTAGTGAAGAGTTTCAAGTATACTATGTCGTACCAGTAAATTTTGAGTCATTCGCACATACTAAATTTCTCTATTTCTTTTATTTCATTCTTTGTTAATCTACGCAATAAGGCATTACATCTATATATAGACAATAGTCTAATTACGATAATGCCACAACTAACTCTTGTTGTCTCTAATTACATCATTACCACTTGCTAATTACAACTCTACCCCTAATCCTCTAATCTAGAATCTTATCGGATTGTACTCTATTAAAAGGTCATACAAGAAGAAGTCCAACAAGCCTAAGGGAGCAAAACTGTGCTTGCTGAGGTGCATTTAACCACTGGATATGGAACAGGCAAAGCTGGTCACCAAGATGGCAGCTATGTGAGGTGGCTGAAGAGATGTTTTAATTTGTTATGTGTTATGTTAAAGTTTAGTAATTTAATATTTTGGTTAAGAAACTGTCTATACTGGCAGCTATGTGAGGAGATTGAATTTTATGGTAGGCACTCTGAAAGAAAGTTTTTTGGACAGAAAAGGAATTAGATGTATTTGGAGGATCAAGGTGGTTATAAGATCCCCCATTTATGTTGTTAGAAGATATTAAGTTAATATGCAATTTGTCTCAAAAGTTAATATAATTACATGATGTTATTTGTTAATTTCTCTCTGAATCCTCGTGTATTTCTATTACCATGTTTCAAAGTTACAAAACAGTCCGTATGTTGTGTAAAATTACAAATGTATTATCCATATTACCATGTTTCTATTTAACATGGTAATAATCCATACTAGCTCATCCGGATCTTAAAAAGTTGTTTGTACTGGCTATGTCGGAAGGAGAAAGTGGGTAGGATATATTTATATATGGTCAAAGGTGGTGTTTTTTAATATCTTTATGATTAGTAGTATTAAAGATAAATGTAAGAGGAGATGGAACTTTGTCACACCCCGCAGCCCCACGAGGCGCGACAGGTGCTCCTGCCGTAGGCATACGGTTGCCCGTATACCTACTAGGCAATTACGATAAAATAAACAGTAAAACATAACACGCAACCAAACAAACACATAACATAAACAGATTTCCAACTCCCCAACTGGTCAAGTCATAGTATACAAAACCCGTATCTCGATGGATACGTATCACCAAAAATGACATAGAGAATATATATATACAATCAAAACACCACTATATACATAATCTCTAATGTCACCATACCAGACAAACTATGCAGCGGGAACCCAGGGCCTACCGACCTCGTGTCTCTCTCGGATCCACCGAACCGGAACCTGAAAATATTACCCAAAGAGGGGATGAGAATTGAATTCTCAGTGCGATAATTGCCACAAAATAATCCCTGGACTTGCAATCACAGATTATATTCAAAATGAAACACAAATAAAGCTCGAATCAATTCATAACCGTATGTAAACATGAATGCATAAATCCAACATCATATATATGTATATATATCAAATCGGAATCACAAGTTAGGAATTGCCAAGATGAATTTCAATCACACAATATTTGGTTTACTCGGTTTCAGAATATCTGGTAGTAATAGGCCTAACCGTTTAATTAAAAGTCTGGTTTCAATTCTCATCCAGAAAATACATATACAGCGAATCGACCATCCAAACGCGTTACCCCCTGGGTAATGCCTCCGATACGCAAGTCACATGTAATCACAATCATAATACAACGTCACTTACCCCTCGTCCCAACCGGTACTGGAACAGCCTGAGGGCCAGACGATCTAAAGCTTTAGAACACTGGGTGTCAAAGTCCCTGCAGAGACCTTGACAAATCCGGTTTCACCCCCTGGGTGACATCATCACGGCGGATGACAATAATACCATATCCACCAACCAATGGTGATATAAAGCACGGTGACTTTAATTCCAAAATCAGATCATTCTGATCAACACAATTTATAACCATACCAGCATGCAAGTCAATCCGATAAAACAATTCAAGTTTCACTTTATTCGGGCAATGCAATGCATATGCAACACAATCCGATAATGCAATTCAATCAATAATCAACATGTCAACCGAAACACGGTTTAATTCTGAATATAAACTATCAAACAAGTCCAGAAATCCCGCACCTGATTTAGCTGCACGTAAACCGACCTTACGTCTCGTGATATTCCGTACCCGGTTGCCTTACCGACTCTATTTAAAATATACCACAATTTAGGTTTAATTAGCTATAGTTGCTATATAAATGAAATTAGTACTATTACGGTTCGATACCCAGTCGATTCGGTTTAACCTAAACTCAATTTACCAATTTGGAACACCTGATTACGGCCCGTAATGGGTTCTGTTGCGGCCCGCAATAAAATAAGGCGAAATTACCTCCTCTCTGTTTCAAGTCTTGCGGCCCGCAATACATGGGCTACGGCCCGCAATACATTTCCATGAATTCAAGTGCTCTCTGGTTTGGATCCTGCGGCCCGCAATGTTTGAGCTACGGCCCGCAAAGTATATGAAAAATTATAACCCCAGTTTAATCGACTCTGTCTTCTTTCTTGCGGCCCGTGGCCCTATCCTTTGCGGCCCGCAAAGACTGGTAACAGAGTCAAGTTTTTGGTACCGGACTGGTACAGTTATTTGGTGCAGTTCAAACCTGATGAATACCTGCAGTTCTATAGATGTTTAACCCAATTTTAGAAGTTCTAAATTCACTGATCAATTTACAGGACATCATTCATACCAACCGAACATTCGATTTCGACAACGGTTCTCGGTTTTAACTCGCAACAAACGTATAAATCTCAAGGTTTCGAATCAGATTTTAAAGAAAGAAGGAAGAACTTACACAAACCCTAGTTTATTCAAAACTGAAATAATTTCCAGATTTTACCATTTTCTCAACTATACAAACCCTAATTCACCATTCAAGTTCAAAAGGTGAAATTAATCAATTCCATACGAATCGAGTCGATAATCGAGTTAAAGCTATTCAATTCAAGTCATAATTCTGAAATTCAAACCAAATCACAAAGAAAGGGAGATCTAGGGTTTTCAAGAAATCGAAAAGATAGAAGAAATACCAAATTAGAGCTTAGAATTGAGTAGAGGGCTTCGTTCTGATCTCGAAACTACGAACGGTTCGATCGGTCTCACTAATTTCACTCTCTCTTTCTCTCTTCCTCTTTGGTTCGGCACACACACACACACACACTCACGATTTAGATGGATACACGGTGGAGAAGGAAGGTTAGCCTAATTAACCATGTAATATTTACACTTAGGTCCTCCAAATTATTTCATATTACCTAAGGGTGTAATAATTGTATATATAACCTTTAACTAAACTTTTTATTCTCTTTAGGTCCTTTGGCCATATTTTCTAACATATACACCCATGTAACTTTTAAGAATTATATTCATAATTCTATAGATATATATATATATAGGATTTCATAATCAAATTGGTTGCCAATATATATGCATATAAACCCTTACCCGAAATTTTTATTACCTATAGGCCCCTATGTAGAGGTTTTCATTATTATATAATTCATGATGTCACAAACTTGATGTAATTGAAGGATGAAGGTGGTTATAAGATCCCCCATTTCTGATGTTAAGAATATATTAAGTAATTATGGAATTTGTCTCAAAAGTTAAGATAATTACATGGAATGCGAGGCAATTGAATGAAAGGGACAAGAAATTAGCATAACACAGACAATGTTATTTGTTAATTTCTCTCTGAATCCTCGTGTATTGCTATTACCATGTTTCAAAGTTACAAAACAGTCCGTATGTTGTGTAAAATTACAAATGTATTATCCCTATTACCATGTTTCTATTTAACATCGTAATAATCCATACTAGCTCATCCGGATCTTAAAAAGCTGTTTGTACTGGCAGCTATGTCGGAAGGAGAAAGTGGGTAGGATATATTTATATATGGTCAAAGGTGGTGTTTTTTAATATCTTCATGATTAGTAGTATTAAAGATAAATGTAAGAGGAGATGGAACTTGATGTAATTGGAGGATGAAGGTGGTTATAAGATCCCCCATTTCTGATGTTAAGAATATATTAAGTAATTATGGAATTTGTCTCAAAAGTTAAGATAATTACATGGAATGCGAGGCGATTGAATGAAAGGGACAAGAAATTAGCAGTAACACAGACAAAGTTATTTGTTAACTTCTCTCTGAATCCTCGTGTATTTCTATTACCATGTTTCAAAGTTACAAAACAGTCCGTATGTTGTGTAAAATTACAAATGTATTATCCAGATTACCATGTTTCTATTTAACATCGTAATAATCCATACTAGCTCATCCGGATCATAAACCAGTTAAAAACCATGAGATTTTTTTTTTTGATACAAAGGCTAGATGCCCATTTTCATTAATTACCGAAAATGTTAAGTTACAGGACCATGACAAAGTCTTAAAGCAAAATGAACACTAATTCCATCAACCAAAAAACAGAAGGAAAGAGAAAGGGAAATCAACAATTTACCTCTGTGCAAAAAATGAGTGATAAGAGAGTCCAGCGAAAGCACAACACAGTCAATGCTGTACTGAACAAAGAAAAAGCACAAATGTTGAGAGAAATACAAATATTATCTTTTACTAACTAATAGATGAGTGAGACAATAATTCATCAGGAAAAATTACGACAAAAGATCGGATGCGCAGTAATTTTTAATACAAATATCATCTTTCACTAATCAATAGATGTAGGCAATAATTCATTAAAAAAATTAACAAAAGATTAACAAGTAATATACGGAAAATTTAGTTTGTTTTTATGTGGATTTTTTCAGCTAATTCCAGAGAATCGCAAACCTAAAATTGGGTAAACCTGCCGCTCCTTTATTTTCATAAATTCTTTATACTTGATTGATCTCCCTACTAACACTTGCAGGTTTCAGTTGCATCTCTTTTTCTACAGTTTTCAACATTAAACGAGTTACTGGTAGGGCATGATTGTGCTTAATCCAAAAGTTGAAGGACTTATAAATGAATTTTGTCATTAACTAAAGTTATGAATTAACAAGGGAATCAGAATTTCTATTTGGGATGATTATGAATTAACTTAAGTTATGAATTATAACAAGGAGAGCTATTTAAACAGGGAATAAACCCTGACAGTACTGATGTCCTAAGACATACTGGCACAAAACAACCTAATAAGAAAAGTCATAAAGTAAGTTTTCTTCATTCATCATGATCAGGAGCTCCAGGAATGGGCTGACAGAGTGCAATCTCCATGTTGGGTGGAATCACATCTAGAGGAATGACATCCTCTAGTATAGGCCGACAGTCGTCAGCAGCAGGCTTCTTGGCCTTTCTCTTGACATTCCCTATCCAATAAAGCACAGTAGATTTAATGAGCAATATAAGAGATCGAGCATTTTTGGGGTGACAATCATCAAAGCATCTATCATTCCTATATTTCCAGAGAACCCAACAAGCAGCAATACAAAATATAAGAAATCCTTTTATTGGATATCCTAACTGGTAAGGTCCACCAAATAAAGGGATGAGATGCTAAGATGCCTCTATTATTAAGAAAGCTGTACACAGATTTGGTAGAGGAATAGAGGATAGAACTGAGGTTATTAAAGTAAGCTTCCATCCTAAGGACAGAAGATGTCCTTTCCAACTAGGTATCGGTGTTCTACTTTATCAACTAGGTATCGATCGATGTTCTATTTTATCATAATTCATCTTGATGCCAGAGGGAGCCTCGAAGGCCATCATAGCCCACCATGCTGATTCTACATTCTCTTCACTGGCTGCCAGGAAGAGAATAGTATCATCAGAAAAGTGGCAATTGGTAATAGCTCTTTGATTAAGGCAGGGAGGACCCAAACCTATATAAAATGACATTTTGTTGTCTACCTTTAGCAAAGATTTTGCTAAGAGTGTCAGATGCTAAGATGTATATATATAGTCAATCTCCTGTAAGGAAAACTATTGATTAGTGAGTTACCTGAGTTGCCAGTGGCAATTGGTTTTTCCTGTTTGATCTATAGTCAATCTAGATTAAGGAAAACTATTGATTAGTGAGTTACCTGAGTTGCTATTGCCAACCTCAAATTTTTGCTTTCTCTTCTGGGTCCAGGAGGGGGGGTGGTTTGGTAGGAGCTTCAGCAGTTTTAGGAGTAGGGAGTTCAGTATCGGAATCAGAGAGTAGAATGGCTTTGGCTGGTGTGGATCCAGGGCCCTCCCTTCGGGCGTTGGTGGAACTTCTAAGCCGCTTGCTCATACCACCACCAGTGACAGATCCTGGACCAGAGAATTTGGGGGCACTGGTGCGTTTTTTCTTCACTGATACATGGTGTGGGTTAGGTTTCTGTCTGCCCCAAGTGTACTTCTTTTTGGGAATAGAGGGAAATTGTTTTAGTTTGTCTGCCCACAATTTCTGGATATGAGATATATTGCCTTGTACAACTGGAGCACAAGTACAATTGGGGCTAGCACTGCGACAACGCTTCCTTGCTGTAGTCTTAGCCTTCATTCGAGGAGTCTGAGTGTCTGTTGTCAGGCCCAGTCGAGCAGCCATCTGTAAAATTGGTTCTTCATCACTATCACTAGTAACGGTTGGGTGATCATGAAGCCCCATGTCCTCAGCCCTGGGCAGCATAGGTTCATCACTGTGAATGGGTTTGTCTGGACTGTCAGCTGGTGGATCATTGACATGTGGGGGTGGAGCCTCCACTGTGGATGATTTTTTGCATGGACTTCGAGGAGTCTGAGTGTTAGTTGTCAGGCCCAGTCGAGCAGCCATCTGTAAAATTGGTTCTTCATCAGTATCACTAGCAACGGTGGGGTCATCATATAGCCCCATGTCCTCTGCCCTGGGCGTACTAGTACTGCAAATGGGTTCGTCTGCACTGTCAGCTGGTGGGTCATTGACTCCACCGTGGATGTTTTTTTGCATGGACCAGCACAATGAGGGCCCTCAGTACCATAGTTTAATTTCTTGAAGTGAGCTAGCAAACTTTCATCATCAGATGAATCATAATCATTACCATCGTATCCAGAGGTATCAAGATGACAACCTGAAGTGGTATTGGGTGCTTTACCTTTTCTAACCTCTTGCATGATCTGGTATTTGCTGTGCACGGCTGTACCATTGAGTCCAGTATCAGAAACCGTACCAGAATGGTTAAGTATTGGACCCCTTGGTTTGGAGGTGCCTTGAGGGCCCTCAGGTTCTTGGGGATTGCCGATCAGGTCCTGAACCCCTTCTTTTCTACCTGGAGGATGATTCACCTTCTCAGATTCGATCTCAAACTGGAGATCAAAACCCGAGACATAACCAGACGCATTGCGATGCATCATCCAGTGTTTTTTGGGGAGCAGATCTTTATCACAGATCCCAATACGAACCCTAACATTCTTCCAGTTACATCATTGGCCAGCTCCTGGGTCCATTTTGAGGAGAACCGCCCCTAACGAATTGAGCATCCGATCTATCTCTACCCATTGCCAGAGCATGTGTGGATAACCCTTGATCTTTACCCAGAGAGATGTAAGTTTTTTACCTTCGCTATAGCTGGGTTCCCAAGGCACCACCGGGAACTTAATCCCGTCAAGGCGGAGCATGCCTGTTTTGGTAGTAGACCGTTGCCAGTCGGGAGACGGGGCTCTAATCAGATACTTGTAGTCATCAAAGATCGTCACCTTCCAAGTAGGTTGATCCCACAACCGGAGGAGCGTACGTTCCACCCTATCGGGTCCCCAATTGGCCACATCAGAGAGTATGAAACTTTGTTGAAATTCACTCAGCTGAGCTTCCGATTCGGGAGTAGAGTTGAAGAGTAGGATCGGATGTCGGCTTCCCGCCATGGGGATCGAAGAAGAAGTGGAAACGACAGAGGAGGCGAGGGTAGGGTGATCGATTTAGGAAGAAGGTGAAACGCTGCGTTCCTCCCTCTGTAAACCAACACGATCTCGAGATCAGTGTCCAATTTTATTACACACCAGGCACAATGGTGAATTGCGACAATCGATGGCAATATGGCCTTGAGAACTGCATCTGTAGCAGATCGGATTTGCTGCAGTTGATCTTTTGCGGATATCCTCTAGTTTTCGTTTGATCTAGTCGCTCGAGACTCGGGAATGGGCGATCGTGTGCATTCTGGCACAGGAAGTGGTTTTATCTGATACGGACTACGAAAACCACATTTTTAAATGAGGCCCTGGAAGTTGGCGCCATTAATACTGTTGTGTTAATTAGGTTGCCCATTAATTAGTCGGGATTATAGTAATTGAAGTAAATTACATACTTTTGCTGTAGGGATGCAAACGAATTAAACCGAATTGAACTTAGCCCAATTCGAGTTCGATTTCGAACCAATTTCGAACTGAACTGGTTTGATTTGAATTGATTCGAACCAGTTTTGAACCAAATTGGTTCAAAATTTAAGTAGGGTTTAGAACTTAAAAGAAGAGTTTTGAATCGTACTTAACCCAATTCGAGTTCGAATTCAAACTAATCTCGAACCGAACTGATTTGATTTGTTTTAGAACAAACCAATTTCAAACATAATTAATTACCAACTTTTTCAAATCGAATTCAATCGAAACACGAACTATGAACTTTTTATGCAGCCCTAGCTACTTTGCTACATAACTTTGAAAAATACAACAACGATTCTACAAGTAGCCAGCTAGCTATGGTAAATGATAGACTCTTCAATTGAATATATATCATGTTCAAATTATAACAGTAAAGCCTTTAAATATTTATTAGTGCTCCTTTGAAGTCTTAACATATATACTACTCTATTTCTATAACATATTAAGGCATTTGCTTTGGTGGACATAAGGACCTATCTATAAAATGAACATATTTTCATTTTCAAAGTTCCAACAGTCGATCCGACCGTTCAACATTATCTCCATATTAAAACGTACTTGGAGGTCAAATTTTACATTTTTTGAATTTTTTTTACTATTTATTAAGATGGTTACAAAACATTGTTTTCAGACCATTGAAAAACAGCGATTTTGTAACCATATTAATAAATAGTAAAAAAATTCAAAAAAATGTAAAATTTGACCTCCAAGTACATTTTAATATGGAGATAATGTTGAACGGTCGGATCGATTGTTTGAACTTTGAAAATGAAAATATGTTCATTTTATAAATAGGTCCTTACGTCCACCGAAGCATCCCTCACATATTAATACATATAACAGAGTAGAGCTAAGGTGCTCTTAAGCTCACCAAGCTTTCTGTGAGCTTAACTCAAAAACCTATCAATCCGACTTCAAACGACATTTCCAAACTGTTAGATGTTCAATCTATATTAAAATGTGCTTGGAGAACAAATTTTATATTTTTTGGATTTTTTTTACTATTTATTAAGCCGGTTTGAAAACCGCTGTTTTCTAATGGTGCAGATTTTTAATAAAAATAGCGGTTTAAATACGTGAGTTTTAACTATTTATTTACTATTTATTTTTTTACTATCTATATTAATATCTTATTTTTTTAAGTAATATTGTTTATTAAATTTTAAGTATTAAATTTTGTTGTTTTATTGCTTTTGGGTAAATACGTGAGTTTTAACTATTTTGAAGGGTTAATATGATATTACAAAATTTTGAGGGGGATATACGTAATATTGAAGTTTTTGAGGGGGGTGCATGAACAATAGTTACCACAAAAAAAACAAATTAAATGATTACCACCCCTGTAGGGCTATTTCAAAAGGTACCACCCACGCGTATCCAGTCCGCGCACCAAATTGGATGGTTTCAGCTTTGTGAAGTACTAATCCCTTCTGAGAAATATTACGTCAATCGTATTTTGTAGAGTATTATTAGGACCGCGAGCTTGATTTTGAAAGCTCTTGAAAGAGTCTTGACCCTCATAATTTGTTGGAGGAACTAGCCTAAGAATCGGGAGATCCCCTATCCGAAATAAACTTCCCTCTTTGTGAAGATTCTCCAGATTTGGCACAATCATTGCAGGGATCTCTTCATCGATTGTCTTATTGACATCCTTGTCACGATGTCCTGACTCAGCATTCCGATGTAGAAGTGTCTTGTTCGTCGTCTGTCACTTGTCCTTCCGCCGTTGAGAATCGCCTTTCGATCGCCATTAGGGTTCCGCCGTCTTCTAGATCATAAAGTTTTTGGGATTGAATATATTGAAAATAGTCACATCTGATTACATCATTTCCAAATAAAATTACAAATTAAATCTACTAGAATATGAGATAGCGACAAACTAAAATATCAAAAAACTCATAAAATAAAAAGAGTGAGGCTATGGTACTTCGTCTAGTGTACTATGGCTAGTGTACTACGGCTCAATATGGTATTTTTTAAAATCCTAACGGTCGATCCGAACCGTTCAATGTGATATCCATATGAATATGTACTTGCAAACTAAATTTTATATTTTTCCGAATTTTTTTAACTATTTTTTTAGATAGGTAGAATTTTTAGTGTTTTATACAAATTCTGGACCATCAAAATTCTACCTATCTAAAAAAATAGTAAAAAAATTCAAAAAAATATAAAATTTAGTTTGCAAGTACATATTCATATGGATATCACATTGAACGGTTCGGATCGACCGTTAGGATTTTAAAAAATACCATATTGAGCCGTAGTACACTAGCCATAGTACAGTAGCCGAAGTACCATAGCTTCACTCAAATAAAAAACTTAACTCCGCTCCACAACCTCTTTAATTTCTTTCAACCGGCAAAATAAAAAAGATGGGGGGTCGGTCTGTAAGTTTCCTCCTCCCTTCTTCTGACATCCCCTTTCCCATTTACAAGCTAGCACCTCCGAAAAATCCTTTTGATGAAGAGAATCTTAAATGATGCCGACTGAAATCTTTTTTCATTGCCTCATTTCAGAATCCCCCATAGCCACCTCTCTGTATGTTCTAGTCTGGTGCCAACGAGAAATGCAATTTGTTAAGTGTTTTGCTCAATCTCCAGATGTGAGACAGTACTGCTTGTAGTGGGGTACCAGTTGCATTTTTCCTTTTCTTCTAGCCGAGTTCGCCAATCGGTGTGGAGTGCTTACTGCCTTTCTTGTACATATCGTATGGTAATCTTGTGCCAGTTCGTACTATATTCAGGCTGTATAGACTTCATGACTGATTCTGCAGCCCTCCAGGATGGTAACTCCTCCTTCCTTTTTGCCAATACGGCCTGTACCAGTATCTTGCTGTCAGAGAAAATATCAAAGTTTCCATTGTTTTCCCCTTCTAGCACATACTGTATTGCTTGAAACAAGGCATTCCTGCATGAAAAGGATCCCTAGCTTCTATCTTACCATACTGCATATAAACTAAGTCTCATCTCTTGTTATAGACGGTCATACCAGTACCCACCCCATGCGTGGCATCCCATGATTCATTCACCAAAATGACCCTTGCCCTGTCTGGTACCAGTATTGGCTGTGGTTGTTGCATTCCATTTGGTCTTAGCAGCTGCGTTCTGCTTAACTGTGATGAACATGGTTGCTTCAGAGAAATTTAGTGGAGTCCCTGAACCAATTCGACATAATTTGTTCTCTGTTACCCTCCACTCACAATCATATAACAGTAATCTTCTGATTCCTCTCTTTTGAACATCCTACAGTCCCTTTGATTTCTGTCTCCTCCTGAACATTCTACGCTCTTCCAGCTCAAGAAAAATCACCTCTTCATCAGCTCCATTTTCTCTCTTAATTTCGAGGTCTGCGTTTCTCTCTTCAATAAGGTAATTTTTCCTTTTCTAATTCTCTCTCTCTAACTTTTCCCTCTTTGAAAAGTGTTTCAACTCTTGGACTTCACCTCTTTTTCTAAACTGGAAAAATAACAGGCTCAATTCCAGTTTTGAGAGAAATTAACAATACACCACTGTATAATAACAAATAATTTTGTAATTAGGAAGGAAGGACCTTAGAATTTGACAAGTACCAAGGTTGAATCACGGATAAACCAATTTAGAAATCAGTAAATTAGGGTTTAGGGTTTTAGAATTCAGAATTCAGAATTAGGGTGAACTGGTTTTAGAATTCTGAATTCTGAATTCTTAATTAGGGTTTAGGGATTTGGAATTCATAATTCATAATTTAGGGTTTAGAGTTTAGATAGTACTGATGTACAACATGCCACTGGTTTCAAGAATCTATATCACAAATTTTAGGCAAACTTTTACCGGGCTCAATTTTTATTTAACGTATGACACAAAAAATTGCTCCTTGACCTTCAAGGCTTCAACCGTGCCTTCTCTGTGTCTGTTCTTACTCTAAATCATCATTTTTGTGGCTAATATTATATTCAATATGCCTTATAATTTTTAATTGCAATACCTTATACTAATGCCATATAGAATAATCAGCATTCAGTCCAAACTAATAACCATTAGGCCCATTTTAAACCATATTATGATCTCCTTCTGTTTGTATTCTTTTTGTTTCAATTTTCTAATTAGCAGTGGTAATTGTTACATTGGGTTGCTCAGTGTCATTTCTAGCTAATTTTATCTAAGCGGCACTGCACAGTAACATTGCACGGCTTGATCTACGTACCCCACAGGCGACTGCTCTTCATTTTTCAACGCTTAAGGTGTAAAGATGGGACAGAAATAGCTGTCGATCATGAGCTTCTTGTACAGTAAGTTTAATTTCTCGTGTAATCATTGAAATCAAATTGATGGACCACTTCAAATCTAAAAATTTGGGTTATAAAATGGATCAAATGCACTTCAACTGTTTGATGAAATGTTTTAACATAAATATTTTTTTCTGTTGTACTGTGATCAGTAATCTCCTCACCAATGTAGACAATGTACATATAGCAGTATACTGATCTGGTGGCATGGAGCAGTCCTAACACATTGCAATATATACACCACATCGAGCACATCACATTAATTTCCTACGTACCCATACCCAGTTCAGCATTTATTGATTGGGTTACTTCGCTAAATTCCCCAGTTTTCTTAGGAAATCTAGAGCAATTGATTCCACACACACACACACACACACACACTATCAATAATGTACGTACATCTTCTGATCACAGTTACCCCGCCTGATTTAGGCTAGATGACAACAGAATGCCCATGCATGCACCGTTTTTCGATGGAAGTGTTGATCTATCTCACATACATCCTTTTTTTGTTTAATTTGTCTTGATCAGAGAAGAAAGTACAAGGGGTGAATTGAGATGTATACAAATTAATCATAACATATCATTTCTGTACGTAGGTAGGCTATCTGTCATACGTACACATCAATGGCCACCGACCGTTCCTGGATGTACGGACGGATTTTGAATGGAGCTATCAACCTAGCATTTGTGAATGGTGTGGAACATTTTATTGGTCACGCATTCAACCAGCCTGGTGTCTTCTCTGTAAGGCAAGGCATAAAATTTATTAAATGCCCTTGTAGGCGATGCGACAACACAGTTCTTAAGGATGAGACGACGGTTACTGAGCATCTCTTGTCAGCCGGGTTCTGTCCCGGTTATAGTAGATGGTTCCACCATGGAGAACCTCGTCTTAGGGCGCAAGATCATCATACTGCCTTTCCTTCGAATGGAGCTGCAACTGGAATGAGTGCAATGCTACAAAATCTCGCAGGTCCTGACGATGATTGGGATCGTCGCCATGATGTGGAGGAACCACCAAATGCAGAGGCCAAGAAATTTTATGACATGGTGAAGGCTTGCGAGCAGCCCCTGTGGGAAATAGATTGTTCGGCGATGACAGATACAATAAGTTGTGAAAAGCATTATGTCCTCTCCGCCATTACATAATGTTTGGCTTTGAAATCAGAGTACCATCTGAGTGAGAAATGCTTCAGTCGATGGTTGTCGCTAGTCAAAACCATGCTTCCCGACCAGGGCAGATTATTACCGGACAATTTGTACCAAGCAAAAAAGGTTGTTGCAGGTTTGGGGCTCGGTTATAAGAAAATTGATGTATGCCCCAATAATTGCATGCTTTACTACAAACCAGTTAATGAGAACAAGGATAAATGCGATATCTGTGGCGAGCCGAGATACAAGCCTAATCCGAACAAGGATGGAAAGTTGTCTGCGCAGAAACAATTGAGATACTTACCAATAGGCCCCAGGCTGCAAAGGATGTACATGACCGAAGCTACTGCATCACATATGCGGTGGCACAAGGAGGGGTTTTGCGCAAAACCGGGAGTAACGGTGCACCCGGCTGATGGCGAAGATTGGAAACAATTTGTCGCCGCTCATAAAGATTTTTCTGCTGATCCTAGAAATGTGGTCCTCGGCTTCTCAGCCGATGGATTCGCCCCGTACACTGGCAATGTCGACCCGTACACTTGTTGGCCTGTGTTCCTTTTCCCGTACAATTTGCCTCCAGATATGGTATTAAAGGAGGACACCATGTTCTTAGCTCTACTTATTCCTGGACCCAAACATCCAGGACGGGACATTGACATCTTCCTTCAACCGTTGATCGATGAATTGAAGGATCTTTGGAATAGTGGGCTGGAGACGTATGATCTCACGTAAGCAAAATTTCACAATGAAGGCTGCCTTGATTTGGACGATTAATGACTTCCCGGCATATGAGCTGTTAAGCGGGTGGGGTACCAAGGGCAGACTCGCTTGCCCACATTGCATGGGGGACACAAAGGCATTCAGACTAAAACATGGAATGAAGGCTGTTTGGTTCGATTGCCACCGTCAATTCTTACCCGAAGGACACCATTTCCGGTATCAAATTAACAAGTTCTTAAAAAACAGAAGAGAAACCGGTACAGCCCCGAGGCGATTGTCGGGGGAGGAGGTCAAGGAGATTGTTGGTGGTCTACGAGCCATCAAATGGGGGAAGACAGGGGATCTCGACCAACTTGATGGATATGGAGTCACACACCATTGGCAAAAGAAAAGTATATTATGGGATTTACCATATTGGTCAACTTTGAATATTCGCCATAACTTAGATATGATGCACATAGAGAAAAACTTTGGAGATAACATCATGAACACGGTTTTTGACTTTAAAAAAAAACCAAAGACAATCCCAAGGCCCGTCTTGACTTGGCTCTTTATTGCAACCGTCCAGAATTGCATCTTCAAGGGCAGGCACGGAAGAGCAAACCGAGAGCAACTTTTGCTTTAGGCCTCGATAAAAAGAGGAAAGTGTTGAAATGGCTCCAGGAGGAAATCAAGTTTCCTGATGGATACGCCTCGAATTGGGCAAGATGCATTAACTTGGAGAAGTGTACGCTCGCTGGGTTGAAAAGCCACGATGTTCATGTCTTTGTCGAGCGCCTCATGCCCCTTGCATTTCGAGACTTTGTTCCGAATGGCGTATGGGAGGCTCTGAATGAAATTTCAATTTTCTTTAGGGAGATTTGTGCAAAGGAGTTGGATTGTGGTATGGTGGACAAGTTGGAGAAGGACATTACTGTTACGATATGTAAACTAGAGAAGATCTTTCCACCTTCCTTTTTTGACTCTATGGAACACCTTGTAGTTCATGTTGCACATGAGGCCAGAATGGGTGGACCCGTCCAATTTCGCTGGATGTATTTGTCTGAACGGTACTCCTTTTAACCCTTGAAGGACATACATTTGTTTTACTCATTCTCGCCAACTTAATGTAATAGTCTCAACATAATTATGTGGAATGATTCTAGGCGAAACAAAGATGCAAGGGCCAGCATCACCAACAAGGCACGGGTAGAGGGCTCCATTGTTGAGGCATTTGTTGCAAAAGAGATAACTAGCACTTGTGCTCATTATTTCGATCATGATCAAGGCATACGAAGATTGCGCAAGGAAAGACATGATGTTGGCCCGGAGACCCTGTTAGATGGGAAACCTCCGATCTTAAACTACCCGGGTCGTGCTCACCATCAGGGGGTTCGAAGACTTCTAGATGACCGAGAGTACAGTGCTGCAAACCGTCATGTGTTGTATAATTTCGAAGATATTCGACATTACATGGAGTAAGTTCTCCCTGCCATCCCCTTTTACTCAGATTCACTCGAGTTAATTATCACCCTGGTCGTTTTAACTAAGCATAGTAATATCCTAATTTTTAAAATACATTAGCCTTCCAAATGCATATGTAACTATTCAATTTGTTATTCCCCAAAACTCCTACCACACTTATGCAAGGAATGCACAAAAAGATGACCAGATGGAGCCAGCCCATAGTCAATGCAAAATATATAATTGATCAGGAATTAAATGAACTGTGCTTAATTCACTAATTGTTCTGAGCATTAATTCTAACCTAATTTGACCCCTTACTAATGAATCACTAACTAAAATAAATTTGTATACACTATGCATTAAGCACACGCCCCCATACACCTTCAGTCCTGAGTTGTACCTGACAACTTCTACTACATCAATCGCTCGATGTTATTAATACTGCACAAAAGCTGAAAGTATGCTGGAAGCTGGTACCATCTGAGAACCATACTTCCAATTCAGAATCAACAACCATTAAAGTATATACCAGTAATATATGTGAGGATCACCCCTACCTATAGCACCATTTAGAATGAAGGTCAATGTTTGTAGTGTCCAAATTAAGCACATACTAACTTCCAATCAACAACAGTTACTTTTTTACTGACTGTACTACCCCCATACCATAGAAAACTTCTTCTCGAACTGATCTTTAATTTTATTTCGCTGCATATTTTTCAGTGCCTTTGATGCAGAATTTTTAGGAAATCGTCGGAATCCAGCAGTTCGGGAGCGAATCTGGGGTGAAAAGTTCCCTGAATGGGTAAGGAAGAAGCTTCTGATTGATCGTGTTACCGACACGCATGTCAAAAACATATGTCATGGACCTGATAAACATGTCAGATGTTATGGCGCATATGACATCAATGGTTTCCGATTTCACACCAGGTCATACGGCCAGCACAAATCAGTTGACAACTGCGGGGTTTGCATCCAAGGAGAGGGCGGTATTGACTACTACGGATTTCTAGAAGAGGTAGTCGAGTTACATTACTCAGGATGTGGTAGCAAGGTTGTGCTATTCAATTGCACTTGGTTTGACCCAATAAATGGAGTCAAGGTAGATAAGAACCATGGTCTTGTTGAGGTCAACCATAGATCTAGACTTCGAAATTATGACCCCTATTGCCTGGCTTGCCAAGCAATACAAGTCTACTACCTACCGTATGCATCACCTGATCGATCTGATTGGTGGGTACCCTACAAGACTAGACGCAAACCAAATTTTAGTCATGAAGGGGAAACAGAAGACCTTAATATTTTTCAAGAGGAGATGCAGAGCTGCGACTACGTGGTTTCTGCCGGAGACGAACTAGATGTACCTTCTGTTTAAAAAATAGCAGCCGATGTAATTAATCATATTTCAAACCTCAAAAACTGTACATACTAAACAAAAAAGACCAAGTGACATTATTTCTCCTCATTTATTCTCACATATATAAGCAAACACGAATGCAAAATGCAGATACAAACATAAAAATTACAATCTAAAGAGGCATGAGAAAAACACAATATGCTGATTAAACATAAAAAGAAGACCATTTTTCTCTTCCCAAACTCCAACACACAACCAAAGAAGATAATGGTGCACAACAAGTGTTAGAAGGATTTACATCTGCCATTTAGATCCCCCAAAGACAAAAAAAATGGCCATCCTTCCGTAGAACGCAGTCATAGTAATTCTCCTCCAAACCTAAGGGGGAGAGAAATTTCGCTAGTGCAGCGCTCTGTCTCGGATCAAACTAAGAACCTGGCGATGAGAAGAAAGAAACAGTGGATGGTAATGGGTCCGCTCAAGTGACCTGTGCGGAGCTGGGCGCTATTTTGACCAAATTAAGTAGGTTGTTGAACAGCTCCCCAGGTTTTTTTAAAACTTTAATTCCATTTTGATGTTTCTGTATAGGGAACAGAATATTTCTAGAAAAATCTGTCCAAGTCTAAACCCAAACCCAAATGAGAAAAAATATATAATACCAAACAAAAGAATTGGTATAAGTCCAAACAATGATAAAATAAAAAATGGTGAAATTAGACAACTAAAATGTACAAATTTAGGTAGTTTAGATCATGAACATTCTCAAAATAATTTAATTTGGATTTTAGATTCTGGTGCAACCGACCACATGACTTGAAACAAAAATATATTGCAAAATTAAAAAAAAAAAAAAGATCAAGAATTTGTTTATGCAGCAAATAGTGAAAAAATGAAAATTTGTGGTTATAGCTCAATTATTATTTTTTAAAAGAAATAAAAAATGTTTTACATGTAAAAAATTGCACCGCTAATTTATTATCTATAGGAACACTTTCAAAAGAAATAAAATGTGAGATTATATTTTCATCTAAAATTGTATTGTTTCAAGATATGACATCCAAGAGGATGATTGGTGAAGGTTTTGAATAGCCTAAATTTCAATTTCAACACAAGAATGCAAGACATGAGAAGATTATGGCATAGAAGAATTGGGCATCCTTCCGATAGAACTTTGAAATATATTTTTTATTTTTCAAATTTAGATTGCAGTAATTTTGAAGTATGCAATCTAGCTAAGCATACAAGACTCCCTTTAGTAACTTCAAATTCAAAAAGTAGTCAAATTTTTTTAACTTGTTCATTCCGATGTTTGGAGACCCACACCCGTAAACCCTTACAATGGTTTTAAATATTTTGTTACATTTATAGTTGTTTTTTCACGATTAACATGCTTATATTTATTGAAAAATAAAAGTGAAATTTTTTCTCACCTTCAAGAGTTCTCAAATTTAGTTGAAACTCAATACAACACGAAGATTAAAATTCTTACGACCGATAATGGAACGGAATTTGTTAATCAAAATTTCTCAAGTTTATTGAAAAAAAAATGAATTATACATCAAACCACTTGTGTTTATACCCCACAACAAAATGGAATTTCTGAATGAAAAAATCGTTATTTACTTGAAATGACAAGAGCTCTAATGTTTCAAACCAATGTTCTAAAAATTTATTGGTCGGATGTCATTCTCACCGCAACATATTTGATAAATAGACTTCTAAGTGTTGTTTTAAATTGAAAAAGTCCACTAGAGATTATTTACCAAAGGAAAATAATTTTTAATCATCTAAGAATTTTCAGTTGTATATGTTATGTACACAAAAATAAACAGGACAAATTAGATCATACTTCTATTAAAGCTATTTTCGTAGGATATTCATCTAAAAAAAGGGTTATAACTGTTATGATCTCATAAATCATAAATTAGATATTTTTTGGGATGTAACTTTTTTTTAAAAATGAACCATATTTTAAAGAAAATAAAAATGAGGTTGATAATTGTATTACTACAAATGATTTTGTTTTTCCTATGACCACTAATCAAATTGTGGAGCCAAGAGTTGTAGAAAATGAAGATGAAGATGACAACACCTCTGAAAGTGGTGCTGGGGAAGAAGAAGATAAAAATATAGTAGAAGATGAAAATATTAAAGAAGATAAAATTATTGAAGAAGATGAACATATTGAAGAAGAAGTTCTGGTAAGGAGGTCAACCCGTCCTACTCAACTGTTCACAAGATTACGAGATTTCGTAACCTATAAGGTTCAATATCCTATTCAATATTATATTTCATATAAAAATATTTCAAAAAATCACCATACATTTCTTAGTTCAATTTCCAAAATAGAGGAACCAAGCAATTTTGAGGAAGCCATAAGCCAACCGATGTGGTGCAAGGCTATGGAAGAAGAACTTCAAGCCTTAGAAAAAAATAACACATGGACTATTGTACCATTACCAAAAAATAAAAAAACTCATACGATGCAAATGGATTTATAAAATAATATATCAAAGTGATGGCAACATAGATAGGTACAAGGCCCGGCTAGTTGCAAAAGGGTATACCCAAACATATGATATTAATCATTTCTTTTTCCAGTCTTCCCCTTATACAGATGAGTATAAAAATAGCAAGAACTCATTATTATATTAATTTTCTATATCAAACCATTTTAGATCGACTTCTTGGGTCCAAATTGCTAAAACTTCCAATTACTTGAAAACAAAAATACACGGATTAGGTTGAACCTGCTGGCAGATCGGGTAAGACCTGACTATTGACCATTTATGGGAGTAGTACGTATAATTTATCCGATTCCATTAAATTTGTTATGCCTGTAGATTTTGCTGAGGGTGGATAAAACAGAGGACAAGGAGGCAGAGAGCAAGCGAACTGAACTTTTGAAATTTCTTAATGCTAGATATGATTAATTTGCTGTTTGTGTTTTTCATCAATCTCCCAGTCATCATTTTCTTTTTCTTTCCTTTTTGTACCTGAAATACATGGTCGTTTCCCAATCTTTCCTTTTTTAATTATCTTTTACCTACTTTATAATTTACCTCTTAGTCTGTCATCTACTATTTTAAAGTTTGGGTTTAAGAATTAGTTGTGTTTACCAGACTTCACTTTATGTATATATTTTTGTTTCAGAGCTTGTGTTTATTTTGGAGATTAAGAAAGTAATGTGCGTGGCTATTTTTAATATGGAATGAGGGGTTCTGCTCATTATATGTATTCAAATTATGTTCTTAATTATCTATAGCAGAGTTGTGGCACATAGTTCCTGTCTGGTCGTGCTGTTTTGAATGCTTCCATGGAAATTTAAAGATGAAAGTAGAAATTCATGTGGAAATGATTTAATTACTTAACTTTGTTGTTACATGAAAAATATATGTATTGTATTATTCTTTACCATGAATTTTTGCTTAATTGCGTTCTAAGTTGCCAACTAATGGTGCCTACTTACAAGCAAACACATATAACTTGAATAAACTTTGTTTGGTACAAGCAAACACATATATTTTACAACATCTTACACGCCTGTTAAGACCTATTACAAGAAAACACATACCCAAACCCTCTGAAAACTTGAACTAATTACATATAAAACAAAGATAAAGATGTTCATATATAAAAAACATGAAATAGAAGAAAACTTGTACTAATTATAAACCCCAACCCTTTGAAAAGCAAGCACTCTCATTGTTGATGCACAAACAAATCCCTAACGAGTAGCATGTGCCTTTCTTGCTCTTTTGATTACCGGGCTAATAATTGCTATGCCAAATCCGGTACCAAATCCCAATCCAATGAAAAGGCACAAGAGAACAATTGCAGTCATTTTCTTACTAGGTTTTGAGGGAGGAGAGGTTGAATTGTTTCCAGGACTTGTGACATTGCACAGCTTAGATAATGGCACACCACATAATCCTGGGTTGCCTTCAAACGATGAATTCTCGAATGTCAGGAACTGGGAAGATTGCGGGATTCTCCCGACCAGATGGTTAAAAGAGAGATTCAAGATGGATAGAAAATTCAAGGAGATTAGTTCCTGTGGTATCTCTCCAGAGAGTTGGTTCGAAGAAAGGTCCAGTGACTCAATTTGCGTCAATCGTCCAAGTTGATGCGGAATGAATCCAGTAAAAGCATTATGTGACAAATTTAGTGCTTTCATTCCTTTGAGCTCTCCAATTGTCTCAGGAATATCACCGGTGAATCTATTTGTTGATAAATCAATCGAAATAATTAAATTAGCCAAGTCATTCTCTAGTGTCACTTGTGCCCCTTTATCTATGATAGTAACAGAATCCCGTAATTTTTAAAATCAGGCAATACACGAGGTGAAAAACCTTCAAACATATCAAAACTAGGCCATCCTAGGCCTTTACCAAGAACTTCATTCGATGATAAATTCTGCATGGACTTGAAATTACTCAACCAGAGTGGTGGTAAACTTCCATTGAAGTTGTTTGAAGCTAGATCAATCATTCTTAATAATTGGAAAGGAGAATTCATTTTTCCAAAATTTGAAGGAAGGTCTACTGTGCCATGGAATCTATTGGACCTTAGAATAATGACTTGGAGATTTGGAAGCTTCCCTAGTGAAAACGGGAAAGTGCCACCTATCTGGTTGTTCCCTATATCAAGGAGGGACAAATCTTTGCACCTTGTTAAAGATCTAGGCAAATAGCCTTCAAGATTATTGCTGTTCAAATCCAATATGGTGAGCGCGCAATATCTATTTATGCGATGTGATAGTATTCCAGAAAATTTGTTTCCTCTTAAACTCAGTATCTGCATGTATGGTCTGCCTATGGTGCATGCAGGAATAGATCCACTTAAGTTGTTGTGCGATAGATCCAGCACGTAAAGACTTGGTTCACAAATTGAAGATGGAATTTCTCCATTTAGCATATTTCTGGATAAACTGAGAAATGCAGTTTGCTCCAAATAGAGTGTATAGTTGGATGGGATTTCTGAAAATTCATTATTGGAATAGTAAAAAAAATAGGAACCCACAAGTGGGACGGCCCCTTTTAGCTTGTTGAAACTCAAATCAATGGTGAAAAATGATGCACAAGAATTGGAAGAACATGGAGGAACATCTTCTACACTAGTAAACATGTTGTGTGAAAGGTTAAGCATTGCAACACCGGGAAAGAACCTCTTCCATATCCACCTTGGTATAACTCCGTGCAACTGGTTTTTTGAGAGATCAACATCGACCATATCCTCTACATATCTCAGTACTCGAGGTATTTGACTGAGGTTGCACGATGCTAAACCAAAAGCTTGTATTTGGGGAAATTCTAATGGCAGCTGCTCGTCTGATAAATCTTCCACAGATAGTTGATTATCTGATAGAAACAAATAGGTGAGGTTGTTGAGGCGCCGAAGTATGTTGAAGTCAAATGTTCCATTCAAATTGTTTGAGCTTAGGTCAAGACTAATTAGACCAGAGAGCCAAACTATTGAATTTGGAATTGGGCCACTAAACTGGTTACTACTTAGATAAAGTTTTTCAAGATGTGATAACTTAAATATTTGCCAGGGAATTGGTCCACTCAGTTGATTTTCAGAAAGGTCAATCCCAATCAAAGGAGAAAATGAAACCGGAGAATCTTTTATTCGGAACTCACCTGAGAGCTTGTTGTGATAAAGATTTATTATTTCCAAACTTGGAAGAGAAAACAAACTTTGGGGGATTGTGCCAGAGTGTGAATTATCGGAAAGGTCCAATCTTGTTAATTTACTGAGTTTTTTGATTGAAGAAGGTATTTCTCCTGAAAAGTTGCAACGTGAAAGACTGAATTCTGATAAATTTCTGAGGTTGCCAATTGAATCTGGTATGCTACCAAAAAAGTTGGTTTCGTCGAGAACCAAACTCTCCAAAGAACTCTCGATTGGAAAGTTAGGTAAACTCCCAAATAGCTCTCCATTTTCTGATAGATCAAGCTTGGTCAATGTTGGAATGCGAAAAATCTCATGTGGAAACAGCCCTTCAAGGTCAGTTAAGTCCAATAGGAGATCTTTTAATGGAAATTCAGCAAAGTATTCAGGAATCTGGGTTTCCAATCTGTTGCCACTGAGGCAAATGACAGTTAGGGAACCAAGTTGGGAAAGAGAGGATTCAATGGGGCCTGACAGATTACATGAAGGCATACTGAGAACTTGTAAGTGGGGGACTGATTCAGACAGAGCTCTGCACCACTCGGTTCCATTCTCAGAGATATCGACACCATCGAGATAGAGCTCCCTTAAATTGCTAAGTTTGCGAACAAATATCCGCAGATTTGGTTCATGCAATTTCAATTCACAATTTAGTAAGTCGCATGAAAGGTCAAGTGAGATCAAGTTTGTGAGGTTGGCTATGGCAATTGGGATTTGACCAATGAAATATGTGTTGGATAAATTGAGATAGGTAAGCATAGTTAACTTCTCAAACCCATGAGCAGGAATCTGGTTTTGTGAAAAGTCATTGTATGCAAGGTTGAGGTGTTGGAGCGTGGTGAGATTAAAGATTGCGGCACTGAGGTTACCTTGAATGTTACGGTTGCTGATGTCAAGAGCAGTGACATGGCCGGTTGCTTCGTCGCAAGACACTCCCTCCCAGCCATGGCAACAGTCTGTTCCGGGTTGCCAAGACGTAAGATCAGAGTGGAAGAAGCCTCTTTTGAGTTGGAGAAGGGAAGAGCTCTGGTCAGGAAGGCATGAGACATGGGTTGTCACACAAGTAGAGGGAAGCAAAAGAGATGAGAGGATGATGAGTAGAATGTAGAGACACAAGAGCAGAGAGTTTGGCCAAGAATTAGCAAAATCCATTTGTTGGATCTGGTAGAAACAGCAGGAGAGTAGAGAATGATTGATTATGTAAGTAACATATATAAGCAACACAGCTGTGAGTTTGTTCATGTATGTTGACCAAGAAAACCATTTAGAACGACCATTGAATATGACCATTGGTTGGTTAGTCTCACATCAGCAATAAATGTAGATTTTGAATAAGCAAAAAAGAACATGAAAGGTAGTCTTCAGTTGACTAGTTGACTAGCCTAATTGAATGAGTAATAGTGGGTAATAGTGAGTCTACAACTAGAACTATACATAAATCAAATGGCTATAATATTAGGAGGTCAAGAGGAGGTATAATTCTTATAATGTGAAATATGAATACATAAATAATTAACTATTATTGTCCCAAATAATACCCAGTGAAACAACTGCCAACAAATAACTAAGTAATGATAATCAACTACAACTGAAACACTGCCTTAAAAAAACACTATTTCATCATAAATATTTATTATACAATTTTTATCTTTCAAAAGTTATAATACCAGATTGTAACAACCTCAACTCCTCTTCACCGACTATCTTCCATGTGCCATCAATAAGCAACATACCTTTTTAACTTCCGGTAACTCCACTAGTTCCTGACAATCCAATGATTTTTCAGAGACCTCCGTGCTCCCCAGGCTCGTCAGAACACCAGGTTTAAGGAACGTGCAGATATATATGTCACTATTGGATAAATACTAATACTGTCTGAAGTCGAAATTCAAATTGCAAACAGAGTGAGGCTATGGTAATATGCATATTGCGGATCAACCCATGCTAAGGATCTATATCTCTATTTTTAAAATTCAAACAACCAATCTAAACGTTAGACATAATCATCTTATCAAACTGTAATTGTAGACCAAATTTAATAATTTTGGTTACTATTTTTTAGATATGTAGAAAATAGTGCCTTTGGATGATCCAGATTTTTCAAATCAATTGATTTCTACGTACCTATCTAAAAAAATAACAAATCTAAAAAATATTAAATTTTGTCTTCAGCTACATTTCCATATGAAGATTATGTTGAACGGTTCAGGTTGACTGTTCTTCACTTTCAAAACATAAATATGAGTTCATAGCACGGGTCGTTGTGTAATATGCATACTACCATAGCTTGACTCTGTAAACAATGCCAGCTAACAAAAAGAAAGTAAAGTTGTTCTTTTTATTAAATAAAAAGAAAATAATTTTTAGTTTTCAATGATATCCTATGGTAATATGTATAATACGGATTAACCCGTGCATGGATATATATTTCTATTTTCAAAGTTCAAACAGACGATCCGAACCGCTAAACATGATCTCCATATGAAAATGTATTTGAAGACCAAATTTTACATGAAGGCATGAGACATGAGACATGGGTTGTCACAGAAGTAGAGGGAAACAACATAGATGAGAGGATAATGAGTAGAGTGTAGAGATACAAGTGCTGAGAGTTTGGTCAAGAATTAGCAAAAACTATTTGAATCTGGTATAGAAACAGCAGGAGATTAGAGAGTGGTGGTTTATGATTAAGATACATAAGCAACACAGCTGTAAACAGTACATGTAATTTGTTCATGTATGTTGACAAAGAAAACCGTTGAGAGCGGCAATTCAACATGACCATTGGTTGGTTAGTCTCACATCAGCAATAAATGTAGATTTTGAATAAACAAAAAAGACCATGAAAGGTACTCTCAGTTGACTAGTTGACTCCATATATAGATCAGATGGCTATAACTACAACCATACATGCATGGATCAAATGGCTATAATATTAGGTCATGAGGGGTTATGTATGATTCTTCTAATGTTATATATGAAATACATAAATAATAAACTATTATTGTCCCAAATAATACCGAGTGACACAAATGCCAATAAAGTATAAAGTAAAGACACTTAACTACTATCCAAAACTGCTGGTACACTTCCCTAAAAATATATATATATTTCGTTATAAATATGGCAAGGGTATGGGCTGGTCTTTCTAGGTTTTTTTTTTTTTTTTTTTTGTGTTGTATGATACAACACAAAAATTACCAGATACAAAAATAACAGGACCTAGACAATAATATTGTATGACCATTATTTGTTTGCCAAGAACATTATTATCATGAAATAAGTTCGACAGTTCCACAAAATTAATTATACAATCTCCCAGCAATAATTGTACTGAAGAGTGAAGACTAAAAAAGAAGGATACAACAAATTTCTTTTAATAGATAATGAATGGAGGTTATTTTTATCTTTTTGTTGTTGTTGTTGTTGTTGTTGTTGTTTTGGTTTTCTTATTTTTGTTGTTGTGGTTTTATTTGTAATTCTAGAGACGAGGTTGTCTGGGAGATTGGAAAATTGGAGGTGGTCAGGGCAATTGGACATATGGAGAGACGGTAAAGAAGAAATTGAAGAAGACTAAGGGAACAAGTCCATCTTATATTTTGCAAGAGAAACATAGCAGAGACCAAAAGATTAGCATCTTATAGCATTGACACAGCAGAGAAAAATTATGGCTTTTAGGAAACAAGTGAACGTGTATCAGCACGCATTATCCTCTGCGTGAAGTGTTGTAAGTTTGAAATTTAGTTGAGAAATTTCTTGCGGATATTTAAATTAGAAGGCTTAATATCATCTTTCTCTACAAAAAATAAATAAAGTTATCATTGTCAGATAATTCCACCTCTTAAAAACTATGCAAGTAGAATTTTACATGCAGCATCATAAAACAATAAAAAAATAATTTTTGTTCTAAAATATAATCGCCTACCTCCTTCTTGACCCCAATATTAATGTAATTATGCGCCCACATGCTAGCAATTATGCTGGCTAAAAAAATAAAAATTGCAAGGTGTGAGGAGTTGTTAATTGTAATATTAATTAAAAGTAACTTTTTAATAGGACAATTTTACAATTTTTGTATATTAACCAGCTTTTATATGTTGACAACTTTGATTTTGTAATTATAATACGTAATTGTTGGATCTGGTAGAAACAGCATGCAGGAGAGTAGAGAATGATTGGTTATGTACCGAATATAAGCAACCAAGCTGTAAACAGTACATGTAATTTGTTCTTGGCAAACAAATTGTGCAACATTCAACCTGACCAAGAAAATTGTGTAAACTGTACATGTAAGCTGTATATTGACCAAGAAAATCATTTAGAACAACCATTCAACATGACCATTGGTTGGTTAGTCTCACATCAGCAATAAATGTAGATTTGAGACCAAGAAAGGTACTCTCTCAGTTGATTAGTTGACTAGGTTAAGTGAATGATAAATCAAGTCCATTCAATTGATGAGCATCTCCATAGTACACTTCTTCTTTTGAGTCCACTGATCCATACATCAAATAGTTATAACTACAACCATACATGCATGGATCAAATGGCTTCTAAATGTGAAATATGAAATACATAAATAAATAACTATTATTGTTCCAAACAATACCCAGTGGCACAACTGCCAATAAATGACAAAGTGATGATAATCCACTACTATCAAAATTAAACAACTGAAACGCTGCCTTAAGAAACACTATTTCATCATAATTAAATATGGCAACACCAAATAATTTATTGTACAACATCAGATCTTTCGAAAGTTCTAATACAAGAGTTTTATTCGTCTTATGCTTTTCATTATTTAAAGGCACCTTAATTGCTTTTGTGGTCTCTTTAACATCTAATACTGCAATACTAGTACCCGAATAAAGCGAAGGAAATACAGCGGTTGAACAAAACGAACAACGAACCATACCGATTAGACACGGGGTCCAGGACTTGGCTACACTCCATGCATTATTATCACCTTGATCACTATTTGCTTAAGTTTTTAATACTCAAATTTCTCAGTTGCCTTGTTTAATGTTTTGACAGCATAGTTTTGCGGCTAGAGAGAGCAATTTCTTCTGTGAACATAGAACCGGTGAAACTTGAATGAATTTACATATGAAAATGAAAGTTCTAAATATAGCAAAGGCAATTAATGCTCAGTGAGTCTCATTAACCATGACTTCTATAGAGAAAGGGGAAGTGGCACAGTTAGCTAGGAAAAAAGTTCTAGAATTGTTGGTAACTCAAACGTCGAGAGTTTGATTCTCTCTAACGATTTCGCAACATCTGCGAAGGCTTTCAAAAAAAACCAAAACTTCTATAATTTTAAAGATTTGCATAGGGTCTCTGTTAGTTTCCTTTGTGAAGGTCATTACACTTCAAATAAAACCACTCTCATCTTAAATATTTGCAAAGCGTCTCTGCACCCGAATTTCTTGTATACTCCTCAAAAACTTCAAAATTATATATTCTCCCTGTAAAATTCATAATAGCATAATTACTCTTTTTTGAGTAAATTTGGAGGTCAAGCCACCCAACTATTTAACACCTTTGTTATTACAACAAATGATTCCCCCATTTGGATTTCGAACTCATGACCTCTCACATAGAGACCATGTGCCTTTGTCACTAGACCAAAGGCTAGTTCTTATATGTACCCTTTTAAATATCTAAAACTCACAAATATATCCAAATGATTAACTTTTCTACTAAAATTAATTTTAAATTTATACAGTACGCATTTTATCCCTTACCAAAACAATAAAAAAAATATGTAGTCTGTGTAAGAAAAATGTTATGCATTATAACAAGTGTTATAAATAGCACGCTATAGCGACGCAGTAGGGGCACTATAGCTTTTTCAGACCTTAAACACTAAGCTACGGGATAAAAGCACGTTATTTCAGCTAGAACCGCTATAGCGGTCCACTATAGCGCACGCTATACTATTTTATATAGGCTTTTATTTAAAGGCCCATACTAAAAATTTATTTTAAGGACCAAATTTTTTCAAGGCTGAGATTGTTTTTTCTTTTAAATAGAAACAAATAGATAGTTATGCCATGATGCTTAGGTTATTTTGAATAAAAAAAATAGATAGTTGATTCCATGATGTTTAGGTTATTTTGAATGGAAAAAGATACATATTTTATCAACCAAAGAACTTTTTTTTTAGCAGCAACTTTGACCATTCCATTTGAAATTGTGTGTTTTGATTGGCTACAAATTTTGTGTTACTTATTGCTCTATGAGACTTTAGATAATGTTGATAATCGGTGGAAATTTGAAATATAATGTTTGGAAAAAACTCTATGTAGTGT
Organism: Carex kokanica; assembly: GCA_025461125.1. Lineage (NCBI taxonomy): Eukaryota > Viridiplantae > Streptophyta > Magnoliopsida > Poales > Cyperaceae > Carex > Carex kokanica. Next base: position 27,561 of record JAJGRX010000928.1, on the reverse strand, counting down.
AGCTTTCGCTATAGATACGTTATTCGTGACAGCTTTTTTTTTTTTTTAGCCTTTCCGCGATGACGCAATAATCGCTATTTAGAACCTTGATTCTAACTGATTGATATCTTAAAATAAATGGTTCATTTCTCTAGTTGTGACACATACACAGTTTCATTTAGACATATGCTTGTGTGTGTGTCACAATAAAGAAAATGAATCATCAGCTCTCAAAACTAACCAATTAGAAGACTAAAAGTTCTCTTAAACAACAAACATATTTTTTTTATTTTTTAATAAATGTAAATGATTACTTGGGTAAATCTACGAGCTTTTGAAACTTAGAATGGTAAATATAAGATCATAAATTTTAGAAGGGTATGTAATTTCGAGGTTTTTGAGTATACATGAAAATTTCACCAAAAAATAAAGGAATGCTCTCGACGTAAAGTAAGCATTAAGACCGAACGATTGGGCCAACAAAAATAACGTCACTGTCCAAAAGTTGATAATTCGTTATCTTGATGGGCCAACAAAAATAACACCTCACAAAAATAATACCTCAAAACTAGTATAATTCGTTATCTTGTTCTAGTTTCAAAAATCTCAATTAACACTGGCATGCCAGAAACGTAATCAATGCAGGTTGATAATTAATAAAATGAATATAAGTATCTCAATATATTTTTGTTTTCTGCTAATTATGAAAATGAATAATAAAACAGTAAATAGCTGTTTTTTGTTGCATCAGTCATTGAAGTCACTGCACATAATTTGATCCATCAGCAGTTGGCTTCCTTGAACTGCAAGGAGAGAGAAAGTATGATATATAATATATTGTAACGATTGAGGTTTACCAAATATTTATGTTTTTCTGGAGATAAAAATGGAAATAGTTGATTAGGTCAGACGTGAAACGGACCAACAAAAGGGCGGATACAACCCCTCAACTGCTTTGCAAGGACATGGACAAATTATTTCCAAGGAAGAAAATTGCAGAGACAAATGGATATATATGCTTACCAGGTCTCGATGGGCCCCGGGGGTGCTGCCAGTAGGAGGTCAGAGACAGGGTCAGAGTTGCTACCCGAATTCCTATGAAACACCATTCAATAAAACACTTTTTGTTAAAACACAAGTAATAATAGGGGTATGTAAGTACATGTCGAACTATGAACAAAAATAAGTACATGTTTGGCTGAAGCAAGTTGGTTCCCTGATTCAACAGATCATTGCCATTAAGAGCTGCCGAATGTTGAACAGCACTGGTACTGGCACTGGCACTGGCACTGGCTCTGAGCTTCAATATCTCTATCTGATTGTCCGAAAGAAGAACAAAGAATCAATCTCTAGTGTAGCTTAGTAGCTCCAATTATAGAAAGAAATTAAAGACCATTTGTGTAATTTCAAAATGTATGCACCTTAAATTCGATCAGCTCGATTGAAGTTTTGTAGGCAATTTTCAGGATCTTCAATTTATCTATGCTTCTGTACATACAGATAATTCACAAAAATATGTTCAAGTCTTTCCTTCACCACAGTTTATTCCATTCAAACGTACCTCACTCGTAATGAAATCTCATAAGGCCCTGTTTTGCTCCAGTTTAGAAACTAAAGCCATAAAAAATTCCAATTTTCAAAAACTAAACCTAATTTGCTCAACTGAACTTAAATTAAGATGATTTGTCTTAGCCCCAGTCTGTTGTTAGCCTATACTAATGCACACACTGAACAGGAAAAGAAAAAATTAGTTAAGGTAAAAGTTCAACTTCTTACTAAAAAGTGCACTCCATTGCTATCAAAAAAAAATAATAATAAAGATAAATACAATGTTCTACCAACTTTCCTTAATCCTAATTTGTAAAGACATAAGACAATCCTATATTCTACGAACAAACTATAATTTGTTCAACTGAACCTCAATTAAGATGATTTGTCTTAACCCAAATTTTTTATTAGGCTATACTAATACACAGAACAGGGGAAAAAATAATTAGTTCAACTTCTTATCAAAAAGTTTAACTGCTTATCAAAAAGTGTATTCCATTGCTGTCAAAAGAAAAAAAAAAAGGAAAATGAAACAATAAGTTGAACTAATAGAATTGGGGAAATTATTACCCAAGCTCGGCAAATTGTTTTTGCTGGCCCTGTAATGAAAGATTATAGTCAATAAATAGCAATAATAATAATAATAAAAATATTATCATTTAACATATATTAATTATTAATAGGGAACTTTTATATATAAATTATACAAAACATCGTGGGATCAATGCGTCACCTAGAGGATTGAACCAAAAATGCGGTCCCTTCAATGGGTGGAACTAAATCGTAATTAATTTGGTTTTTAACATTATTTATTTATATTACTATAAATAAAATATTTTGGGAATACATTTTGGCAAAACATAAGAAAAAGCAGTAGATCATAAATTTCATATTCCCTGAAAAAGACCATTAAAGAAAATATTTATAAGATCTGATTTACGTTCATTTTGGTTAAAAACTGTTAGACCAAGATGTAAAATTAAATGAAGAAAATAATTTCTCAATTGGGCTAGCACATACCAGTTGCATCGGTATTGACCAAACCAAACTGGTATAAAACTGGTATGAAATAAAGGACAAAACTAATTACCCAAGGTTCAATAGAGAAAGGTTCTCCAGATCATCCCCAATTAGTTCAGGCAGCATGTTACCAGTATTTCTGGGGACATTTATCACAGTTGGTACAGTTGGTATGCTACAATATGGCACATCATATGAATGTTGAACAGCACCGGTACTGGCACTGGCTCTGTCTCTGAGAATAGACTTCATCTGATTTTTTTCCTTTTTCTTTCTGTCCAGCTCGATTGAAATTTTGTTGGAAGCTTCCATTAATTTTCTGTACATTCAGAGAAAACAATATGGCATTGCCCTACTCATGTGTTAACTATTATCTGGATGATAGAAAAAAATGATCCCAAATTTGCAAACAATAAGGGGTCATGGAGCAAATATGAAAGTTCAAGGGCCCTAAACAAAATTTTCTCTTTTTGTGTTTTGCCTAAAGAATTGTTTACATTATAAAAGAAAACATCCAAATTGAAATACATAAAAGTTGCATTTTTGCTGTCCGTGACTGAGTAATGTGATTTGAGAACTCTGTTAATTTTGTTTGAGCCCAACTCAAGCAGGCCCAATTTATTTTCTCTGCTACAACCTTTTAAGAAGTTATTTTAACAGAACAGGTTTAGCATCATGCAGCGCAAGAGATATAGAATACAAGCAGCACTGCAGTCTGCATTTGGTTGGTGCTCTGCATGAAGCCAAACTTACGCTGTTAATGACCCGAAGCTAAATAAGAGACGACTTTAATTGGTTCCTCTTTTCGGGAACAAACTTTTTACCATCATGCAGCGCAAGACCGAAATTTTTATATATAAGAAAATAAATTAAAAAAATATTAAAAATAAGAAACTGTTTCCGGAATTTCAAAAAATAAGAAGGCAGGCGTATGCCATCGTGTCCCAGTGGGACGCCATGGCATACTCCAGCCCGTCGGAAGAAAACGGAAAAAAAAAAAAAAATTAAAAATACGGGACGCCATGGCATATCCCGACCCGGGGAAAAAAAAAACAATATAGGGACGCCATGGCATATCCCGACCAGGGGAAAAAACGTAAAAAAAAAAAAAAAAAAAAAAAAAAATTTTAAAAATGGGACGCCATGCCATACTCGGGCCCTAAAAAAAATAAAAAAAAATCAATTTTTTTTTCTGCTGTGTTCAGTTAGAAATCCAATAATTTTGATCAGATTCAAAATTCATTTTAGAGAAAATGGCTACATGGATTTTTGTGTTCTTTATATCAAAATAAAGGTATGAAAGTTTCGTTTCCAGATAATATAATTTCTCTATCCAAAAATATTACAGATTGGTACAGTTTTAGCGATTAATTGACAGAGGTCAGAATTCAGAAAAGCTGAAATTCCAGTGAGCAGTCCAATAATTTTGATCAGATTCAAAATTCATTTTAGAGAAACTGGCTACATGGATTTTTGTGTTATTTATATAAAAATAAAGGTATGAAAGTATAGTTTTCAGATAATATAATTTTCCTATATAAAAATATTATAGATTGATACAGGTTTAGCGATTAATTGACAGAGGTCAGAATTATTGGATTTCTGACTGGAATTTCAGTTTTTCTGAATTCTGACCTCTGTCAATTAATCGCTAAAACTGTACCAATCTGTAATATTTTTGTATAGAGAAATTATATTATCTGGAAACTAGACTTTCATACCTTTATTTTGATATAAGGAACACAAAAATTCATGTAGCCATTTTTTCTAAATTGAATTTTGAATCTGGTCAAAATTATAGGACTGCTCACTGGAATTTCAGCTTTTGTGAATTCTGACCTCTGTCAATTAATCGCTAAAACTGTACCAATCTGTAATATTTTTGTATAGAGAAATTATATTATCTGGAGACTAGACTTTCATACCTTTATTTTGATATAAAGAACACAAAAATCCATGTAGCCATTTTCTCTAAAATGAATTTTGAATCTGATCAAAATTATTGGATTTCTAACTGAACACAGCAGAAAAAAAAATTGATTTATTTTTTATTTTTTTTAGGGCCCGAGTATGGCATGGCGTCCCATTTTTTAAATTTTTTTTTTTTTTTTTTTTTTTACGTTTTTTCCCCTGGTCGGGATATGCCATGGCGTCCCTATATTGTTTTTTTTTCCCCGGGTCGGGATATGACATGGCGTCCCGTATTTTTAATTTTTTTTTTTTTTCCGTTTTTTTCCGACGGGCTGGAGTATGCCATGGCGTCCCACTGGGACGCCATGGCATACGCCTGCCTTCTTATTTTTTGAAATTCCGGAAACAGTTTCTTATTTTTAATATTTTTTTAATTTATTTTCTTATATATAAAAATTTCGGAGCGCAAGAGGTATGTATAGAATATAAGAAGCACTGCACGTGATTGGTGCACTGCACGAAGCTTAAACTACTCTGTTAATATATTGACCCGAAGCTAACAAATAGACGTCTTCTGTTCTCGAATGAACCGGGTTCGGATTCGACCGGTTAATAATTGTAAGGTATAAGGGTTTAGGGCTTTTGTTTCCTATTCGGTGGAGGAAGTGGTAGGAGCTGAGAGGGAGCTCTCAGCAGGGCACAAACTGGTACCATGGTCGAGCTGGTACCAGTGGAACTTTATAAGGGGGAATTTCATGTATACCCCTCAACCATTTCTCTTAAGCATTTATCTTAAATAGGTTACATATTTTTTATATTTTTCTATTAAAGGTTAAAATGGATATTATATAAATTTAAAATGAGTTTTAATAGAAAAGACAGTAAATTGGGTAAATTTTAGAGGGGTAGATATGATATTTTGAATTTTAGAGGGGGGGAGGGAATACGTAATTTTGAAGTTTTAAGATGCATACATGAAATTCCCCCTTGTTTTATTCTCTCCTCCTATTTTGGTCTGTGTTCTCTCTCTAGCTTATATTGTCTGGTATTATTCAATGATATGGTGATATTTATACAGGTTTAATTCTGGTGATTTTGTTTCAGATATCGGCATGACGGAGTCGGGGCTGTTTACCAATTCCAATTGATGTCACTGCGGCATTTGTTGAGATCCAACAACAAGACCCTTTCTTATCAATCAATTTGATTTAATTTGGTGTATTTGCATACTTGAAATGTTAAATTAGTTGAATTTACCTTTTGAATCCTTTGGTTATTTAGGAAGGGAACAGCGGATAGTGTCTCAGTCTCTGAAGAGATTCTCGCTCTTATTTGAACTTAGAAAATAGAAATATGCATATTACCGTAGCACTTGTCAATACGTAGTATGCATATTAGCACCGGTCATGTAGGCGCTGTCTTTTCGTGGTAGCGCATGACTGGGGTCATGTAGGCGCTGTATTCGGGGTAAGCGCGCAATTTCATTTATTAAAAAATGTAGGCACTGAACTTGTTGCGCATAACAGAAATTGCGTAGGCGTCATTTTCGTGGTAGCGCACGATATGGTTATGTAGGCGCTGGACTTGTAACGCATAACTGTAGTCGTGTAGGCACCGTATTCGGGGTAAGCGCATAATTTCAGGTTATGGACATAACATAATTTCAGGTAAGCGCATAATTTTCTTATTAAGAGTGATATCTCATTACAATTATTATGAAACTTATTCTGAAGAAAAAAAAGACTTGATCGTGAGAATTCTTTCTAAAAATTTGAATAGAAATTTGCTATAGACCGAGTGAGTCTTCTCTTTCATAGTTAGTGTCAATATTCGTTGTAACGCACCTTTCAACATTTATCTTTCATATTACAAGTGGTTTGGTGCAGATGGTGGGGCCCACTATGAAGATAACACACTCAAAAAGCTGAGCAAAGCTCCAATTTAATTCTTCCATTTCGCACCACAAACAATTAAATTTGTAGAATACGATATTTACGACATGGAACTGACAACTGTAAAGAGCAACTCAGAATTAAGGAAGCTTTTCATCGAGACAACCGGGAAGTCAATAATTGTTATAGAGGACATCGACTGCACGCTCAATCTCACCGGCAAGCGCGACTTGAACAAACAGTTTGGTTCTTTGATTTTCAAAGTCCAAACAGTCGATCCAAATCATTAGATATTCAATCCATATTAAATTCAGCTTGGAGACCAAATTTTACATTTTTTGGAATTTTTTTACTATTTATTAAGATGGTTTGAAAATCGCTGTTTTCCAATGGTGCAGAATTTTAATAAAATCAGAGATTTTCAAACCATCTTAATAAATAGTAAAAAAATTCCAAAAAAGTAATATTTGGTCTCCAAGCTGATTTTAATATATATTGAATATCTAACGGTTTGGATCGACTGTTTGGACTTCAAAAATCGAATAACCAAACCGTTTGTTCTATGGCCTAGGAACAAACGTTTGTATTTTAGCCAACCTATAAATATATAGTTGGGGTACGGTGCTTCATGAAGTAAAGCGAGTGTTTTACTTTACACTCAGATTTTGCGATTTTAAAGTTCAAAACGTCGATCCGAACAGTTCAAGTTGCTTCATATTAAATTGTGCTAGGAGACCAAATTTTACATTTTTTGGAAATTTTTTACTATTTCTTTAGAATTTTTTAAAATCGTTGTTTTTGATGGTCCACAATTTTTTGAAAAACAACGATTTTCAAAAATTCTATAAGAATAGTAAAAAAAATTCAAAAAATGTAAAATTTGGTCTCCAAGCATAATTTAGTATGGAGATCAACTTGAACGGTTTGTATCGACTTTTGAACTTTGAAATCGCAATATATGAACGTGAAGTAAAATGTGTCATTTACTTTGTGAAGTACAATAGCCCAACTCTCTCTCTCTCTCTATATATATATAGAGAGATCGGATTACACCCTTTTTTTTGACACATTTTGACACCTACCATTTTCAAAGTCCAATAGTCGATCCAAACCGTTCAACATGATGGATATATTAAAATGTGCTTGAAGATCAAATTTTATATTTTTTGAATTTTTTTACTATTTATTAAGATGGTTACAAAATTGTTGTTTTCAGACCATCGAAAAACAGCGATTTTGTAACCATCTTAATAAATAGTAAAAAATTCAAAAAAAATGTAAAATTTGATCTCCAAGCACATTTGAATATGGTGATCATGTTGAACGGTTCGGATCGACTGTTTGAATTTTGAAATCACAAAATTGACCTATAAAAAAACAGTGTCAAGATGTGTCAAAAAAAAAGGTGTAATTGGATCCCTCCTCATATATATATGTATGCACACACACACACACTCATATATAGAGAGTGGCTAAGCTCAAAACGTTTGCACCAAGCCCTTGGTGCAAACGTTTTGGTTCTCCTATTTGCAAAGTCCAAACGGTCGATCCAAACGTTTTGGTCCTATTTACCGTATTTTAGCACAAAATCGGCTCTGTTCGTAGCGTATTTTCTAACAAATATTTTAAAAAACAATTCGATTTTTTTGTGTTATATTTCATTTCAGCATTTTAGCTATTTTTCTCTTAAAAAAAAAGAGTTTCAAACCGTAAGAAAAATTTACGGTTTGAATTCCGAATTCAAACCGTAAATTTTTCTTACGGTTTGGGTATAAATTTAAATTTTTCAAAAACTTGGATAATTATATTAAAATATATTTTTTTTGGGTAAAAATAAAAATCTCGGTCTAAAAAGTACGTACGGCATTGTTTATTGCTTTCTATATATTCAGATCGATCATATATATACAATGAGGAGGGATCGGATTGCACTGTTTTTGGTGATATCGAATTACATCGTCAATTTTCAAAGTTTTAAAGTCCAAACAGTCGATCCAAACTGTTCAATATGATGAATATATTAAAATGTGCTTGCAGATCAAATTTTACATTTTTTTGAATTTTTTTACTATTTATTAAGTACTTTACAAAATCATTGTTTTCAGACCATTGAATTTTTGTACCCATCTTAATAAATAGTAAAAAAATTCAAAAAAAATGTAAAATTTGATCTACAAGCACATTTTAATATATCCATCATATTGAATGGTTTGGATCGACTGTTTGAACTTTGAAAATGGACGATGTCATTCGATGTCACTAAAAAATAGTGTAATCCGATCCCTCCTCATATACAATATAAGTTTTTTTATTCTTTTTTTTTACATAAACATATGAAATAGTAAATTGCCTATTGATTAGAAAATAACACAATTTCAACTCACTAAATAGCTTCTTATTGGTCTGTGTGCATTTAACAAAATATATTTTCATTTTTAGACTTGTTATATCATTACTATATATACACTTGGGGTCGATCATCACCAAGGTTCCGACTTTTAAATCTGTTTTTTTTTTTTGGTAATTCACTGGGAAAATATATGCAAATATTGGGTTATAAATGCATCACTAATGCTCAGCACGTTTGTAAATTTGAATATTCTGCCAATGTAACATCCCGAAAAATTAAGTTTTTATTATTTATAGTTACAAAGTTTTATTTATACTGTTTAATATACTATATAAGTCTCTGTTGAAAAAATAATAATACTTAAGATATAATAAATTAAGTGAAGAAATATATATATATATATATATATATATATATATATATATATATTAACACTTGGGGTCGATCATCACCAAGGTTCCGACTTTTAAATCTTTTTTTTTTGGTAATTCATTGGGAAAGTATATGCAAATATTGGGTTATAAATGCATCTCTCTATAAATCAATTAAAGAATACAATTAGCATTGAGACATTGCTAAAAATCAATGAGGAATTCCCTGTCGCACTATACCTCTCGCTCCTCTTTTCCTTGCATAGCTGATCAAGAAAAATATGTATGTCTTAGTTGAATTTCGACTACGTCGCAATGACTATGAACTATCGTTACAATCTCACATGAAATTCTCAATTTCTCGCTATCAGGTAACCGGACTTCTCTATAATGTGTGTTTTCGTTTTGTATGCTTGATTTGGAAATTGGTATTGCATATTGGATTATGATAGCATATTTAACGGGATAGTGGGTCTGAAGTTGGAATTTGATTTGTCCGACACACGGGGGCTGCGAGTTGTGTTCGGGACTGATATGAGGGGAATGCTAGTCGCAATCGGATTCGATGGTTGAAAATGATGTGACTTGTTTTATGGATAATCTAAATCGACGTGCTGTCGCCGATTAAATATGCATGCATAATTTGATATATATTTGTGTGGATTAATCCGGCCTGTTGTTTGAATGGTTGTTATATTAAGCCAATTATAGAGAAGCACGTCATTGAATAACCGGTTACTGAGCTTTGTAGCTGACTCTGTTTGTTATTTTTGTTTTATTTCTGTTGGCGACGTAGGTTGACGGGTCAAAAAAATGTGCAATGATAATGTTATAATCAAGCTCCGTATGGTAAAAATCTGAGGTGTGATAGCCAATTTGGCATTTATGGACATATATGGCCTTTTTATTCGAAACATTTTGTCTCAATGTCACACATTTTTTTTATTTTATCCTCGTTGATTTCAAACAAAAATTTGCATGCATATTTTGTGTACTTTGCACTAATGAAACAAAATTATATTAATTAATTCTTGAATGAAACACAAAATGCTAAGTCATATACAACCATATATATACGAAAATACGAATCATTGTATACACAAATTGCTAAGTCATACAAACGTAACCTTCAAAAAATCATGCAACGAAAATAAATGTGTGACATATAAGATTTTAATAGTATAAAGGAGTAATAAAATTGCAATAATTTTTTTTTTTGAAGTCTGTTGATCAATAATTTGGTTTATTCAGTCTGGTTACCAATAGCTGCTGGAGTTCACCTCATGAGACGAAAACAAATTAAATTTCTGGAAACTAAAACCAGTTATAGTTATTACAACAATTAATTAATATTATATGGTCGATTCAGTTGGATGTTACATGAAATTATTATTCTCTCATATATAACAATGGAAATTAATGTTTACTTGACTAATCACCACCACCAGTTCGTTAAGAGAATAGAATAAGAAAAAATATAGTGTTACAGAAAGCAACCACATGCATCATAACACAAGTACGTAGTAGGGTAAGAATGGGCTATTCCTCTACTAGCTACTTAATTGGCACAACACAACTCAGCAAGCCCTAGCTAGCCTGGTGAGAAAATAGGATAAATCATTAATGCTGTATAGATATATCCCAACTCTATACACAATAAATTCAAAATAAATCATTATTTAAACTTTTCAATCATATCTGGAGTGTACAAAAAAAAGATTAAAAAGTAAGTATCTTTAACATTGTTTTCATTTGTACAACTGATATTATTAATATAATAAAGTAGCAGTTTAGAGTTGGAATTCTATCCATGTACTTAATTATGTTTTTCTTTTAATATATTTTTCATTCCGTTAAGAAAAAAAGCACAAAACAGACCAAAATGAACTTAACATTGTTTTCATTTAATTTGTAATTCCGTTTTTGAATTTATTTACCATTTAGGTGAATCTTCAGTGTAATTACTAATGGTTGAAAATGATCCATCAAGGATATTGGAATCCGTGCGAGAAATCTCCACCGTATATAATTTGCTTGAATCGTCGACAGTACCATTCCCTTTTTATGAATTTAATTTTATGGTATCTAATTAATAACTTTGTAAGAAGATAATGATTAGAATTATTCAAATTTATAAAATCCTTCATTGTAAACATTATTATTAGAATAAAATATCTATTTCATCAATACGAGAAATCACATAAAATGGAATTTATCCAATAGAAATAGAGGTAGGGAAAAGGAATTGAAACTGTTCAGCCCTGTGTGTACGTTATGAGATATTTGACATGTGGACCTCACATGTCAGCTTCTCTATCCTACTTTGAGATTATTTTGTAAAACAATTAATTGATCAGAATTTCTGTGTTAGAAAAATACACTATATCAATTAATTCTTGATATATCGAAAAAGAATAAAATAAAATTGTTTGGTGTAATTTATGATTTCATTTAAATATTTTTAAGGTAACACCTTTAATTGATTTCATGATACTGATACGTCGTCAGTATATATTACTCGAAAATTTCAGAATTGTTGCATTATTGTCATCTAGTAATTTTTAATTAATTAAATTTGTCTTAATTTATTATACATGCATATTAGTTATGTGTTTTTATTAGCAATTTAGTTATTTAATTTTATTTTGGATTAACTAACTGTAGGTATTTGTTGCCATTAGATTAAAATTTTAATTTATCCGAAATTAAAAATTATTAATCATAATTATTTTCTTGATTAAGAATTTGGGTTTTTACGGAAAGAACAACCCATTTATCTGATAGTTTTGGTAATTTTTGTTTGATTAATTAGTATAATGTTGTTATTTTATTAAATTAATGTTTAAACAAATTCATTTAGTATTAATAATTTGTCGTTAAATTAGAAATAGTTTGAAATCTTCATCAACAATAGGTAGGAATGTGACATGGTGGGCATGTGAACAATGGCATCAGTGGTTATAAATATATAAACAAAAAGTGAATGGCAGCAACACAGGAATCTTTCTTTTCTTTTTTTAAGGTTGACAGGAAGACAACACACAGGAAGCTTTCTACGCTTATGAATATATAAACCACTCCATATATCAATCTATCTATATCTCTCTCTCTCTCTTTTCAAACTTGAAAGTAACCACTATAATTCCCTAGTCTTTCAGTCGTTTTAATATACATAAATATATATATGGCTATTCTTTTCTTCTTCATGGTACTACTGTCGTTCTCTGTGGCTCAACCAATATTGCAACCCTCTCCTGGATGTCTGACACACTGTGGAGACACCGAGGTACATTCTATATATATATATGATCACACATTCTGGACATCGAGTTATGTTCTGTCGCATATTCTGATTGATTTTGACAATATATGGCGCGTACATGCTTAAAATATAGAGATATCCTACCCAGTATTAATTGCATTATGCAGTAATTGTTGAAAATATATATATAACTAAAGAAAAGGGCCGACTCATGAGTCATAACTTCTAAATTAAAAAATAAATGTGTTAAAATTGCAACCATATGTTGATTAAGAAAAGTGAACTAACATGTTATTTAAAATTTATAATTACAGGTTGCCTATCCATTTGGGATAGGTCAAAATTGTTCCCGGTCTGAACAGTTCAACCTCGAGTGTAAAAAGGCGGATGATGGTAATTACAAGCCATTTGTTTCAAACGTAGTGATACACAGCATATCCGTGTCCCAAAGCCAAGCTCGGATTAAAGTCTACGTTTCTTATCTGTGTTACAATAACTCAATTGAAAACCCGATTAATATTTCTAGGTTTACAGTTGATTTGACCGATACAGCGTTTTGGTTATCAAATTCCAAAAACAGGTTCATGGTAGTAGGTAGTGAGACATCTGCATATGTCAACCTTACAAGGAGTAATTCTATCTGGTATAAAACTGGGTGTACATCTGTAAGCTTGAGTGAGCAGGGACTGGTGAATGGCTCATGCTCAGGTATCGGTTGCTGCCAGACTGCCATTCCTTTCGGAATGAAGTTTTATGAGACTACATTTGATTTTAGTTTCAACAATACCCATACGTCAAGCTTCAGTCCTTGTGGGTATGCAGTCTTAATGGAAGCAGAAAGCTTCAAATTTAGCACCACATATCTCACGAGACCTGGCACCTTTGAGAAGGATGCCAACAAATTTTCTACTGTCCTTGATTGGGTTGTAGGTAACGAGACCTGCAAGATAGCACAACAGAATAGCACAAATTATGCATGTGTTAGCAGGAAGAGCACATGTGTTAACCATGCCACTGGTCAAGGTTATATATGCACTTGTGCGAAAGGGTACAATGGAAACCCCTATCTTCTTGATGGTTGCAAAGGTAAGTACGTACGAACGTATATATGTACAAACTTTAATAGTTTAATTGACCTCTGCATGCAAACTTTAGAAAAAGAGTTTTAATTTGCTCGATCGATCATCTTTCAGTTGAAAGAAAAGTCTTATTTATTTTTGTAAATTTAATCAAAATTAAGTATACTCGATCTCACAGGTGATTGATCGATGTTGTCCCTAGCAAGCTAGCTAATTTATTATTTTTCTTTCTTACTATATAGATACCAATGAGTGCCTGATTAGGTCAAATTGCTATGGGAATTGTACAAACACTCTGGGATCATTCGAATGCGCATGTCCCGCAGGCACACATGGAAATGGTAGAGTCCCTGATGGTTGTTACAAGAATATTGGGCCGAAAATTCAATTATGGAGCAAACTCGTAATAGGTAATTTTCTTGAAAATTGCTATTTCATTATGGGTTTAACTAATTTAATTGCAATAACTTAAGTAATTGATCAATTTAGTTTATATTAAAAAGAAGTGATTGATTGATGAGTTCATTTGATTTGCAGGTTTTAGTATTTGTATTATTATGGTATTAGTTTCAAGCTCCTTGGTGTATTGGGTCTGTCAAAGAAGACAAATCACTACACTCAAGGAGAAATATTTTCGACAATATGGAGGTCATTTGTTGCTTGAAGAGATGAAATCTGAGCAGGGATTTTCATTTAGAATATTCAACGAAGAAGAACTGAAAGAGGCTACCGACCACTTCAACTCAAAGAATGTGGTAGGAGAAGGAGGAAATGGTACAGTATACAGAGGTACCATTAATAACAAAGAGGTAGCAATAAAAAAATGCAAGACAATAAACGAGAGGCAAAAAAAAGAATTTGGTAAAGAGATTCTCATCCTTTCCCAAATTAATCATATAAATATAGTTAGAATTCTCGGTTGTTGTCTTGAATTGGAAATCCCTGTCTTAGTTTACGAGTTCATTTCAAAAGGAAATCTATTTGACCTCCTCCATGGGGAGAATGCCGTGTTCATTTCATTAAACACTCGCTTAAGGATTGCTCATGAGACTGCAGAAGCATTAGCTTATTTGCACTCATGGGCATCCCCTTCCATTGTTCACCGTGATGTGAAAACCTCCAATATACTTTTGGATGAGAATTTTGTGGCCAAGGTGTCTGATTTTGGTGCTTCAATTTTGGCACCAACAGGGGATGAAGAAGAATTTGTGACCCATGTGCAAGGTACCCGGGGTTACTTAGACCCGGAATACATGCAGACTGGCCTGCTCACTGTAAAAAGTGACGTGTACAGCTTTGGTGTGGTTCTTGTAGAGCTTCTCACCCGAAAGAAGGCGTTTTACATGGACGGGTTGGAAATCAGAAGCCTCGCAGCAGAATTTTTGTCTGCTATGAAGGAGAACAGTGTTGAGGCAATATTGGATAATCAGATCATTAGGGATAGAGAGAACATGGGACTTATTACACAAGTGGTGGAGCTAGCGAGAACATGCTTGCTCATGGAAGGGGAGAGGAGACCCGACATGAGACAAGTTGCTGCCGTGCTTCACACAGCACTAAAATCCATGGAGAGTCCTACACGAGGAAAGGATGAGTCCCAGCCTCAGACGCAAGAGATCGGTCAATGCTCAACCACCAGCGAGTTGGAGATGCCCGGCTTCAGTACTTAGCAAATTTTTATTTTTTTTCCTAGTCGTTTGGGTCTTTGATTTTTTTGTGTTACGTTTTTTAGGACTGTACTGGCAATTTTGTGGTTTGCCAAAGTAAAGCACATGAATGGTGCCACTATTATGAAATACAAATTAGCAATTCTGGTAATCATTTTAGCGTGTAATTCTGGGGTTGAGATAATTTTGTTCGATTGGTGCAATGTGCAACAAAAAAATTAATTATGTACTGTGGTATATTGTTGACCCTTGTTACTTTTTTTTCATATTATTGTGGAGGCACATAAAAAAATTAAATGAGATTGCTTGGTACTTGCAAAGATATGCAATGACACATTTCATGAATGTTGGACCAAATTACAGTAGTGCATGGGCGCTCTAGAGAGCTACAAACTCAAAATATCAAATATCAAACCTATACTCTAAACTCAAAAAATCAAAACCTAAAGTCTAAAATTAAAAAAATCAAAACCCTAAAGCTAAAAACTTCAGGACTCCTTCATTAGAAAAAAAAATGAGTTACTTTGGATCGTGACTAAAGCGTATCTAGGATAGTTGCTCCATAATCGAAAAATTAAAAAAGGGAAGAGAAAAGGAGAGGTGAATTTTGTACATTAATTAACTTGGCAATTGTCGCATGTTACTTGTAAATCTAAATATAGAGAAAGTGAACTTTGTCGGTATCTCTTTCCTTTAGAGATAACATGCATGCATGGTTCCATTGGGAAATAGAGAGAGAGGGAGAGAGAGAAATGGTACCAATGCTTTTAGCCTACTGTAGACTTTTTATTTTTATCTCTGAATGTAAAGCAACACTCCACATGACCCTCAAAATGCTTCTACTTCAATTGATGTCAGACATTGATTTTGCAAATATGATTTTTTTTCTCTAAAGATTACAAATAATTTTACAAATTTCTTATTTTTTTTTCCAGCAGAACTTTCTGATTTTGAACACAAATTTGCTATGTTTTTTTCAGCGGAACATTTTGATTTGTAATAAAAATTTACTATTTTTTTTCAAGAAGAACATTTTGATTTTGAACACAAATTTCTTATGTTTTTTTTCAAGCAGGAGATTTTGATTTTGAACTCAAATTTCCTATGTTTTTTTCAAGCAAGACATTTCGATTTCGAACGCAAATTTGCTATGTTTTGTTCAAGCAAAACATTTTGATTTTGAACGCAAATTTGCTATGTTTTTTTTTCAATCAAAACATTTTGATTTTGAACACATATTTGCTATGTTTTTTTTCAAGAAGAACATTTTTATTTTGAACGCAAATTTGCTATGTATTTTAAAAGTAGAATATTTTTATTTTGGACACAAATTTCCAATGTTTTTTTTCAAGCAGAACATTTAGATTTCAAACACAAATTTTCTATGTTTTTTTCAAGCAAAACATTTTAATTTGTAACGTAAATTTGCTATGTTTTTTTTTGAAGCAGGATATTTGATATTGAACGCAAATTTGCTATGTTTTTTTTCAAGCAGAACATTTTGATTTTGAACGCAAATTTGCTATTTTTTTCTAGAAGAACATTTTGATTTAGAACACAAATTTCCTATGTCTTTTTTCAAGTAGAACATTTTGATTTTGAACACAATTTGATTTGTTTTTTTCCAGCAGAACATTTTGATTTGGAACACAAATTTGCAATTTCTTTTGAAGTAGAACATTTTGATTTTAAACACAAATTTGCTATGTTTTTTTCAAGCAGAATAGTTAGATTTCGAACACAAATTTTATATGTTTTTTTTCAAGAAAAACGTTTAGATTTTGAACAAAGATTTGCTATGTTTTGTCCAGCAAAACATTTTGATTTGGAACACAAATTGATATTAAATAAAATATCAATAATGCAATTAAATAAATAAATTAAATAATAACATAACATCACATTACTTATTAATTATTATTTTATAACATAACATTAGTAATTAACTAGATTCAATAATGCAATTAAATAAGTAGATTAAATAAATAATAACATAACATCACATTACTTATAATTATTATTTTATAAAATATAAATATTAATAAACATTTATAAAAAATATAAATAATTATAAAGAAATAAACATTTAAACTATGTGATAAAAGGATATCTTTAGATCCTCGGTTGTACCTTGAGATCAGTTGTAAAAAATCTTAATTTATTTTAAAAATAAATATTTCCATTTAAATTTAAAAAATTGTACAAAATTAATTAAACCTTGTACAAAAAAATGTACAAAAATTAATTAAATGTTGTACAAAACAAATTATACCAAAAATAATTCAATATTCCACCAAAAAGATTGTAAAAAAAATAAATGTTGTACACAAAAATTTGTAGAATTTTTTTTCACCTATAAATTAGACTAATATCTGTAAATATATATATATATATATAGAGATGAGCTATTGTGCTTTGCAAAGTAAAGTCATCATTTTACTTCAGCTTACTTTTTTGGATTTTCAAAGTCCAAAACATCGATCCGACCGTTCAAGTTAATCTACATATTGAAATGTGCTTGCAGACCAAATTTTACATTTTTGGAATTTTTTTACTATTTATTAAGCCACTTTGAAAATTGCTAATCACATGGTCCAGAATTTTGTTGCACTGTTTTTTCTGAACCATGTGATCAGTAATTTTCAAAGTGGCTTAATAAATAGTAAAAAATTCCAAAAAATGTAAAATTTGGTCTGCAAGCACATTTCAATATGTAGATCAACTTGAACGGTCGGATCGACGTTTTGGACTTTGAAAATCCAAAAAGTAAGCCGAAGTAAAACAATGGCTTTACTTTGCAAAGCACAATAGCCCATCTATATATATATATATATATATATATATATATATAGAGAGAGAGAGAGAGAGAGAGAGATTGGCTAAGCTCAAAACGTTTTTTCCATGGCCATGGAACAACGATTCGGTTGTCCAATTTCCAAAGTTCAAACAATAAATCCAAACTGATAGATGTTCAATCTATAGTAAAATGTGCTTGTATACCAAATTTACATTTTTTGGAAATTTTTTTACTATTTATTAAGCTAGTTTGGAAACTGCTGTTTTTCCATACTGCAGAAATTTAATAAAAACAACGATTTTCAAACCAGCTTAATAAAAAGTAAAAAAATTCCAAAAATGTAAAATTTGGTCTCCAAGCACATTTTAGTATAGATTGAACATCTAACAGTTTGGATTTATTGTTTGAACTTTGGAAATTGGAGAACCGAATCGTTTGTTCTATGGCCATGGAAAAAATGTTTTGAGCTTAGCCAATCTATATATATATATATATTAGAACTAGGGTGTTCCTAAGCTCACCAAGCCTCTCGTGAACTCGACTCTAAAACCTACCGAATTGACTTCAAACGACATTTCCACACCGTTAGATGTTCAATCTATATTAAAATGTGCTTGGAGACCAAATTTTACATTTTTTGAAATGTTTTTACTATTTATAAGCCGGTTTGAAAACCGCTGTTTTCCAATGGTACAGAATTTTAATAAAAACAACGGTTTTCAAACCGGCTTAATAAATAGTAAAAAAATTCCAAAAAATGTAAAATTTGGTCTCCAAGCACATTTTAATATAGATTGAACATTTAACGGTTTGGAAATGTCATTTGATGTTAATTTGATAGGTTTTAGAGTTGAGTTCACGAGAGGCTTGGTGAGCTTAGGAACACCCTAGTTCTACTCTATATATATATATATTTATTTATGAGTAGAACTAGGGTGTTCCTAAGTTCACCAAGTCCCTTTGTGAACTCAACTCTAAAACGTATCAGATTGCCTTCAAATGACGAATCCAAACCATTGAAATCCTTCTACCTTACGGGTGATGCATCTACATATGAAAATTTTAAAATTTAAAATTAGTTTTGTATAGAGTCAAGTGGTCAAAAGGCCGTCCAAAAAATGAATGCATTCAAATTAATTTATAAACCTTATAATTTTGACCACTTGACTTTATAATAAATCAATTCGAAAGTTTAAAATTTTCACATGTAGACACATCACCCGTAAGGTAGAAGGATTTCAACGGTTTGGATTCATGGAAAGCCAATCCGATAGGTTTTAGAGTTGAGTTCACAAAGGGCCTTGGTGAACTTAGAAACACCCTAGTTCTACTCTATATATATATATATATATATATATATAATTTTTCTATTGTACTTCGCGAAGTAAAACCAATATTTACTTCACGCTCATATTCCCATTTTCAAAATCCAAAACGTCAATCCGACCGTTCAAGTTGTTCTCCATATTGAAATGTACTTGGAGACCAAATTTTACATTTTTTGGAATTTTTTTACTATTTATTAAGCCACTTTGAAAATCGCTGATCCATTGGTCCATAATTTTTACTGTTTTTTACTATTCACAATGGATCAGCGATTTTCAAAGTGACTTAATAAATAGTAAAAAAATTCCAAAAAATGTAAAATTTGGTCTCCAAGTACATTTCAATATGGAGAACAACTTGAACGGTTCGGATTGACGATTTGGATTATGGAAATGGGAGTATGAGCGTGAAGTAAAACTTCGTTTTACTTCGCGAAGTACAATAGCCCTACGAGATGGAGTGAACTGCTCGTCGGAGTGTTCTTTAGTTTCTGGTTTTTGTGCCATTTGTATCCATTTGCAAATGGGCTGATGGGGCAAAGAGGGAAGGTACCGACAATTGTGTTTGTTTGGTCGGGGCTGCTTTCGATTGTTATATCGCTGCTTTGGGTTTATATCAGTCCGCCTGCTGGTGCAAAAAGGGATTACATGGAGTTTCATTCCCCCTGACTGATACTGGCATGGTCAGGTACTGGCATGAAGATCTCTGATTCATGCAAATATTGACAGACAGAAATGCATGTTAGTTTTGATTTGGTATTAATATCTTGTTAGATATTATTAGGACTTATTATTGCTTGATTGTATGACTTTAACTAGCAACAGGGAACTAAGAATTTATTGTGTGAAAAAATTGAGATGGTTTCTTTCCAACTCCTGTGAACTAAATCTTAATTTTTGTGCTTACAGTTTTTTTTTATCAAATGCATGTGAAGCTTAATTGCATAAAGGAAACGCAAACAGGTAAATTTAAGGCCTATGTGCAACATTTCTTCTATTTTTAGTAATTCAATTCATTTTCAAGGAACTATGACAATGTTTCTATTTTTCAATCATATAACACAAATATTTGGCAAAAAAAAAAAAATCGTGTGCAATAAAAATAAAAAGGCTGTCTAAATTGAGGCAATGTGCTAGATAAATTGAGACTCAGTAAAACTGAATTTAAATTGGATGAACCACACATAATTCAAAGCACTGCGTTTTTCTGATAAAAAATGGTAACAGGGTTCAAATTTTGCTCCTATTTTTGGAACATATTTGTATATATTTTAATTCTCAGGATTTCATCCATGATTATAGAATGAATAATTATTTCAGTACCCACGCTACAGTACCCGCACTGTTATTTTAGAAAAATTCATATATCATATGTAGTTCATTGTATAGGTATAAATACTTGCCCTGTTTGAGCTATATACTTCACAGTGTTACTATTAAAATTTTCCTAAAAACAAAATTACAGTTTTGGAACAGTTGCGGTCCCCCACATGCCATTTGAGTGGTCCCCTAATGCAGGTATGACACGAGAATTTTTCAAGAAAAGGTGCGGGTACAGTTATTTAGGAAAATTCATATATCATATGTAGTTCATTGTATAGGTATAAACACTTGCCCTGTTTGAGCTATATACTTCACAGTGTTACTATTAAAATTTGTAAAACAAAATTACAGTTTTGGAATAGTTGCAGTCCCCACATGCCGTTTGAGTGGTCCCCTAATGCAGGTACCACACGAGAATTTTTCAAAAAAAAGGTGCGGGTACAATTATTTTAGGAAAATTCATATAATCATATGTAGTTCATTGTATAAGTATAAATACTTGCCCTGTTTGAGCTATTACTTCACAGTGTTACTATTAAAATTTGTAAAACAAAATTACAGTTTTGGAATAGTTGCGGTCCCCACAAGCAGTTATGGCAGTTTAGGTGTAGGTACAGTGCGGGTATTGTAGCGTGGGTACTCATATCAGCTTCCTTATAGAATCAGATAGAACAGTTAATAATATAATATTAATAGCTAGCATCCATGATTAATTAATGATAATATGGTGGGGTTAAATGTTTTAAAATTTGGGTTAAAATGTCTTATTGGTTCATTTTTTAAATGTTTTTGTAGTTGATTTTGTACATATAAAAAAAAATAGTAAAACAATTTTCAACATTGTAAAAAATTGGTCTCCAAGAATAGTTTAATATGGAGATCACGTTGAGTGGTTCAAATTGACTTTTCAAAATTTTAAAAATAAAAATAAACGTGTGAAACATGACTGGGACACTACAACAATATGGCATTGCCCTACTCATGTGTTAACTGTTATCTGGATGATAGAAAATAATGATCCCAAATTTGCAAACAATAAGGGGTCATGGAGCAAATATGAAAGTTCAAGGGCCCTAAACAAAATTTTCCTCTTTTTGTGTTTTGCCTAAAAAATTGTTTACATTATAAAAGAAAACATCCAAATTGAAATACATAAAAGTTGCATTTTTGCTGTCCGTGACTGAGTAATGTGATTTGAGAACTGGTTTCATTTTGTTTGAGCCCAACTCAGGCAGGCCCAATTTATTTTCTCTGCTACAAACCTTTTAAGAAGTTATTTTAACATAACAGGTTTAGCATCATGCAGCTGCAAGAGACATAGAATACAAGCAGCACTGCAGTCTACATATGGTTGGTGCTCTGCATGAAGCCAAACTTATGCTGTTAATGACGCGAAGCTAAATAAGAGACGACTTTGGTTCCTCTTTTCGCCGCACTTTTTTATATATAAGAAAATCAATAAAAAAATATTAAAAATAAGAAATAAATCAGGGGAATTTGAAAAACTGGTAAGGCAAGTATGGCGCCATGGCGTCAGGGACGCCATGGCACACTCAAGACCATTGGAAAAAAAACAGAAAAATAAAACCAACTCTAGGCCGCCATGGCTCAGGCCAGCACCAAAACAAAAAAAAATAGAAAACTGGGTCGCCATGGCTTAGGCCAACCCAGAAACAAAAAAAAAGGTACGAAAGTGAGTAGTTCATAATTTTGATCAGATTCAAATTAAATTTAGAGAAAACGGCTACATGGATTTTTGTGTTCTTTATATCAAAATAAAGGTATGAAAGTCTAGTTTCCATATAATATAATTTCTCTATACAAAAATATTACAGACGTGTACAGTTTTAGCAATTAATTGACAGAGGTCAAAATCAGAAAAACTGAATTCCAGTGAGCAATCAATATTTTGACTAGATTCAAAATTAAATTTAGTGAAAATGGCTGCATGAATTTTGTGTTCTGTTATATCAAAATAAGGTAAGAAAGTGTAGTTTCCATATAATATAATTTCTCTATACAAAAACATTACAGATTGTATAGTTTTAACGATTAATTGACAGAGGTCAAAATTATTAAATGTTCCGCTAAATTTCAGCTTTTCTGTTTTCTGACCTCTGTCAATTAATCGCTAAAACTGCACACATCTGTAATATTTTTGTATAGAGAAATTATTATTATCTAGATACTAGACTTTCATACCTTATTTTGATATAAAGAACACAAAAATCCATGTAGCCATTTTCTCTAAATTTAATTTTGAATATGGTCCAAATTATTGGACTACTTACTTTCATACCTTTTTTTTTGTTCTAGGTTGGCCTAAGCCATGGCGACCCAGTTTTCTATTTTTCTTTTCGTTTCTGGGCTGGCCTGAGCCATGGCGGCCCAGTTTACTATATATATATTTTTTTCTTTTTTTGCAGGTTGGATTGAGCCATGTTGGCCCAGAGCAGTTTTATATATATATATATTTTTTTTTTTCTTATGTATAAAAATCTTGGCTCTTTTCGGACCAAACTTTTTGGAAAATATTTTAACAGAGCAGTTTTAGCATCATGCAGCGCAAGAGGGTATAGAATATAAGAAGCACTACACATGGTTGGTGCGCTGCATGAAGCCTTAACTACTTGTTAATATATTGACCGAAGCTAAGAAAGAGACGTCTTCTGTTCTCGAATGAACCGGGTTCGAATTCGACTAGTTAATAATTGTAAGGTATAAGGGTTTAGGGCTTTTGCTTCCTATTCGGTGGACGAAGTGAACTCAGCAATGTTGCACTGCTCTGTGCAATTAAGTATGCAAAAGATTGAAGAGAGAATAATATTTTTCTGAACAAAAACAACGCTTTATTTTCTTTATCTCTTACTCAATTACTTAGAGTTCTGTAGTATTTAAAGCTATACAATGTTCCTAAAATAAACACCCACAACTTTCCTAAATTAAGCACCCACTACACAACATGCTAAAAATAGCTAACCACTATGCTAACTACTACTAAAATAACTATGCTTAAAATAACCAATGCCTAAAATAACCCATGCAGTTTTTATGCTGGTGAAAACTGATTCGTACATGCTCTAATCAATTTGAATTAATTTTCAACACTTAGCAGGGCACAAACTAGTACCATGGTCGAACTGGTACCAGTAGAACTTTGTCAGAGACACCATCTTCTCTTCTTCTGAATCTATTTCAACTGCTCTCCAACAAGTAATTTTTTTTTTATAAGGGGGAATTTCATGTATACCCCTCAACCATTTCTCTTAAGCATTTATCTTAAACAGGTTACATTTTTTACATTTTTCTATTAAAGGTTAAAATGGATATTATATAAATTTAAAATGAGTTTTAATAGAAAAGGTAGTAAATTGGGTAAATTTTAGAGGGGTAGATATGATATTTTGAATTTTAGAGGGGGGGAGGGAATATGCAATTTTGAAGTTTTAAGGTGCATACATGAAATTCCACCTTGTTTTATTCTCTCCTCCTCTTTTGGTCTGTGTTTCTCTCTCTACCTTATATTGTCTGGTTATTCAATGATATGGTGATATATATACAGGTTTAATTCTGGTGATTTTGTTTCAGATATCGGCATGGTGGAGTCGGGGCTGTTTACCAATTCCAATTGATGTCACTGCGGCATTTGTTGAGATCCAACAACAAGACCCATTCTTTAGCTAGGTATCAATCAATTTGATTTGATTTGATGTATTTGCATACTTGAAATGTTAAATTAATTGAATTTACCTTTTGAATCCTTTGGTTATTTAGGAAGGGAACAGCAGATAGGTCTCAGTCTCTGAAGAGATGCTCGCTCTTATTTGAACTTTGAAAATAGAAATATGCATATTACCGTAGCCTCACTTTTGTTTGAAATTTGAATTCCGACTTCAGACAGTACTACAATTTTACCAGTAGTAACATATCTGCACATCCTTTAAAATTATCCTCTGATGTAACAAACCAGACCTAGAAAGATTTTTTGAGTACTTTTTTAGTAAAGCTGGGATGAGCTTCAACTCACTATGGAGTTTACCTTAGTGTGCTTCACATTATGAATTCTAGTCATTGATCTTGATCAACTTCACAAACCATACATTATGTTCCCATTGTACAACAGTACAATTTCCTTTTCGTTGATCAAGAGGTCGAAAATTGTTGCGAAATGAACGGCACTGAACTAAAATAAGTAGATTTAGATCAACAGTTTTAAATCGTTGTTTGAAGCTGCTCGAAAAACTTTTTTTTTAGGTTAAGCATGGAGTGTAGCCAAGTGCTGGACCCCATGTCCAATTGGTATGATTCCTTGTTCGTTTAGTTCAACCGCTGTACTTCCTTCCCTTTATTCGGGTACTATCACTGCAGTATTAGAAGTTAAAGGGTCACAAAAGAAAATTTGGTGCCTTTGATTAATGAGAAACATAGGAGTAAAACTCCATGTGCTGATGAGCGTGTGTTGCTTGGGAGTTCTTTGAAAAAACCTAGACAATCATTGAATTGCCGGGAAGTGGAGTTGCCGGAAGTGAAACATCCGAGGAAAGGTATGTTGCTTATTGATGGCACATGGAAGAATGTCAGTGAAGATGAGTTCAGTTTGTTACAGTCTGGTGTTAGAACTTTCGAAATATCAGATTCTGTCCAATAAAAAAAATTTAGTGTTGCCATATTTATTGATGAAATAGTGTTTTTCAAGGCTGTGTATCAGCAGTTTTGGATAGTAGTTAATTATCTTTTTACTTTGTATTTTATTACCATTGCGTACCACCAGGTAATATTTGTGACAATGATAGTATATTATTTATGTATTTCATATTTCATATTTAGTTGAAGGCACTTAATTTATCATTCAGTTAATCTAGTAAAGTAATCAACAGAAGAGTACCATTGACGGTCTTCATCACTAGGGTTGACCCAAGTCAACTGAAGAGTACCTTTCATGGTCTTCATCGCTAGGGCTGACCCAAGTCAATTGTACTGTATCGGTCTTCATCACTAGGGTTGACCCAAGTCAATTGACTCAAGTCAAGTAGTGAAGCTGATGTGAGCCTAACCAGACAATGTTCACATTTAAAGCTGTTTCTACCAGATTGAACAAATGGATTTTGCTAATTCTTGGCCAAACTCTCTGCACTTGTTTGACCGAGTCAACCCGAGTTTGGGCAAGTCTGGGCGTATCTGACCGAGTCTGGCTGAGTCAACAATTTTTTTTATTTTTAAATGCTTACTCAATTAAATGAATAATGTCCAATAGATAATGAGCATAAAACCAAAAACCACCAGCGAATTACTATACGTTCCAAATTCTGGGTGGTTGATAAGTGCATTGTAAAAAAACCGACTCAAAGGAAAGAAACTGATTGAGCTTTTCGCCAATATATAATTCATTGTATCTATTAATAATCATGAACTGACTGCATTGACAAACAAAAAAATGCATAAACAATAAAATATTACATAATTGATAGCAAAGTTAATATGTTTAAATTAATATTACATAATTGACATCTATTTATAATCCATATGTTGGATATGAGAATGCTAATAATTTTTCATTTGACACTACATTAATGTCTTCATTTTTTGGCACTGTATAACAATATCTCCATTCGTATTTTAATACAAAGGACAATGAGATGATCTAGCCAGCTCTGTATAGATTTTGGCAATAAAAAGTGTGTTCTATTTGTAATACTTGATTACATTCATAGAAGGAAAAATCGGCCGTTCCGGAGCGGATGGTACGCGGTTAGTATAGATTTCGTCCAATTTCAGCGTTCCGGAGTGTGTTTTTAGTTGTAATGCTTGTATTATATATATTGGTGGATTATTTGATTGTAATTATTTGTCAAAACAGAAATTGTTGACAAATTATTTTTTTATCAATTTTTCCTATATTTTTAGTATAAAACAAGCTTCTGGCAAAAAATTCCGATTTTCCGATCCGATTCTGACCGATTCACCCGATTCCGATTCCACGGTGAAAAGACCGATCCCGATTCCGATTCTAATTTTTCCTTCTATGATTACTTATATAATTAGTGGATTATTTGAGTGTAATATTTTGTTTTAATATAGTTTTTCTACAAATTATTTTTTTTACCAATGTTTCCTACTTTTTGGCTACAAAACAAGTTTCTATCAAAAAAATTCGAGTTTCTGAGTCAACTCGACCGATTCTGGCCGATTCATCCGATTCTGATTCCATGATCAAGAACCCGATTCCGATTCTGATTCCGAGTTTCAGAACCATTCTTACTATGAAGTTTGCTATAAGTGATTATTAAAATGAGACCCTACATAAGAAAAAACCAAATAGACAATTGTAATAATTTTAAAATGCAATTAAAGACCAAGGAAAATTTTCTTATTAAGAGTGATATGACATTACAATTATCCGGGATTTTTATTTTACCCAAAAACAAATTATTTTAATATAAATAACCAAGATTTTGTAAAATTTTTATTTCTGCCCAAGCCGTAAATATTATTTACGGCTTGAAATCGGAGCATAAATTGGAGGTGGATGAGAATGAGGTACATGGTTTTGGCACGGAGATTAAAAAAGCTGATGGTTGCATTAAATGATTATGATGGGGCTAGGGCTGTCCTCAAAATGTTTCAACCCAGAGAAGCCTGAGATTTTTAACATAAGAAAATAAATAAATGAAATATTAAAAATAAGAACTTTGAAAAATAGGAAGGCCGCCATGCGGCATGGCGTCCCGTGGGACGCCATCCCAGACTACAGCCGCGGAAAAAACGTAAAAAACGTAAAAAAAAAAAAAAAAAAAAAAAAAAACGGGACGCCATCCAGACTCCGGCCAAAAAAAAAAAAAAAAAAAAAATTTTTTCTGCTATGTTCAGTCGAAATCTATAATTTTGATCAGATTCAAAATTCATTTAGAGAAAATGGCTACATAGATTTTTTGTTCTTTATATCAAAATAAAGGTATGAAAGTCTAGTTTCCAGATAATATAATTTATCTATACAAGTCCACAAGTCATGAACAGCACAGAGTCCAGAACAGCACAGG
>JAJGRX010001497.1:0-49835 GCA_025461125.1 Carex kokanica | reverse complement strand
AAACGTACTCCCTTAGGAATCATATAGAGATCAAAATTTCACATCAAAAAGGTTTGTCTCAGTTTAGAAATTCAAAACCTGATCTTAATTGTTTTAAATCAAGTCAATTACTGTACAAGAAAACAACTAGCAAGTTGAATAAATTAGAAGTTCCTGTAGGGGTGTCAATGGTACCTTTTAGCCGTTTACCGATCCGTATCGTATTCGATAAGGTAGTTAGGGTAAGATTTTTTTTCGTTAGCTTATTGGGTATGGGTATGGATAAGAATTTTTTTTGTCAACCAAATGGGTAAGGGTGGGTAATGACTATTTCGTACCCGTTACTCTATAGGGTAATTACAAAATCTAAATATATATTCAATTCAATTTCCAACCCACCAAAATATGTATTTGTGTTTTTGAATTTTCTTCCTTTATAAAAAAACAATTAGTTGGAATTGATTGCACATTCATTTTTATTTTTTATTAGAAATATAATTACATATGTGTGAAATGAATGATTTTTTATATTTAATTTGTAAAATATAATAAAAAACTAATTATTATATTAGTAATATCCACTATTCATCTGCTATCGTTTCGTTACCCGATAATATTAACGGGTAAGGGTAGGGTAGGATAAGATCAATTTTTAATGGGTATGGATAGTGTATGGATAAAGTAATTTAATGAGTATGGGTATGAAAATGCCTCCACCCGACCCGTACCGTACCATTGACACCCCTAGTTCCTGTTTGGTTATCTACAGGATGGAAGGAATATTCTCTGTTATTCTCGGAATAGATGATGTCAAGAATGGAAAACCCTCCGCTGATATGTAAAGCATATTCCCACATTAATTAATTCACATGTATTCTTTTTTGCCTGTCATCTTTAAAGTTTATATTGCCTCACTATGTTCTGGTAATTTTTTCAGATTCCTTGAGGCAGCAAAGAGGATTGGAGTTGATCCATCTTTATGTCTAATCATTGAGGATTCTCCGTTAGGAATTTCATCAAGAATTTACAATCCTTATCAGGTTTTAGTTCGATTGTAATTTGGACTAAAAAAAGTTAGACTGAGGTTTTGTGATATTTAATAGAGTTGGGGTTAGAGCTGCAAAGGATTCTGGCGCGAAGGTATTGGCCGTGCCATCTCTCCAGGGGCAAAAAGAGCGCTATTCAATTGCAGATTTGATTCTTCATTCTCTACTAAATTTCGAGCCGAAGCTGTGGGGCCTTCCACCATTTGGAGATTGTACTGTTACTTCTTTTATACTGTGACCTAATTGCATTTACTTCAGATAATTTTCGTTCGTATTTTTCAGTTATAGCCATTAATTTTTTTAATCAGGTGTTCAAAATTCTCTCCAATGGAACCTTTATATGTTGGTAGTGTAATAGCGGAGGAATCTTCTTGTAATGCTCTCTCAGTCACCACAGGTCTGTGCATGATTTGTCAATGTTCTTGTCATATGATCTGTATATGAATTTTATGTTGAGTGAGGCTATGGTACTATTAGGGTGAAAACGGATCGGATAATATCCGACCGTATCCAGATCCGTATCCGAAAATTAAATACGGATATCCGATATCCGAATATCCGTACGGATACGGATACGGATACGGATACGGTTTTACATTTTAATTATCCATCCGAATAGTAGATATTACCATATAATATAATATATATATGACAAATTATGTATAATCTACGGATATCCGATCCGTATCCGTATCCAAAAAATAAAAACGGATACGGATATGGTTTTACCACTATCCGATCCGTATCCGATCCGTTTCACCCCTAGGTACTATGCATTGCGCGGATTGGTCCGTACTATGGATCAATATTTTTGTTTTCAAAGTTCAAGTAGATGATATGAACCGTTCAACATAATCTCCATATGAAAATGTACTTGCAAACTAAATTTTACATTTTACAAACTTTTTACTATTTTTTTAAATAGGTATAAAATCACTACTTTTGAATGGTCTAGAATTTAGATCAAGTGATTTTCTACCTATCTACAAAAAATAGTAAAATAATGTAAAAAGATGAAAAAATTGATGTACAAGTATATTTCATATGGAGATCATATTGAAAGTTAAAATGGGTTGTTTGAACTGTGAAAACGGCGATATAAATCCACAATATGGATTAGTCCTCGCTATGCATAGTACCATAGTCTCACTTTTTTATCATAATTAGTTATGCTTCTTAACATTTTTAAAAATTTGAATAAGCAGATGATTGCTCGTATGATTCTATTGCTGATCAGTATCTGGAGTTTTCATTGGTTGGGCTAAATTTGAAGCGCACGGCTTTTCCAAGGCTGTGATTAGCACTGGCTGGGATCATTCCTCGCACAGTCTAAAGAGAATCATGGTATGTACCGTGTACCAATTAGTTATTTCAAACATTAAATGATAAGATTCTTTTTTTTAGCATTAACATTTACAGTTATTTGTATTTTAGGAAGTGCATTGATCGATTCAAACTATACTGTCAAGAAAGAACAGTTCCAACTGTTGTTAGTCGGGTACATCCGAATGCTT
The DNA here is from genome assembly GCA_025461125.1 of Carex kokanica. Taxonomy (NCBI): domain Eukaryota; kingdom Viridiplantae; phylum Streptophyta; class Magnoliopsida; order Poales; family Cyperaceae; genus Carex; species Carex kokanica. The sequence goes on along the minus strand of JAJGRX010001497.1, from coordinate 47,296 downwards.
CCAGAGGAGGTATATATACTGACATCTTTTATTTTGTTTAATTTAATTTTCTTTTCATTTTCTCTCTGATAGCTCCTCTGATTAATCTTTCAAAACTAATCAATTCAAATAATAACATCTAAATAAAAGGCAAAGCTGTAACTGATCCTACGTTCATCATTTGTACTGAGATCAGTTGTTCCTACCTTGAATAAAATTGACCCGTTGGATTAATATTGGTCCATATCAGAGAAACATGTCAAATATATCATTACATTTTCTTAACAGTGTTGTATTAATAATAAGAAATTATAGCTGCTGGACTGTACTGGCAATTTATTATATTTCTAATGATCTAATCTGTTATAAATCCATGAAATGCAGGAAAAAATATCGGATGCACTCAAAATTACTGAGAAAGACGAGAGCATTGCGAGTGCTGCACTTGATCTCCTGATCTTCTCTCAGTATAAGAATGGCGATCAGTTTATGTAACAAAGAGTTTGCAATTTGATTCAAATATTATGATTATTTACCTTAAGGCAACCATGCGACTAATTTTACCATTTGCTATATATTGTAAAACTGTAATCTGAAATCATTAATTCAAAAAAAACAATATCAAAGAAACCTCTTTTTTGTTGCTCTTGGGCTGCTTTGGTTTTCTAAGATCCTTTATCTGGGGTTTCTTTTGCTGTAGGCCTTTATTAGGCTTTATTTTTAATTTGTGCAGCTTACTTGTAAAATTCTTGGTTTGCTGTCTTGCGCCTAAATCAGCAACACTGTCTATTGAAATTCTAATCAGTCTATTATTTTATTTTTTGAAAGGCAGTTTTAGTCAATGTTGCAAATTACAAATTACACGATGGTACAGTTTACGTTGGTAATAGGCAATAGATTTCAGTTTGACCAAGAGTCAACGTTTTGTATTAAGAGTAGCTTTTGGGTTAACAACATTCAGTTAGTTAGTTGAGCTATTAGAGATAGCGTGTGTTATGTTAGAAACACAATTGTAATCGGACTGAATGCCTATATATAGAGCATTACATGTAAACACTATTTAGTGAATAAAAGCATAACATCTAGCTGTCTCATGATACCCTTTATATCAGAGCAGAAACCTTTCTTCCCTTTCTTTCTCTCTTCTTTCTTTCTTGAAAATACAAAGAGCTACTCTTAATACAAAACGTTGACTCTTGGTCAAACTGAAATCTATTGCCTATTAGTTGGATTATATCCCAAATTAAAAAATGCATCTAGCATCAAACAAATTTGCCAGCAACATTAGACTAGTATCCCAAATTAAGAGGTGATTCGTGCCATATACATTCCTCATTCGTGCCTAAAAACTTCACTAGCCCAATTAAACTAGACAAAAGGTTGCAGGGTCATTTTGACTTCCCTCTTTACCGATACGTATAGCATGAAGACTATTGTTATTGGCAGAAATGGGAACTAATTTTTTTTTTAATATATACCACCAGAATAGAATTTCTTTACGATAAATCCTGGACAGGAAGAATTCAAAGTCTGTTTTAATGTAAAATCAGAAACACCATTACTCAAGGTTACATAGAACTGATGGCATTACATTATATATTACAGTAGCCTCTAAGGTCATCATGCCATCGTTGCCCCAAGCACCTCAGACATGCTTTTAAGAATGTGTTGAGATGTCACGGTAATGTTCCAAAATCATTGGTCTGATTAGAAGGCGTGTCAGGTCACTGACTTGACGATGCTCAATTGATTCGCAATTGAGTCGGAGAACCGATTACTGGATAAAAATGACGAAGCCCAAGAACACAGAAAACGAAACCACAAATTTACTTTTATTCACTAAATTGTCTCCATACAATGTTTTAGTATTCATAGACGATTACAAGGGATAAAAAATTACAAGAAACGGTTACGTAAGTTGTTCTGATTGATAATAAGCGCTATCGCTGATATGTCACTAACTGATCTCGTCACTCGCCTCTCGCCTCTCGCCTCTTCTCCAGTCCCTTCTCTCCGTTTCTGTCATCGTGGGTCCAGGTATTCAGCCAACCAACAGCGTAACGGTCGCGAGTTCTAATTGGCGGACCCACTTGTCAGTGATAGGAACTTAAAAAGGATTCTGACCGTCCTCCTGCCCTATCTGCCCTGCGCCTTCGCCTCCTTCCGCTTCATTGACCGAGTTAAAAAAATAAAAAAGAGTGCGGAGGAAGCCAACTCAGTTATCAGAGCCAGGTTTCGATCCTGGGACCTGTGGGTTATGGGCCCACCACGCTTCCGCTGCGCCACTCTGATTGTTGTGTTAATAGGTATACTTTTTTATTTAGACAGCTTTCTAAGAGTAACCCAATCAGAGTTTATTTGAGCCGCATTACGCAGTAACCAATCAGAGCAGACGACAACTTTAACACCAAGCGGCGAATTTTAGGAAATATTCTAAGATATCATACTATGGGTTCTTTTGTAATGGGCCTTTATTAGGCTTTATTTAAATTTGTGCAGCTGATTTGTAAAATTGTTGGTTTGCTGTCTTGCCCCTAAATCAGCTGCGGTCGGCCTAAATTAATCAGCACCGCAGAGAAGCGAATATTATTTGCCGATTTTAATTTGAGCTAATCTAAATCATTTGACTTGAGTGAACATTTCTCATTATGTTTACAATGATTGCAAATGTGAGCGCAGTACACTGGGAAAATATCTACGAAGAGAGATATTCGATAAGACGAATGGGGTAATTTTTGTTATTTTAGTTAGTTTATCGAATATGAATATGAACAATTTTTTTTTAGTTTAACGGGTATGAAGACGGATAAAATTATTTTGTATCCATTACTCTATATGGTTATTATTATTATTAAAATTGAGGAGGATTCAAATGCTCCATTTTTGTACCTCCATCGACTCTATTTTTAAAAAATTTAATAACTCAAAATTTAAAACTTAAAAGTCAAAATATAACCGTTGGATATGATCTTCATCATTTTATCTATGTGCTCATAAAAAATTATCACATTTTGATTTTGTTTTTATGTGAATCAATAAGTTGAAAAATCAACGTCTAGAAATAATCCACATTAATACGTTTTTTACAAGCTCTTGATGACAACCAAAATAAAATTAAAATGTGATAATTTTTTGCACGCGCATAGATAAAATGATGTAGATCATATCCAACGGTTTTATTTTGACTTTTAAGTTTCAAATTTTGAGTTATTAAAGTTTTTAAAAATGGAGGCACGGTGGAGGCATGAAAAATGGAGACATTTGAACCCTCATTAAAATTATATGTATATATATTCATATCCATAATGGATGAAGCACGATTCGTATAGTTTTGTTTATGACCAAATATATGATATACATATAAATTTATGAGTAGGGTTCAAATGCCTCCATTTGTTGTGCCTCCACTGTGCCTCTATTTTTAAAAACTTTAATAACTCAAAATTTTAAACTTAAAAGTCAAAATAAAACAGTTAGATATATCTATGCACATGAAAAAATTATAACATTTTAATTTTGTTTTTGGTTGTCATCAAGAGCTTGCAAAAAACGTATTAATGTGGATAATTTCTAGACGTTGATTTTTCAACTTATTGATTCACATAAAAACAAAATTGAAATGTGATAATTTTTTATGAGCACATAGAGAAAATAACATAGATCACATCCAACGGTTTTTATTTTGACTTTTAAGCAGTGTTCTAAATAGCGCGCTATAGCGCGCTATAGCGTTTTTGGACCCCAAACGCTACGCTATGACATCAAATGCGTTATTTGCGCTACGGCCGCTATAGCGGCCACTACAGCGCTATAGCGGTCCGCTATTTGCGCTATTTGCGTTATATAATATGGGTTTTTTTTAAGCAATTTATATGGGTTTTAAATAAAGACTCAAAAAGCTCAAACCGAAATTGAATTTGTTGCTATTTGCTACAGATAAATCAATTTTAAATTGAGAATAGAAATTGAAATTTGAATAGAAAAAAAGTTCAAACCGAAATTAAAATTTGAATAGAAAAAAATAGATTATGTCATGAATCATGATACTAAGATATTTTTAATAGGAAAAATCGATAGTTTATGATATTACTATGGATATTTTGAACCGCAATTTGGACTTTGTACGGGTTCAATATGAATATTATAATTTCTTAATTACTTTGGTGTTATTTATTGTTCTATGAGAGTTTAGATAATATTGATATTTAGTACAAATATTGAATACGGAATGTAAAAAAAAACGCTATTTGGAATAGCTTCCGCTATAGCTTTTTTTGTAGCATTCCTGCTATGACGCTATAAACGCTATTAGAACCTTGCTTTTAAGTTGTAAATTTTGAGTTATTAAAGTTTTAAAAAATAGAGGCATGGTGGAGACACAAAAAATGGAGGTATTTGAACCCTCCTCTAAATTTATTTATTATTTATGTTTCAACTGTTGATTCAAATTTTCATGAGACAATTTAAATTTTATGATCTGTACTTGTCAAAAATTTCACAAGACAGATTAGTTGTATTTATTAATTCATTACTTGAGTTCATTGCTTTAAGAGTCATACGAAGATTATTTATTCCGTAATTCTATGTCATTATTCATTTTTGTTTTCTCTTACTTGAAAAGTATTTCAGAGTAAGCACAAATGGTGATGTGAATTATATTTTTTTTTATCTAATATCGTATTCAATAAGACGAACATAAATAATCAAATAAACTTTTTTTCATTAATTCAAATAATACAAATATGAAAATGCTTCTGTCCAACAGTACGGTATCTAACTGAAATCCAATAAGCGTCACAGCTAATTGCTTCAAAATGTCCACATGCATGCATTGACCACCGTATGATTTATTGTTTGTTTCAGACAGTACCTTATGATTTTATTTTCCTCAACAAATGCAAGGACAAAGGGCAAAGGGACCATACTAACATGATTGATTTGAAAAATGTTGAACTTTGACTTATATATGCACTGCATATGCACATGGTTGCCTTGCACATCTACTAAAACTTGATTGGTCTCCTTGGCACACATATCACTGTATCGATCTCTGATTAAATATAACAAGAAACAACAACAAAAAACAGTAGAGGATAAATTTTAAAAACAAAATAATAAGAGTGTGTCTTCTATGGACATAAGGACCTATTTGTAAAATGAACATATTTTCATTTTCAAAGTTCAAACAGTCGATCTGACCGTCAACATTATCTCCATATTAAAATGTACTTGGAGGTCAAATTTTATATTTTTTGAATTTTTTTACTATTTATTAAGTATTTACAAAAACTAGTGAAATTCAGACCATTGAATTTTGTAAAATACTTAATAAATAGTAAAAAAATTCAAAAAAAATGTAAAATTTGACCTCCAAGTACATTTTAATATGGAGATAATGTTGAACGGTCGGATCGACTGTTTGAACTTTGAAAATGAAAATATGTTCATTTTACAAATAGGTTCTTATGTCCATACAAGAATTTGCCAAATAATAATGTACATGAAAGCTATTTTAAAGATCATATTTGTTAAGAAGATAATCCAAATTACAAGATGCAAACAATTTTTAATTCGCCAATGGATAATAATGTTTTCTTATTAGAAATATTTTGTTTTGTTTTTGCTTTTGGAGGTTAATGAATTCCATCCAATTTCACAAATTGGTCCTTCAAATTTTGGAAAGCATTTTCCATTTAATTGCGCTCCTATTATTGTTTGTATCTGCAAAATGTGTCTAGGTTAACAAAAGGTACATCAACGTAAATTTTTTTTTTTTTGTCAATATTAACAAATGACATCCATGTCATTACAGCATTGGCAACAAATTGAAATACAAAAATTGAATGATTTGTTAGACAAATCTAAGTGGCGAGTGTGTGATATAAAGTAAATTTTAGTAATCTCCAAAAAAAAAATCCTATTGAAAACAAAGAAAGGGATTTAAAACGACGCCATTATTATTTATTGTTCCTACTACTGTTAACAAAATCATATAAGTTGATTGTCACTTATTGTTAAGAAAAAAATTAGTGAGACTATGATGAAATGATATTACAAAGCAGTCCTTGTTACAGGTTCATATCTTTGTTTTCAAAATATGAACAGTCGATCCAAACTGCTCAACATAATCTTCATATTAAAAATATACATGGAGACAAAATTTTACATTTTTTTAAATATTATATTTTTTAATAGATAGAAATTAACTTGATCTAAAGATTTGGATCATGAGAAAGTAATTATTTTTACCTATTACAAAAAGATAAAAGTTTTTAAAAAATATTGAGATGTTCAAATTGATAATTTGAACTTTAAAAAAAAATATCAATTCATAGTACGAACGGGTATGTATTATGCATATCACCATGGTTTCACTAAAAACTAAATTGAAAATTTGAGCAGTTGAAGCATTAAATTTTCGTTACCATAATTATTAAATTTAATTCACGTGTCATTCTTATTCCATCTTAAAATCAAATATAGCTTCAGTACATATGCGTTTTGTACTGCACGGTTTGGCTTTATTAGCAAAGTATTAATTGGAGTGAAACAAAAGTTAATAACCTTTTGTGGCTCTGAAGCTGAAGCCGGCAGGTGGGTCTCACTGAAAGGTAGTCCTCTTGGTACAAATTTTTTTATTTTTAGAATTAATATAAAAATAATATAGGATAATGGATAAATTGTATGGTGATTTTGATCCATAGAAATAACTGGAAAAAAATATATTTCAGTTTCTTTCAGTTTAGGGCGTGTTCCTTATACAAAATAACTAATTTCACTGCTTCATGAAAGTCCTAGAACTACTATTTACCATAGTCACGATTAGGACCACCATGATTAGATTAAGTATGAAATTTGGAGCGTCGGACGTACTTTTTCTTCCATGTAGAAAGCACCATAACAACAGAGTAGTAACAAAGATGATGAATAAAAGAAACATTAAAAACCAAAAACTAAAATTAATTGGCTTAATTTTTCCATACCTAATATTAGTAAAAAATATCTGGTATGGGCACTGCATACTCAACTGATAATACCAGGGCAGCTATTCCCGGAGTAGGGTTAAAATCAGTGTTCTAAATAGCGCTATAGCGTTTTTGGACCCCAAACGCTACCTACGACATCAAAATGCGCTATTTGCGCTACGGCCGCTATAGCGCCGCTACAACGCTATAGCGGTCCCGCTACACCTATTTGCGCTATACAATATGTTTTTTTTTTTTTTTTTTTTAAGCAATTTATATGGGTTTTAAATTAAGATAAAAAAATCTCAAACCGAAATTGAATTTGTTGCTACTTGCTACAAATAAATCAATTTGAAATTGGGAATAGAAATTGAAATTTGAATAGAAAAAAAAAATAGATTATGTCATGAATCATGATACTTAAGATATTTTTAATAGAAAAAATCGATAGTTTATGATATTACTATGGATATTTTGAACCGCAATTTGAACTTTGTACGGGTTGAATATGAATATTATAATTTCTTAATTACTTTGGAGTTATTTATTGTTCTATGAGACCTTAGATAATGTTGATATTTAGTACAAATATTGAATATACGAAATGTAAAAAAAAAACGCTATTTGGAATAGCTTCCGCTATAGCGACGCTATTCGCTATAGCTTTTTTTTCAGCCTTCCCGCTACGACGCTATAAACGCTATTTAGAACCTTGGTTAAAATGCATCATTGGTTTTGTGCTCCAATCATGCTCCACATCTTTTTCTCCGTTTTCAAAGTTCGAACAATCGATCCGAACCATTCAGTGATCTTCATATTAAAATGTGCTTGGAGACAAAATTTTATATTTTTTGAAATTTTTTTACTATATTTTTAGATAGGTACAAAATCACTGTTTTGGATGGTCCAGAATCTTCTGAAAACAATGATTTTGTACCTATATAAAAAAATAGTAAAAAAATTCCAAAAAATATAAAAATTTGGTTTTCAAGCACATTTTAATACAAATATCATGGTGAACGGTTCGGATCGATGTTGGGACTTTGAAAATGAAAATAAAGATGTAGAGCATGATTGGAGCACAAAACCAATGGTGCATTTTAACACTACTCTTCCCGGTATCATTTTCATATTGAATTTTCTAATGGTTTGTTCTTCAGGGGTCTCAATTTCGTTTGGGTTGGTGGCACCCGATGGTGGGTTTAGAGGGTTCATGACAGGACCTGTTGGGTTAGTGGCACCCGGTGCTGAATTGTTGGGGGATGATGACAGAACCTTTCAGTGGTTGACTAGTGGTGGTGGATAAAATGCCAGCAGACAGCAAAGGGCATTTATTGAAAAATTACAGGTTATTTCAAAACTAATAATTTTCCTTCAATATTAATATGTATATTATTTTTGTAGAAAAATTGTTTATAACTAATAAAATAAACAATAATTTAGAGATAAGAAATTAAATAATGATTTAAAGAATCTTGACGTTTGTGTTTAGCTTATTTTATTATATAGTTGGCCGAGTCATATCATGCAAACCGTCTAAAACCCTACCTCAGCACGGATATACAGCTAGAAGCAGAGGTAACGAGTGGTACAAGGCAACTACTGAACAGTGGTACTGTTTTGCAATAATCAATGATGAATTGATGAGTCGTGATCTTATATAGATTACACAATTATCATTGTAATCACATCAACTAATTGAAGTCAGTGCTCAATCAAAAGGGTCCATGGACCATATGATAGTGTCATTTGAATAAATTTTTTTTTGTAAATTCTACTGACTCTCCACAAGTTTGTTTTTCACATTTTTTATGTAGGTTTTGTTATGATATTTCCCTCTTTAACAAATATAGATATTAATGGATATTAGATGCAATATATATTAACTATTGTGTTTTTTTTTTTATCAAATCAATGTTTTAAATTTTAAATATAAAAAAAATTGATCGGCAATGATAATGAGATCAGTATCCAGTGTTGTATTTGATTTGGTTTAAGATTCATGCTAATATTTAACAATAATGCTCACGATGCACATCGAACGATAAAACTTGCTTCAAAATTCATGTAATTTATAAAATTTCGAAAAAAATAAGAACCTCTATAAAATTTGAAGAACAATAATCCTTGCATTGCACTGTGCAGGAGGATTTGAACTCGTAATAGTAGAAAGATGAATGGAGATTAATTGACTTCTATTTATTTTCAAAATCCTCATGCTACATTGAAATATTAACATCCCGGTTCCATTTCAAATAGAGAAACATGTTTTGATTTAATTGTCAAAGGAAATGTTTTCTTTTATTTTTCATTTAAAAGATAGTAAATTTAAAATTCAGATAGAAAATTATTTATAGATATTAATGAATGAGCGGCTTGATATTAAAAAAAATTACATGTCAAAATAAACTAATCAGTGTACACATGATATTAAATTATGCAACGTTACAGAAGATAGTAAATTGGACCACTCAATTCAAAAAAGTTCGCTCATCTTTTAAAATGGTACCAAATTAATAGTGATGGAATTGTATTATTCTATTTATATAGAAGTAAAATAATGTAGTATTTTATTATTAAATAATAATTGATAAAATATTAGTGTAGGAGCGTACGTAAAAAGCTCCTAAATCTGATAATTAATCCATGTTAGCTGATGGCACTTGCAAATAAATTATCCTTTGATTGACTATATGATGCTAAACAGTATAATCTAAATTATATGTCATTGGATTCTGACAGCTGAGATGGAGATGCAAATCCAATAGATCAATAATTGGACGCTCTTTGACCCAATCGATTTTTTTACACATCACAGAACCGGATTTTAAGTCACCTTCTATACCTAACAAAATATACTATTTGATGTGTATTCCATTATAGTACATTCGTTGATAATATTTGGATATTAACCAAATTAAGCAAACAAAAAAACACTAGAAGAAAGAAATTTTGATGACGTGTAGTACTTACTGGTGATCATTTTATTTGAAGACCAAAATAGCCTTATATCCTTCAAAATTAAAACTTTAGACCTGTTCTCTACAAATTAATTTGTATTAAATTTTACATAATTTTAAAATTATCTGATGCTCCATTAAATAATTTAAAATTTTCAAGGGTTCCAAAATCATTGAAATTTTTAAATCTTTCAGTGGACAGTTTACGACGAGTAGAACTAGGGTGCTCCTAAGCTCACCAAGCCCTTCGTGAGCGCGACTCAAAAACCTATCAATCCGACTTCAAACGATATTTTCAAACCGTTAGATGTTCAATCTATATTAAAATGTGCTTGGAGACCAAATTTTACATTTTTTGGAATTTTTTTACTATTTATTAAGATGGTTTGAAAATCGCTATTTTTATTAAAATTCTACACCATTGGAAAACAACGATTTTCAAACCATCTTAATAAATAGTAAAAAAATTTCAAAAAATGTAAAATTTGGTCTCCAAGCACATTTTAATATAGATTGAACATCTAACGGTTTGGAAATGTCGTTTGAAGTCAATTCGATAGGTTTTAGAGTCGCGCTCACGGAAGGGCTTGGTGAGCTTAGGAGCACCCTAGTTCTACTCGTTTACGACATCTGAATTGTGCTTGCTTTATCTATATAATGAAAATATAATTCTAAATTTTTTTTTACTCGAGCCATCCATGCCGAGATTTTTATTAATACCTTAAAGAAAGAAAAAAAGCAAATCTGCCCTCGCTATAAATGTTTTTTAAAAAGGCACTGACCGCTCCACGTTTGGACGGTCCACTCTCACTACCAAACCGCCCCATTCATTTCAAGTTTTCACTCTCTCTCCCTCTCTTTCTCTTTTTCTCCAACAAATCAGCGATTTCAGGTAGTTCTAATTTTTTATTTTTTTTTATTTAATTTATTTTTTTTTATTTTTTTAAAAAAAATTAAAATTAATATATAACTGATAATGTTTATTGGCAAATGTAGTTCTCAAAAAAAATGTTGATAGCACTGTATGTGGGCGGGAAGCTTATCCGGGGTATGGAGGGAGCACAGTACACAAAAGATGCAGCCTATGGCTTCGAGGTTAATGAAAATACCACATTTCTGGAACTCAAGCAAATGGTATACGAAAAAACTGGTGTAAACCCCAACCAGTATGACATAGACTTAGTTACTCGGATTGACACATTCAGAGGGGGTAATAGACCTTACTTGTCAGGTATCCAATAATATATGAGGGGTTATGGAGGGGTGTTTACAATCAATTTGAGTCAAGGAATATCCCGGTAATAGACTTATATTTCAGGAGAGTTTTGCATCAACCCGGGGTTGGACTTTCTAGGAAAGTACAAGTTATGACAACCCGGGGTACCACCACTCGGGTTATGACATCATAAAATATAAATAAACACTAAATTGATGAAATAAAGTCTACAAAATACATAGTTAATAAGTAGTACTACTTCTTACAACGAGTCTTGAAAGTACATGGAACAAACTCATCATCCGATGTCGGCGGATCTGGATCAGTCACAGCAGATGAAGTGCTAGCCTTACCAGTATAAGTACAAGTAACAAACTCATCGTCTGAAATTTCAAACCGAATTGGTCGCCTAAGAATTGTTCCATAGCATAGACTTGATAGTTCTTTTTATCCCTAAAGCATACTTGACAGATCTTTTTTTTTATTCTTTTCTCGACCACTCATTGACCCTCCTCTGGGCACCGATCGATTAGAAGATCTACCTCGATTGTTACTGTCCATCATTCTCGTCTAAAAAAATGAATTACAAAAAAGAATTAAAACAATAAATTTAAAAATAAATTAAAAAAATAAATTAAAACAACAAATTAAAAAAACTACAACAAAGCATACATAAAATACTACAATATAAATACTACAAGCCAGTGTACAACATAAAATACTAGTATTATATTTCCAATTACACATAAAATAATACAATACAGTCTATAATATAAAAATCTAACAATCAAGTCTAACATAAATAATACAATCTAGACTATGGTTTAGGAGTAGCGGAGCTTTCTCCCATCTTCCCCGAAGACCTGCAGCAACACGCAACACACTCTCACGATTGGAAACGATAATCATTTACCATATCAGCATTTTTGTTGATAAGTTTGGGGTGAACTATTACGCCACAGAGATGACAAAAGAACATATCCGCAATATCTCCCTTAACACGATGTGCGTGGCATATTCTCCAATCAGGTGGAGGGTCGATATCGCAGAAGTTCTCGTAAAGAACGCTTCTAATAGTCGGATCATCCATGGTAGCATATTCTTCAACCTCGTTAGGTGGAAACCCATAACAAGCTAAACGTCTCCTCAAGCGGGCTTCACTGGTCCAAAATTTTGTTAGCAAGGGCTATGCGAACATTGCGTGCGGTTTCACTTCCTCCTTTTCGAAGTTCAGGTTTGGGTGCCATGATAAGATCTAGGGTTTCATCAGACCATGATGAATTAAACAATTTATATTAATTCTAAACAATCTCTAACAATGTCTAACCAATTTTGAACATTTTCTAACAATTTCTAACAATTTATATTAATTCCTAACCATTTCTAAAAAAAATAATAATAATGATAATAAAATAAATATAACTAAATAAAATAAATACCTGAAATCGCCAAAAAAATCACCTTTCTCCTCCTCTACTTCCTCTTTTTTTTTCAACTAAGTTAGAATGAATTGTGAGTAGACAGGAGAGAAAACCGACTTCATAAATGTTTTCATAGCAGACCGCCCCAGTATAGGACAATTTGGTACATGGAGCAGACTGCCCCAATGTGAGGCGGTCTAGTATAAATAGTGAACCGCCCAATCATAGAGTGGTCATGACGTTTTTAAAATTGTTTCAGGCTGGAGGACAAATTTGCTATTTTTTTTTATTGAGGGTATTAATAAAATAGCGGCCATCCATGAGATTCCAATTCGAATGATGTGATTTAAATCAAATAATTTGATAAAACCAAGCCTGACGAATAAAAGCTCCTCATTCAAGACGCAAATTTAAAATCCAGCGTATCGCTTACTGCGTACATCGACTGAAGAGTAATTTTTAAATTTTTATTTTTTATCTCATGCTTAACCCGAAATCTTTATTTATACTATAATAAAAAAAAAATCAAAACACTTCAGTTTTGAGATAATTCAAAAACTATCTAGGCCGCAGGAGCATTGTGCGGCCCCAAAAACTGGAGCCGCCCATTAATTCTGCGGCCCTAGTCTAGAAACAAAAAAAAAAACAATGGGGCCGCAGAGGTATTGTACAGACCCCAGCTTTTGAGGCCGCAGGGGCAATGTGCAGCTTGGGTAAATGTCGAATTTCTCGGAAACATGAGTGTTTTAGTTTATTTTTTTTATTATGGTATAAATAAAAATTTCGGCTTATAAAACTTCAAAAGATCAGAGAAACCCAAAACTGAATTTTATTCTTATCTCCTTGATTTTGAGTGATACTTCTCTGAGTCGTTTTGTTTTATCTGACATGAATCTCAAAAACGAATTTTCTATATATATAAATAGACTTCGAATTGTTTTTTAAACATGAATCTCCGTACCGTAAGGGATACTCACTACTTAATTTTAGCATTTGATTTGGTCCCCTGGCTTGTAATGTCAACTTGAAGGTGTTGTATTATAATTGACCAACCAAACAAAGTTTTTTTAGAATAATTTTCTATCCGGTATTTTTCAATTATATAACACAAACATTTTATTTTTTGAAAGTTTGACAAGACAATATAATATTTGAAGAGGAGGATTCAAATAAATGAGCCTCCATTTTTTAAATATAATAATTTAAATTTAAAACTCAAATTTCAAATTAAAACCATTAAATTTGATCTATATCATTTTCTCTATGCACATAAAAAAATTATGATATTTCGAATTTATTTTGATTGGTATCAAGAGCTTGCAAAAATACTTTAATATGAATAAATTCTGAACGTTGATTTTCAACTTATTAATTCATATAAAAACAAAATAAAAAGTAATAAATTTGTTATATGTATGTAGAGAAAATAATAGATTACATCTAACGGTTTTATTTTGACATATAAGTTTTATAATTTATGTTATTTAAAAATAAAAAATAGAAATATGATGAGAGGAGACACAAAAAATAGGGACATTTGAACCCTGATATTTGAAACACATATATTAAGTGATTTTGTCTGAACTCATGCAAATTTAGATTCAAGTACTATCGTTGAATTATTACTTAAATATTAATTTTTATTTTTTTTTTTTTTCATTTAGTGCTACAACAAGTTATGTGGGTCCCTTACTCGGAGCATATACTTGTTGCCAGTTGCCAGTTGCCACAACAATCGATGCTGCGTGGCAGCCACATTGGATCCCAACATACATGGCGGGATTGCGCCAAAATACGATCATACGATCCCTGCCCTTTTGCAAAAAGGAAGTGAGAACCGAAAAAAGCAGAGTTCATTGGCTAAGAGATAAAAAAGGAGAGAGAAATTAAAAAGAGCATCTCAGATTCTGAGTGTCTGTAGGCTGTAGCTCTCCATTACACCAAACAACAAACCAATCATAGAAAGGTAAAAAGGAAACCTGACCACAAGGGTCCCTTGGGTGAGAGGTATCATGCCTTTCGTCTTCATGCCAAAGTTTCAAAGAAATGATCTTGTTTCGGTGTTATTGATTTTATAGAGAGTCCAATTAAACTATTTTTAAGTCAGGATTATTAGTTATTCTCATAATTTTAATTTTTTTAATTATATATATTAAAATGTGATTGCTTTTATTTTTTTAAAAAGTGTTTATTGATTTGGCTTCTAATAAAATGATAATGTGTGCTCAGGGACGGACCAAGTCTCAGGGGTAGGCAAGCCCTAGATTTAAAAAATAAATTAGACCCAGTGTATTTTTATTTCTGTGCCTACCCCTGATCCAATACTGTGCCTACCTCTGGCTCAGAATAATAGATTTGTTGCTCTAATTTATTCATTAGCCAAGTTCGTTGCTTCGATTAATTCATTGTGCCTACCCCTGATCAAATTCCTGAATCCGCCCCTGTGTGTGCTAATAACTTAATGATTATTATTTGACTTTGTAGACATAGAGACTTCGGCTCAAATTTAGCTGCTGCACATTATGCATTTTATGTTTAGCTTCTCAATTTAAATTTTCTAATTTCGTCTCTGATAGTTTGGATGGAAATCTGTAACACGCACCTTGAATCATTAGATCTGAATTGAGCTCACAAAATGTTTCTTAGGATTTACTTTATATCTACGAATTTTAATCTGATAATTATAAAACTAGACAGATCAGTTGACAATAATTTTTATTTTTATAATATCGACTATTTTCATAAACAAAAGTTTAAAATTTGAAAACTAATATTATTGATGTAATTAATATGATATATGATATGCATATTATGTTCATAAAAAAACTAAACTTTGATTTTTGTTTCATCGTATATCCATGATTTGAAATTTCAGCCATCGGATTTAATAATTCTTGATGCATCATTACAGTGGTAAGTATTTTGTATAAAAACAATCTCATCAAGATACATATGATTTGGATCAACATGCATCATATATTCATAATATATTTAATGTAACCATTACAAATACAAAACCATCCAATTATCATTTGTAATCTAGCACATGCTCAGACACAGTAAGAGGGGGCCATGACCAAACTCAATGAAAAGAACATCCCTTTCATATAACTTTATTAATATTTATTAGTAATACTCATGATGGCTCCCCTTCAATGATATGCTACTAAGCCTACTATAGTAAGATTGATAATTTTATTTGAGTGAGGCTATGGTGCTATGCATAGCACCAATGGCTAGTGTACTACGGCTCAATATGGTACTTTTTAAAATCCTAACGGTCGATCCGACCGTTCAATGTGATATCCATATGAATATGTACTTGCAAACTAAATTTTATATTTTTTCGAATTTTTTTACTATTTTTTTAGATAGGTAGAAAAATCAGCGTTTTTTGACAATTCTGGACCATCAAAATTCACCTATCTGAAAAAATAGTAAAAAAATTCGAAAAAATATAAAATTTAGTTTGCAAGTACATATTCATATGGTTATCACATTGAACGGTCGGATCGACCGTTAGGATTTTAAAAAGTACCATATTGAGCCGTAGTACACTAGCCATCCGTGCTATGCATAGCACCATAGCCTCACTCATTTTTTTTATGATTAATTTTAAATTGTTTGTATTATTTTAATGCTGGAGTCGAGGAGAATTATTTTACTACTAAGAATCTAAAATGTATCCATCAATTTTTTTTAAAGGTCCAAAACCTTCGGTTTCTTATTTCTACAATATCTTTATTTTTTGGAGTTTAGTGATGAAATTGTAAAACCCGATTAAAATAATATCAGATTCAGACATGATTTATATATTTTTTTTTCACAGAAATCATGATGTTATTTTAATGAGAATCATGCAATTATACTATTCTATGGTGGGGGTAGTTCTTGTACATTAATATTGCATGTTTTTTAAGGCCTTTATACAGGGAATGTAACATATATCATATCTAACAACTTTATAATTTTCGAATTTAAAAATATAATCATGAAGGAGGCGTATAAAAGTATTTGAACTCTTCTACTCTCCAGATATAATTTAATTGCTTGAAATCAATTCTCATAACTACTCAACTTTATTAAAATTAATGATTCGTTGTGAAAAGGGTCCAAATGTTGTTGTTTGCTTGAATCATGTGTTGACCCAAAACTTCCCGGAGTTCAAATGAAAAATGTAAATCTTAAATTATGTTCAGTTTTAGATTAATTAAAAAAGTCCCGTTCTTTTACATAACATGATTTACATGAACCATTCTTTAATTTTAATTACCAAATGTAGCTACTTTCACTTCAACCAAGTCTACCCAAAATATATCACCATTTTCAAGGTGATCTCTCATTTCACGACCGGAGAAAAGCAGACCACTTTAATTCAAACGCTCTCTCTCAAAAACCCCAACGAACAAAAGGCTGCGTCAATCCAAACACACAATAACCATTGGACTCAATCTCAGCCGTCATCTTCCTTCTCCCAGTAAAGAATATTGCACAATGCTATTTGCTGTTTGTGCGTAATTAAGCCGTCAAAACCCAACCAACCCACACATGTGCACAAAAAACCGAGTCCGTTTTATCTAAAGTACTCAAATTTATGATCAGAATCAGACCTTTATTATCCGTGTCGAATCAGATCGGACGATCTGGATCTAAAATTAAAATTTGTGCTACCTTAGGTGATATGAATACCGCAAAGTCCCAGGCGCAAACACACAAACAATTGCTCTTTTTTGAAGTACCCTTTCCACTTTATTGCAAATTTTGCAATTCTACCTTTCTCTTTCTCCCTTCTTTGTCAGTTTGTTCTTTCTCTCATTCTCTGGATTTCATAGTGTGTGTGCTCGTATATTTTCTGGTAGGGAGGTAATAGATTGGGCAATAATTCTCCAAGTTTGGTGCTTTTTGGTTGGAGATTCATCTATAGGTGAGGTTTGTACACTTATATTAAGGGTTATTAATATCAAATTATATTCTCGCAAAGTTGAATGTGATATATCTGTTTGGCATGCAATTAAGCTACATTCTTTTTTAAGTGGAGTTGGTGTATCTACTCACATCTTTTTCAAAATTTTCTATTTGGTACTCGTAAGCAAACTACTGGTGCTTTTAAACCCTAGCTAAACTTTTTTACACTTTTTTAGTAGAAAAACCAAGTTTTTTCTCATTATCTTGCCTTCATCTGAAATTTGTGTTTGTTGTCAATATATGTTTTCTCATAGTTTGTTTCTAGTGAAAGGTGGTGATCAACCTTTGGGGAAAACAATAAAATAATGACTAGTTGGGTTTTGTTGTCCCATATATTTAAGTCGTTTGGTTTTGTTATTAATTATAGGATTTGAACAAACACTATCCAATGTAGGTGATTAAATTTTCATTTTGTTGGATTTTGACACTTGACCTTATTTATTGCTAAATAGCGACCACTTAACCTTTCTACTGTCGGTGGATAGCTTTGTAATTTGAATGTTACCTTGCAAAATTAAAGTGGTTGGTAGATAGATAGATGCCATTTAAATTTTGAATTGCACAAAATTGTTACCAACAATTCAAATAATTGGGTGAGATTGATCTCGAATTTCGAGTTTTCAAACTAAATTGAAGTAGGTCATGGCAATTTAATAGTTTGGTCTTTGGGCCCCAGTTTCCCTCTTCACATCTTACCTTCCTAATAATTTCTCTCTACATTTATTGCTACTACTACACATATTGATATACATACCTATCTACATATCTAACATTTGGTTCCCATTCCCTCTTGCATTCAAATAAATTAAACAGATCTCTATCCTGGCCATGTGGATGTTGGTTTAAATATTAACATTTGGTCACCATAGGAAGCACACTTGTACTATAACCCTACTATTTTTGTGAGCATTTCTTCTAGGGTAGAGTGATACAACCAATTCAAATTTGAATTATGTATTAATTCAACAATCTTTGGTCCTTGTCTGCATCTTTACTTATTAATTACTTCTAATCTCTTTCGAACTCTGACACAGGTTAGCTCTTAGCATCTTCTCTAAAGCTCTTCCCAAATGCCAAGGTCAAGGTGAGTATAACAACCTACTAAACTGTGGCTTATATTATGCACTTATTTAGTTATTAAGCAGTTTAGCAATGTAAACTGATTCTTTTTGGTTGAATCAGAGGAACTGAGTTGCCACAACGTCAGGCACCACGGGTCCCGCTCAAACTGAAGACCACGGCATGCACTGAGTCTAACGGTGTAACCAATCATCGTCCATGGTGGACCGAAGCCCCAAGGTCCATGTAGACCACCGCTCCCCTCGGAGCAGTAGCCCCTTGCATGAGGTAGATAATCAAACACCATAATCTTTTTTTTGCTCTTGATTTAATTTGGTTAAGAGTTTGCCAATTGATTTTGAATTTTGTACTATTTATTAGAAAAAAGCGTGGGACCCCGTGTAGGGGATCTCGAGTCCAAGCTTGGTAGAGGCGCAAAGAGGAACTAAAGAAGCTAAAAGAACAATTGGCTTCAGCCGAGGCCGCTAAAAAGGATGCGCAAAAATCACTGGAGGCAGCGAAAAAGCATGTGGGAAGGAATGAAGTTGTCGTAACTGGAGAAGAAACAGTGAGTAGAAGAAAGCAAAAACCTAGATGATGAAAGCAAGGATCCAGAATTGGAAATTAAAGAATCGAGCGAAGTGATTGAACCAAAGGTTGAAGTGGTAGAAAGTGTGAATTCTGTTGTGACATCTATGACCGATGTTTTGAAGTTATCATGCCGAGTGAAATATCAGTTGAGAAGAAGAAAAATATCGATCGGAGTCGAAGAGCGAAGAGGTACAAAAGAGAAAGAAAATGATGAAGACGAGCATGCCATGAAAGATTATTGAAGAGGCAATGCTAATACAAGAGGTGAAAGAGAAGGAGATCTCTGAACTGGATGAACTGAAGGCAAAACTAACCGAGAGAGAGAAAGAAATTGAACTCATTTCTGAGGAGAAAACAGAGATGAAAAGGAAAAGCAGAGGAGGCGATGGCGCAAGCAAACAAAATGGAAGAAACAATGCGGGTTGCGGTGGCAGCAAAGGAGGCATTGGAGGGTGAAATGCGGCGGTTGAGGATTCAAACCGATCAGATGGCGCAAGGCGGCTGAGGCAGCAGCTGCTGTTCTGGCAAGTGGAGATTGCGATAATGAGGTGCGGTTCAATGGAGAAGGGTTTTATTGGATCAGGTGGAAATGGAAATGGCGGGTTCGGGTACGGATGGGGATCACCCGGAGTCGGTGAGGAGGAGGAAGGGAAAAGGAGGAGCGGCAGCGGCATGAGGATGTTTGGTGAACTTTGGAAGACAGAGGGGGCAGCAAAGTAGATGGAGAACTGTTTGTTTATCTGTGGTGACTCGCTGCGTGGAGTGCCACAGAGAAGGTGTACAGCGAGTTTGGAGTTCATGAGGTTTTTCCTTAGCTTGAGAAATCCTCTTCTGTGGTGTTTACTACTGGCTCTACTTTTTAATTATATTCTGATTGATCTATTTAATTTTGCTTATATGAACTGTGAGCTTTGGTTTTCATGAGGGGGGGGGGGGGGGGGGGGGGGGGGGGGGGGGGGGGGGGGGGGGGGGGGGGGGGGGGGGGGGGGGGGGGGGGGGGGGGGGGGGGGGGGGGGGGGGAGGGGGGGGGGGGGGGGGGGGGGGGGGGGGGGGGGGGGGGGGGGGGGGGGGGAGGGGGGTAGTCAGGTATGATTTGCTGTTGAATTATGGTTATATGTTCAGGTTAATTTTATTACATTTGTTTTGGCATTTAAATTCTGAGTATGACTATTACAAGTTGGCTTGGTTTTAGTTGTGTTAAGTGGAGACAAACTATTTGACGTCTTTTAAATGCATTTATTATGCGTGAACAAATATAAGGCTATATAATTTTTGAGTTAAATTTGAGGAGGTTAATAGAAAATTAGCTGAGAAAAAGTTAGATGAATCTTTCTATGTTATTTTTGCAAGTTTGATTCACCAGCCTAATTTAGGTGCAATGGGGCCTCCATGTAGAAGAACAATTTATTAATGGTGCAATGGGGCCCCCATTCTTGTATGGATAAACTGCGTAGATTGAACTAATAAAACTAAATCATATATTAAAAAAAAAAAATCTATATACAATCTTTTGAATAGAAAACAAATTTATCGGATGATTTTAAAATTTAAAAATCAATGATTTTTCTCTCTTTCATCCGGAAAATAGCAAATGCAGAGATCAATGATTTTCTCAGCTTTTTTTTTTTGGTAAAAGTGAACACTTTTCTGCCGCTACAGCTGGAATGTCTGGAAAAGGGAAATTGTAGGGTAACTGCTATGTACTGCTCGGATTGTCAGAGCTTTCTGGATACTTTAAACACAGGATTTTCTTCTTATTTTATGTTTAGAAGCTTTTTGAATGAGATATTCTATACTTTATAGATTCTTTCATTGTAACTCCGTATATAGAACGGAATCAGAAGTAGGTCCGATGCCCATCGGACCTACCTGGTTCAATGGGTGTGATGACCATTCGAGTCTGCATCAAGATTCGTGTGCTCTGTATCAAAATCCGTGCAAATCTGTATCAATTTCCGTGCACATATCTTGATGCTAATCGTACGGTCCTAGAGCTAATTGGAACCTAATATAGGTCCGATGCCCATCGGAACCTACTCCTATCGCATATAGAAACCTTGTTGCGTATTTATTCCGAAAATAAATTATTTAGCTCATTTTTTTTTTTCAAATTCCATATTTATCCGGACCACATTTGAAATTGCAGTACCAAATTAATGCACATCAGTGCAATATTAAATGCATTGTTGGTACCACAGTTGAAACTGCAGTCCTGATAAATATGAAATTTTTAGAAAAAATAATTAATTGGGTTTTTTTTTAAGATGGTAAATAAAAAAAATTTCGGGTATTTATTAGATATTTACTTGGGGAGTTATCTAGGAATGATGTCCTTTCTAAAAGATAATTCTCTTATATTTGTTTAGTAAGTTTAAAATATCTTGCTGTTTTTATATTTCAATTATACTTCACATTTTTATTTCTGAAGATTCAAATAATTGATCCGAAGTTTATCATGATCTCCATAAATAAAATGTCCTTAGAGATCAAATTTTTTTTTTTGCTATTTTTCAGAGAGATACAAAATCAGTATTTTCGAAAGTTTATGTACCAACTCTCAATTTTTTCAAGTAGCACTTGATTTCCTCCTAATTTTCATTTGAACCAAATGAAAGTTTTCTTGGACCAACTTCTAATTTCTTTGTTTTTTGTTTCCTGTTTCGTTTTTGCGTCTTCTAAAGTGTATTTTGGACCACAAATGGAGCTAGAGTCGATCAATAAATATAACACTGGACCATGTTTTTTTTTAGGTTGACCGTCTAATTCAAATATTTTCTCAATCTGATTCTTTGCCTCTCAAAGTCTCAACCGTGCATTTGTCTCTTAAATCATTTCTACCACCACTGTTAGCAATTTGTCGTGGTATTGTGTTGACAAAATACTCGAACTCGATATAATGTTTTAATTAGTTCATTGTCATAATAAAAGTAACGGTGGAGTAAGTCCAAAATAATATTTCAACTTCTTCTTATCTGAATAAACTTAAATTTAAAAGAATTATTATTTTTTAATATATTTATTTATAATTTCATTTTAGTTGATAAGTATATTACGTACTAATTAATGGTCCACGTGATTATAATAATTGAATATGAACTAACTATATATTCATCACATTTTTGTTAATAAGAAATATCTGAGGATGAATTAAAGAAGTCCAGTTCATTAACATTCCTCTGTCATTGCTCTTCTACGTGACACTTATCCTTCCGATTAAAAAATTATATCTTAATAAAGAAACAAAATTAAGAGAATATTTGTTAAAAATCGGTTAATATATTTGTAATTTCTGTTTATCCTTTTATTACACAATTCTTGTATGGATAAACAATTTGCACCGCTGTAGCCCAAGCCCAAGCCCAACTGCTTTCGACTTAATTAAGAGAAGCTACTTCTTCTTATATCACCATTATTTATTTTTTCATGATTATTTGCTGGGGAATCATATATTCTCAGGATCCCACTTTGTGGACCGCATTGACGATATTGCCCGAAAAAAATAAAATGGTTTTCCTCAAAAGATGCAATCATAACACTACTACTATAAGAATGAAAGATTTCTGTGCTAGTCATTCATACTGATACTGATCCAGCTGATAAACAATTTTGCATGGACATGAACACAGGTCAACAATGCAACTAGAACACAGTTAGTACTTGAATACCTGAAATTGCTGATGTAACATTCGTGGCATTGGCCGGTCACACAAAAGTTATACATGTGCTCTATAGCAAGTAATTTACTGGTTCTGCAAAAGAGCTTAGAAAGTTCAAACAGGTTATAAACATGTCAAAAAAAAAAAAACACTCAATAGATAAGAAGAGAGAATGAGTAATTTGTTATTTGATTATGTGTTTCCATGAACTGGAATACCTGTTAACAGAAAAATGCAATTCGTTTAGGGAGAAATCAGATTAATTTTAACTTGGTCAAAGAAGGAAGAAGGGAGAACGGTTCAGAGTTCAGACGGGCAAGGCGAGCGGGCAGCGAAGTTTAATTGATTGCCAGCTGGGAGGCTGGCCCCAGCTCAAGTAACTGTCCGCTGTGTACTGGGAACCAACCAAGAAAAAAGAGAACTGCTGGGGATAATTGAAGCGGTCACTAAAGGGATGGATATTAATCCATTGCACAAAAAAAAAAAGAAAAGAAAAAAAAGATAGGTGGCGTCAGAGGTGTCAACACGAGATTTAATTGAGCGATAGATAATAGGATAAAGAATAGAAATTCGTGAATATGTATCGCCTGGAAATAGGCAATCTTCTGTAAGAGGAAATTTACCTACGTTTCTCAATTGTTCCTTGATTTACAAATTTAACTCATACTGTCATCCTGAGGAGTGTGACAATGAGATCATGGCATGAGTGATGTATAAATAAAGAGGGATCAGACTTATTAGAGGAAATGAAGCCAAGCTTTTCGAGATACGTCTTGAGACGAGAAAAGAACCAATGGAACTCGAAGATTAGCTCATGTACACATTTTATTTTAATTTGCCATGTAAGAAGGGCGTTATTCACATCAAGTTGATGAAGTGGCCAGTTAAGAGAGGTGGCAGTTGAAAGCACCAATGTTTATTAGGGGGGCAGTAAAGGAGGATGGTGGTAACACCGTGAGTGTTGAGGAAGTGTTTGTAGAAATGCCAGTGTTTGAAAAGAAGTAGCAAACTGAGTTAACTCATGTAAACCAAAATTTCTTAACATGCTAATTTCTCATGCGGCATTACATCAAAACAGCTTATGTTCAATTGCGGCATTACATCAAACAGCTTCTGCCACTACTACTAATGCAAAAAACACATACAGTTCTGCAATTGTGATGGTATCAATGTGCTTTATTCAATCTGCATTGTTAAATAAAAAAAAACAAATCTGGTATGATTTGATCAAATTATCTAGATTTCCATTAGACAAAAAAGGAATTGTCTACAAGTTAGTGACCATTAATTTGATCTGAAAAAGATAAATTACTATTCTAGGTAATCATTCTATAATACCAATAATTTAAGATATCCAGATTGGATTTGAAAAAAAAATATATAATGCACTCTGGCCCAGTAGTTCCATGGCTAGCGACCATCTGGGATGCTGTTTGTTCACAATAGTAACAGAGCCGGATTTATTCAAGTCACGGTCAATGTCATTGCCAATTGCAACCCTAACTGTGAAGAAAGCCGGTTGCTTGGGTTCAGGTAAGTTCATACTGTCACTGCCAAGCATGGTAACAACCTCTGACATGGTGGGCCGATTTGTGGCATTATCTTGGACGCACATCAGTGCCACGTGAATGCACCTTCGCACCTCTTTCATCGGGCAATTGTTGACAAAAGATTGATCTATCAGTTGAAACCATCTTTCTTCTTTCCACAAATCCCAAGCCTATCAAAATCAAATTGAGATTATAGTTTTGTGATTCTTTTCCTTTTAATTCCTTTTGTTTCACATTTACTTTCACTACTATTATTGAATATGTGGAACCATTGTGCATTAATGTATCTCAACCGCCTATTATTAATTAAATACCAGACAATAAGACCTTCAAAATGAAAAATTTTAAGAGGAAAGAAAAAGACATTGGCACCAACTTTTAAATTGGGCAGCTTCAAATGGATAACATAACATCCCGAGACAATATAAAATGGCAGAGGATGTGAACTCCATTAGTCATTCTTCTTTCTTGTTTTTAACTCTTCAATTTTTATTGAACTTACTATGGCAGCACTACAAATGCAGATTTTGTTTAACCGCAACCTTGAAAACTGATTTGAGGCTTAACAAGGTCCAAGGTTTGGCTGAACTTTACATGAATGAGTTATATATAGTACAAGGCGTGTTTGCCAAATGAATATTTATATGTAAAAAAGAAAAAAATATATTAAACAGATTCATATAACAGAACATAGAGAGCATTAGAATAGTTAACTACAAGAATATGTTTTATCTACGAGAGTAAATCCTCATGGATACTATCGTCGGTAATAGTGATATCCTCGGGAATATCTATTTCTTTTGGCTTACCCTCGGATAATACATATTCTTGTAGAATTGCATATAGATTTATGTCACCCAACGAGAAAACCAAATCTGCTAATTAATGGCAGTTATTGTATTGCAAGAAACCTATCAGTACTGCAATAGAGCATGAGATTTCTTTTTTAACTTCTAAACTTGAATTTTATTTTTTTGTTAATCATGACTTACATATCCAAGGAGGCTGAGAGAATTGCCACGTTGATGAAAACCCGAATTTCTTAGCCCACTAACAATTTCTAGAAGCAATACACCGAAGCTAAATACATCTGATTTAACTGAGAAAATGCCTTCATATGCATACTCTGGAGCCATATAACCACTGCAACAGAATATGTTGTTGTTTTAGATCGATTTCCAATTATGGCAAAAAATTAATTATTCAAAATAAAATAAAAAGAACATGTGTGAAGATATACTATGTTCCGACAATCCTTCTTGTACTTCCTTGTGTTTTCATTTGAACAAAACATCCGTTGCCATTCCGAAATCAGATATTTTAGGGTTCATCTCCTCATCCAAGAGAATATTGCTAGCTTTCAGATCTCTGTGTATAATTCTGAGCCTAGAGTGTTTGTGAAGATAAAGAAGACCTTGTGCTATCCCTTCTACTATGTGAAAACGCTTTCCCAATCTAACAGTGACCCTCTTATCTGATCTGAGGAAAGGCAAAATGAAACTATAAATCACATTAATTCTCTTTTGAGACACCACCTCTGGACTAGTGGCTAAGGAAATGCCAATTCTCTCTCATGTATACAATAATTGAGATGTTGAATTCAACAGGTTTACCAAATATGAAGAAATCCAAGCTTTTGTTTGGCATGTACTCATAAATTAGCATCTTGTCTTCCTCTCTTATGCAACATCCCAAGAGCCTAACTAGATTTCTGTGCTGAAGACGGGCAATAAGAAGATTTCATTTTTGAACTCAACCATCCCTTGCCCAGAAGTTGAAGCAAGCCTTTTAACTGCTATCTCCTGTTCTTCTCGAAAACAGCCCTGTAAGTAGTAGATACATGATGCAGTCATATACATGTATGGGAAGGATATATTGCCCAACAAAATCATTGCTATACTACAATATGTGCTGCTTCAACTCTCGAACTCCAATAGTCATATTTTTTTTTAGTGTTTTCACATTATAATTTCAGTCTCTTGATCTTATATGAAATAAAATAAAATAAATCCAAAGCTTTAATGTGCATAAATTGCTTGTAAGTTGTGACAAAGATCGATCACGATTAATTTTGGATTTTGAAATACTACATGTGGCAAGTTGCAACAACTTGTGCCACATATATATGGCACTTAAACCCTTGTCGACAGAGAGAGGTGATAGAGAGAGAGAGAGATAAGTGATGGCCAATTGATCAATATATTGGAAGAAACAGGGGGCGTCCTTGCTAGCCTGTACGTTATGGTGGATTTGGAAAACTAGGAACTCAAAAATTTTCGCCAATGAAAGGGTGCCGCCTAACATACTGGTGGACAGAGTTTGGCATGAGATGCAGTTGTGGGTGCAACATTGTTGATTATATAGCAATGGAATAATGGGGCGTCCTTTTAGCTGTTTTACAATGATGTAGGGATGTGTGGGTTTGTAATTTCTAATCTGTGTAAACTCTATGATGTAACAAACTTCATTTTAAATAATACAAAACTTGGCAGCTGCTGTCAAGATTTTCGAAAAAAAAAAATTGATCTTTTGAAAATTGGGATGTTGATGTAAATTTCCTTTTCTATTCCAATATATTGATCAGGAAGCAGGAGGTTCAATGCGTGTTCCAGCCGTAACAAGCTGCGTAAACGAGTAATAATCCACACCTAAAACACGTTAACCTAATCTAATTAACCCATTAATTGGATGGCTGACGTAACTATTGAACCTCCTCTGTTTGTCATAATATTGTTTTATCATAAATAAAAAAAGGATACTGATACAAGATGCAATTAGTTAATAGTACATGGCCTACATGAATGGGCATCCTCTGCCAAATGAAGACGAGAGAGAGAGAACAGAAAAGCAAGTTCGATCTTCTTTCTAGGCTTTGATTTTTGGATGGACCAATTTTGCGAATATATGTTTGGAGAACAAATTTGTACTGTTGAGATATTGGGAGGATATATACATAGGAAATTCAGCCTGTACATAGAAACAAAACTATGCATAACAATTAGACTTTTGTAGAGTCCAACTTACGATGAATGTTTTTTTAGACTAGATCAATAACTCAGTAAATGCAAAACTCAAATACAGACATTTGTTATTCAAATGATTTTCAGAAACTGATTTCAAGTTCAGAAATAACATAATTATTTATTTACTAAGAGTTTCTATAAAAGCAGTACCTTGTAGACAGGTCCAAATCCACCTTCCCCCAGTTTGTTTTCTTCTGAAAAGTTACTTGTAGCCTCTGCTATGTATGAGAAATCGTACAATGACACTCGTACATCTTTGTCATCACTCTTCCACAGTGTTATTTCTCCGTCGATGCCACGTTCAAGTTCTAGTTGGTTATTATTGCGGTACTTCTTCCCTGCATAGTCACCAACTTGCAATGACTGATCTGAGAGATAATTAAATTAAATAAATATATATAATAATTGATGCCTACCTTGACGTCTCCTCCATTTCATAATAAGAAACAATCCGATGCATAAAAGGAGAAAAGTCATACTCGAGACTGGTACAATAATATAGGTCTTTATCTTGTCGCCTGTAAATGAAAATTCTCAAATCCTTCAAAGATCTCCCATAATTAGACTATATTTTTTAATATTTAAAAACAATAATAATCTTATAAATCATATGCTAGTGCATGACGTAAAATATTATATCTGTGCCTCGCATTAATCTTCATAGCACAAAGTACATCGATAAAAAATCTGAACTTCAAAAGTACCTTGAGAGTGCTTGCCGGAGCTCACTAAGCTTGATGCATTTTCACGAACATAGAGAACACTTCCTGTAATATTAGAACCGCTAGTCCATGCACGCAAGTTTATAATATCTCCATACCATAAATAGCACACTTCGGAGAACGCATAGCCGGTACAATTGCACTCACCCAAGCAAATAGCTTCGCATTGTTCAGCATTTACTGCTTTATGATTATAATTTAGGGGTAGATCATATGCTTCTAGGGGAATGGCAAGAAATGTTATATTTACTGGGCTAGTTGAACACTGCAAGTTGCTTTGGCGAATGCATCCGCCACTTGTGTCTCCATTGGTCCAATCACTCTGTGATGCGCGCAGGTGCAAAACCTTGCACACATGTGCAAGAATGCAGAGTTGAGTCATTGCACAAACCGAACGCTCCACAAACATTATACGTATCACATTTTGCACGTGGCAGACCCCAGAAAAGAAACCATTCCCCGGGCAAATCTACCAAAAAATAGCTCTTGAATTGTCCCGTGATACCAATAACAAGTCTACTATAACCAGCAATGATGGAGTACGTAAAATACATCTCTTCAGAATTGAAACGAAATTAGGATGAATACCTAAATATGGAAATTCAGGAATAAGTGTGAAACTCTCACCATTCCACTTGCCAAAGGTCAAGTAAGTCTGATCCTTCTTCCAGATAAGAAGGTTTGCCTGTCTTGTTTGGATCAGACCAAATGAATAATCTCCAGCTGCTGGATTACTAGAACTTCTCCAAGAAGTGATCAACCGGTTTTGCCCCTCTAGAACTCCAAGCTTCATGCCTGGAAGCCATGTATCTGTCGGATAGTCGAAGCTCTGCCAAATAATACTAGATAAGTTGCTTATTTCTCTCAGCACCAAATTCCCAGAATCCAATATTGTTGCCTCAACATCCTTTCCGCCCAAGCCATAAGCAACTGTAAAAGAGCTCCCTCTAGCATCAGTTATTACTAGTTCTCCATTATTGTTGAAGGAAAGAACGCCAGATTTGTCTACCAATGGGTTATTTCGATTTGCAATCCAAACTGTGGTTTGGCCTGAAACTTTGTGGTACCATATCCCGACATAGCGATAACTTGACCCATTGGGGCTGAAGAAGCTGAGCTCAAATGTCTTGTTTAAGGAAATCAATGTTTGCCCGTCTGAGAGTGATCCTGTTTGTGACAGCATGCCCGTTGTTGTTGTAGATGATTCTCCAGCTACCCAAAGAGGTAGAAATAGAAAAATAAATAGCAGATGGTAGCTGAAGTATAATAGTTGGCGCCTCATATGATATGTGAGCTCAAACAGTGGTTTAGTTGAGGATGAAGAAAAGAGGGAAAATGGTATCTCTTACCATCAATTCCAAGCACAATATTGCAGAGGTGGAGGCGATGATGTTTGTGATTAGCCTGGAATTCTACCGAAGACACTTTCTAAGTCTCCTTTGACTGTGGAGTTGCCAAAATTGAACATGAAGACCAATTAATTCACATCTCTGGAATAAATCATTTTGAAAATTTCCTACAAAAAAAAAAGACCAAAAGTCATAGTATTTTCACCGAAATTTTTATTAATAGTAAAAAAAGTATAAAATTTAACATTCTGCATTCAAATTCGAAAAAATTCCAATTCTGTCCGGTCCGAAGAATAATTCTCCGGATCCAAGGTTACTTTCTGGAGAATTATTCTCCAATCAAAAAGTTCACTTTCCGGAAAAATATTCTCTGGATTTGTGGTTCCGGAGAATTATTCTCCGGATGTGAGTTTTTTTTAATTAACAAAAAATATTATGATTATCTATTTTTTGTAATTGAAATATTAAAAATATTTTATATATTTCATAAAACATGCACTACACTTTATTACAAG
The DNA here is from genome assembly GCA_025461125.1 of Carex kokanica. Classification (NCBI taxonomy): domain Eukaryota; kingdom Viridiplantae; phylum Streptophyta; class Magnoliopsida; order Poales; family Cyperaceae; genus Carex; species Carex kokanica. Next base: position 17,325 of record JAJGRX010001497.1, on the reverse strand, counting down.
CAATAAAAAGTTCTTCAAAACAAAAACAAAAAATAAATAAACAAAGAAAGAAAGAAATGAGAACGAGGACGGGATGTGTTGAGAATAATTAGGTTTAAGGGACTAATTAATAGCATCAGAGATTAATCATCATATGCTATTTAGGAATAAAAAAGGAGCAACTAAATAAGTCAATAAAGTTACTCTACTTTTTCTCCTTTCTTAGAAAATAGGCTACAGTAGGCAACCGTTAGAGATTCTAACGTCTCTTTACTTTTTGCTATTTAAACATCACTGTACAACTTTTTTCATTAAGATTGAATACAATTTCAACTTCCGCAAACTACTCTGAAAATCAACATGGTATCAGAGCCACTTTGATCTGGCTCCAAATCAATCTCCAAATCAATCACTGGACAGATAACAAAGAACTGTACCAGTTCAACAAACCATCAGAAATTCCAAAGCTCAAATAGAGCAATTCCATTCTCAGAAACTAATCAAGCTCAAGGCAGCATCAACTCTTATCAGAAAGCAAAATCCAACAAATACCAGAAAATCCGAAAAAACCAGAAATGGCACAACAAACCGAGAAACTTTCAGGTGTGCTATTAAACGGCAAAAATTATCATCTTTGGGCACGACAAGTGACATTTGGTCTCATCGGCAGAGATAAATTCGAGCATGTCACTGGTGAAAAAATAAAGCCAATAGCCAAGGAACCAGCACAGCCAACCGATGAAGAAAAGAAGGCAATATCAGAATGGAGGAAAAGTGACAACCTTGTTATGAGTTGGCTGCTGGTTACCATGGAATCCCATATTTCCGATCTCATGACATATCTCGACACAGCCCGAGACATGTGGATTAAAGCCGAAACAATGTTTGGCAAAAAGAAAAATTACTCCCTGATTTACCAACTTCAGCAAGAACTCCACAAATTGCAACAACAAAACCAATCTGTCACCGAATTATTCATCCAAATCCAGAAAAAGAAAGACGAAATTAGAGTGTACCGTCCTCTTACAGCCGACATCGAAGAAATCAAGAAAATGGAGGAACAGGATGACATTTTCACCTTTCTGGCCAAGCTTGACTCAAGCTATGAGGGGGTAAGATCTCAAATCCTTCTCATGGGCGAGCTGCCTTCTCTCGACGAGGTTGTCGGGATGGTTGAAAGAGAGGAAACGAGGCGGATAGTGATGACCTCTCAGCCATCTGACAACCCCGAAGCTAAAGCCTTCGTCGCTCGGCCAAACCCTAGGTCAGAGGGTCGGGGAGACCAAACGGTCCTTCGCTGCGACTTTTGTAGAAAAGAAGGGCATAGGCGCGAAGAGTGTTGGTGCCTCAACCCTCACCTCCGACCAAAGAATAGGCGCGGTGGCGGCGGCAGCGGCTTTGTGAGAGGGGGAGATCGGCGACAGGGAGGCGCTTTTGGCGAAGAGAACAAAGAGAGGAGAGGCTTCGCTGCCCAAAAAGAAAGAGAAGAACGGGTTGAGGGTTCAGACCCGCCAGGAAAGGAAAAAGAAGGAGAAGTGAATTGGGATCAAATGAGACAGCTGTATACACAACTGTCTGTGGTGTTTCAAGGAAAAGATCAAAAGACCTCTGGTATAGTTACTAATTTTGCTCAAAATTCTTTAAATTCAAAATGGATACTTGATTCGGGTTCAACTGATCATATGACCGGAAATAAAAATTTGCTTAACAATTACAAAAAATTTGAAACCAAACAATTTGTAATTGTTGCAAATGGTGAAAAAATGGAAATTTAGGACATGGTTCAATTAGTCTCCTTTCAAAAATATAAACAAATATTTTGCATGTAGAAAATTGTACATCCAACTTGTTATCCATTAGTAAACTCACACGAGAATTAAATTGTGAAATTACATTTATGTCAAAAAATGTGATTTTTCAGGAATTGATAACAAAGAGTATCATTGGTGAAGGATTTTTAGAGAACGGGCTTTATATTTTGAGTGAAGAAAAATGCAACTTCAATATTAGAAAAGAAGAAGAATTAGGCACTCTTTGGCATAAGAGAATTGGGCATCCTTCCGACAAGATTTTGAAATGTATTTTTGATTTCAAACAACTAGATTGTAGTAGTTGTGAAATTTGCAAATTAGGAAAGCATACAAAATTACCATTTAGCTTATCTAATTGTAAAAGTACAAAACCTTTTGAATTAATACATTCGGATGTTTGGGGTCCGGCCCCATTTGAATCATACAATGGTTTTAAATATTTTGTCATATTTATAGATGATTTTTCTAGAACTACATGGCTACACTTGTTAAAAAATAAAAGTGAAGTATTTGTTCAATTCCAAGAATTTTGTAATTTTGTAGAAAATCAATATGACGCAAAAATTAAAACCTTTAGAAGTGATAATGGAACCGAATTTATAAATCAAAATTTCACAAACTTTTTCAAACAAAAGGGAATTTTGCATCAAACAACTTGTGTGTACACACCACAACAAAATGGTGTGTCGGAAAGAAAAAATCGATATTTAATTGAAATAACAAGAGTACTTTTGTTTCAACACAATGTCCCAACAATTTTTTGGTCGGATGCCGTTCTCACAGCAACGTACTTAATTAATAGATTACCGAGTGCAAATTTAAATTTTAAAAGCCCACTAGAAATTCTTCACCAAGAGAAACTCAATATTGGTCACTTGAGAGTATTTGGATGTACATGCTATGTGCACAAAAATAAAGAACACAAATTAGACTACACATCCATCAAAGCTATTTTCTTGGGATATTCGTCTCAAAAAAGAGTTATAAATGCTATGATCCGGTTACTAAAAAAATGTACATTTCAAGAGATGTAACATTCCAAGAAAATGAGCCATATTACAAAATCCTAGAAAAGGAGATTAATGACCAAGGAAAATCAAATGAATTTACATTTCCATTTTTTTACAATTCCGAAGAAGGTAATTCGGTCTTAGAAAATGAAAATGAAATAATTAATGAGAATGAAGAGGAGGAAACTTCTCAAAGTGAGGGGGAGGAAAATGGTACCGAAGTGACACCATTGAGAAGGTCTAATAGAACACCGCAACCTACTACTAGATTTCGAGACTTTATAACATATGAGGTAAAATATCCTATCCAAATTTTTTTATCTTATGCAAATGTTACATCCCACTATCAAAATTACTTGAGCTCAATTTCTAAAGAAAATGAGCCAAAAAATTATGAGGAAGCTATAAATTAGTGTATATGACACTTCCACCCGGCCATAAAAAAGAAACCGATTCTAACTTAGTGTGTAGGTTGAAAAAATCAATTTACGGGCTAAAGCAATCTCCACGGGCATGGTATGGCAAACTAAGCTCATATTTAATTTCTTGTGATTTTAAAGGTTAGCAATGCCGACCACTCGTTGTTTTCCAAAATTAGTGGTACCTTCACAACCATAATTTTAGTATATGTAGATGACATAATAATTACCGGAAACAACTTAGAAGAAATTAAAAAGGTAAAAATGCAATTAAAAGAAAAATTCGATATCAAAGATTTGGGTTTACTAAAATATTTCTTAGGAATAGAAATAGCTCACTCAACCAAAGGCCTCTTTATTTCCCAAAGAAAATATACACTTGACCTATTAAAGGAAACCGGCAAATTAGGAAGCAAACCGGTATCGACACCAATAGATAGCAAATGTAAATTAAATACCGAGGATGGAGAACCTTTAGAAGATATAAATCATTTTCAAAGACTTGTAGGAAAATTGATTTACTTAACGGTAACCCGACCCGATATTTCTTTTTCGGTAAGCCAAATTAGCAAATTCATGCATGCACCTAGAACTCCACACTTAGAAGCTATACATAGAATTTTAAAATATTTAAAAGGGACACCCGGAAAAGGAGTATTTATGAAATGCAATAATTCTAACGAAGTGTGTGGCTATTCCGATGCAGATTGGGCCGGCAGCTTTGATAGAAAATCAACCACCGGCTTTTGCACATTTGTAGGCGGAAATTTAGTCACATGGAAAAGCAAGAAACAAAGTGTTGTGGCACGATCAAGCGCCGAGGCGGAATATCGAGCCATGGCATCAACCATCAAGCGAATTAACTTGGATTAAACAACTTCTCGCCGACATAGGAATTAAAATTCAAGAGCCAATGAAGATGTTTTGCGATAATCAAGCGGCTCGACATATAGCAATCAACCCGGTCTTCCATGAAAGAACGAAACATATCGAAGTGGATTGCCACTTCATTAGAGAAAAAATTCAAGCAAAGGAAATCGAGACTCCATTTATAAGGAGTGAAGAACAATTGGTGGATATTTTTACGAAGGGCTTAGAACCGAAACCATTTGAAGAAAATTCAAGCAAGTTAGGGTTGATCAATATCTACACGCCTAACTTGAGGGGGAGTGTTGAGAATAATTAGGTTTAAGGGACTAATTAATAGCATCAGAGATTAATCATCATATGCTATTTAGGAATAAAAAAGGAGCAACTAAATAAGTCAATAAAGTTACTCTACTTTTTCTCCTTTCTTAGAAAATAGGCTACAGTAGGCAACCGTTAGAGATTCTAACGTCTCTTTACTTTTTTGCTATTTAAACATCACTGTACAACTTTTTTCATCAAGATTGAATACAATTTCAACTTCCGCAAACTACTCTGAAAATCAACAGGATGAAAAGTAAGTACGTTCGGATAGATTTGACCAAATCACTTTCTGATCCTCTTTATATATAATTGATCAGTGTTTTAATATTCGATTCTCATGCGGTATTCGGAAGGCCACTGCATACTGCATATACGGTATGCGGCCGAATATGCGGATTCTTATTCGGATTTATATATGCAAATTTTTATTAAATATTTAATCTCACAGTACTTAAATACAATAAGGCAACATGTAGAGACGTTATAAAAGAAGTCTGAGTGGGACGCTTAAAGAGAACACCTACTTGGCTGGTCTGGAACTCATTTAATGAGTTATGGATCTGCGTCTGGAACTCTTATAATGGGTTTTGAATGTTTTTTTATTTTTTTAAAGCATGGATTCAATATAGTCGGTCCGAATAATTATTTTCTATTCGGCTGAACATTGAATAGGAATATACGGCCGTATATTCACCGAATAGAACTGAATTTTAAAACACTGTAATTGATAGTAGTCAAGAGCAATAACTCAGGAGGCATATGCAAATTACTTCCACGGGATATCTCAAGACACACAAGCTTAGGCATTACCCCCTAAATGAATTGAGTCCGCATCGTCTGCATTAACTCAAAAGAGCATCTTTCTCTTTTGAGTTAACGCATCTCAGCCGTCTGATTTTAAACGGAGTCAATCCGGCCACATCCTATAATTCAGGGGTCCATTAATATTAGTGTTGATCTAATCTGCACGAATCTTAAAGCTAATCGGACGGTCCAAATACATTAACACAAAAGATTCTTTTTTGAGTTAATGCAGAGGATACGAATTCTAATGAATTACCCCGTTTCGATAGCCCGCGAAAATTAGGACTTAGGAATACATTAGACAACTGGGATGGATGGAGTTACCAATCTACTTGGAACACTGCCGTCTCTGGTCTCCCTGGGGATTAAAGGGACCTCTATCCCAAAGAAACTTTTTTTACCCAAGTGTGCTCTCAAATTATAAGAATATGCAATCTCTTTACTTCGAAGTGATATGTTCCAACAATGTCACTTTAGTGGCTAGCTTGTCCCACAACACCTGTTAAGTTGACACTTTAATTATTGGGTCCAATCTTCGGCATGATCCAATGCTGGAGCAAGGAACGTTAAAGAGCCCAAAAAAACTCTACCTTAAAAGCGCATATATGGGAAAAGAGTTGATCTGTCCAGCAGGATTTCCTGTCCTACAACACTTGACAGTGCTACAATGCTCGACTTTATACTAAATTAATTCGAAAGTTTAAAATTTTCACATGTAAATGCATCACTCATAAAGTAAATGAATTTCAACGGTTCAAATTCGTTATTTAAAATCAATCCAATAGATTTGGAGTTGAGTTCACAAAGAAACTTGGTGAACTCAAGAACACTCTAGTTCTACTCAATATATATAACCTTCCAAACAGCACGAATTAAACTTTGGATCCTTGTGGCAGCAACAAGCATGCTATCGTGCGTTGTTTCACTGAAATATGAAATATATAGTATGTATGTTTGAAGAATGTAATTTTTGGTTAAGATGGCTGTGTCATCTTATAGACTGATTTGTATTAATCCAGTACCAGCTACAATTGAAATAGATATTATCAAACATCAAACTAAATTTGATCTCATGGCCATCAGAAACCTCCATTGGGTGAGGGTCGTTGGTCCAATAATAATAAAAAAAACAACAATTGCAAATTGTAATTATAATATTAATGATCTATTGAGATATCAAATTAAGTGAATTACACGAACGTAACCCAATCCAAATTAATTTATAACCTGAGATAAACCGGAGCCAATTGAACCTGACCCGAGTCACTTAACACAGAACCTGGTTGCATCAGAATTTAAATATAAATGGTGTCACATCACCAGATATTGGATAAGAGTTTATGCTAAAGACTGACATACAAAGTCATATTACAACTAATTTAGAGTATACTCAAAATAGCAACTAGCAAAATAATAAGAAACTTCAAATTAAAAACCGATTGATTTGATTTTAAAGTTTTTCTGAAAAAAGAAAAGGTAAAATATCTACCATGTTATTTTACCACGTACTACAATTTATACCTGGACAATTCGGTATACCAATTATCCTTTGTCCCATCAATCAAAGCATATATGGATCGTTTTATCATTCGATCGGATATATCATTCATGACCTCAATTATCTCAAGGTTTTTGTATGAAGGTATTGCAACCTTAGTTGACGCACTTGTGCTAGCCCCTCTTTCATCATGAAACAACTACAATTGATGAAAACCAAAACTTTTTATTATCATGCAATTGAAAAGACTAAGGTTAAAAAAAATTACAATTCAGGTGAGGGGGGAAAATTACCCATTCTTCTTGTTCCAATAATGTAAGTTTCTTCAAATTTGCCGAATTCTTTAAGATCCAAGTGACCATTTGGAAACAAGAAGTCGTACTAAAACCAAAAGTCAGATTCTTGAGTTCTGAAATATTGGCAATTTTGTTCGCAGAACTGCTGGCAATTCCTAAATTTAAACAATATAAACACAGGGTCAAAACCTTTCGGCCACGTTCAGTATTTAGAATAGACCAACAAAAGATTTTTGTAAATACAGATTTAACATTTATTTAGTTATTTATTTATGCATTCAGTTATAGTCTTGCTATTTCGCAGTTAAATCATTATACTAAATAAAGACCAGTTGATGGTATACCATTTATAATAACATACTTGGTACACTCTTTCGAACATGCAAAGATCTATAGAAATCAGCAGAATTTCAAAATGAGAATATGAGATATATACCTTCTGCCAATTGCAGTTGACATGTAACTCCAGAAGTTCAACAGTTGCAAGGAAAGAAAGCATAGTAGCCATCCCTGCCAAACATTTGATCGTTGAAGAATCACGACTCACTAAACATGCAAATGTTAGAGATGGCACGTTCAGAGTTGTTTGATGTGATAACAATAATTCACCATCATAGAAAAATGAAAGAAGATTAGGAACACTAATAAGCAGGTTGCGTGGATGACTACAGTGACCATTTACAATAGCAAGATGCTTTAGACATCCATGAGCAATTACACATTCTTTTGGAGTGCAATTATCTAGCCGAAGATATTCCAGGATGGGGGATCCAGAAAGAAGGTTTTTTAGATAATCAGATTCAAGTTGCCCATCAGAAATGATTAGTTTCCTAAGCTTAGGAAGAGTTACTATGCCAGATCCAAATTCTCTTAACCGATAGAGGTGGAGTTCTTCTAATGATGTGTAGGGGGAGATGCAACATGGAAAGCAACGCTCAAGTTTAAGAATTCGAGTTTTATGCTTGACAGCATAATTTATCCAGTTCCTTGCTTCATCTGAGGGGAAGGGGATTCCATTAATGCTAAACATGTTCAAATCCAAGGACTCGCGCTTGAGCAACACCATGTTCACAAACTCTACAAACCTCTCCCAACACACTTTTTTTTGCTCACACACCATGTACAGAAGCTCTACAAACCTCTCCCAACACACTTTTTTTAGCTCAACACCATCTTCCATTTCTCTAAGTCGACGCCAATGAACGAAATCATTAGGATTGAAGCTGAGAGAGGGTAAAAAGGTCCAGAGGTGTTCCCACCGCTTCGACAACACACACGTCTGCACTGCTTCCTTGGTCGTCAACAACCCCAAGATGTGATGAAGTATCGGGTCCGGCAACCTGCTTATCAAATCACAATCTCCTCTTCTACTTCTCTTATTAGCCTTCATTTGCTATTAAATATAAACACCACCCAAACAAGCACAGATAAATTAGAAAAAAAAAAAGAAAAAAAAAGAGAGATTCTACAAAAAGGGCATTTGTCTGGCTTTCTTCTCTTTGTTTGGGTTTAGAAAACTATTTATTTGTATAAAGAAAAAAAATAAAGTTAAAAAAAGAGGACCTTTACAAGGGCATTTTCAGTAATGTATCATGGTTAGTGATAATTGAGATGCTAAATTTTTGTATGATACTAGTTAGTTCAGCTGTAAATGTTGTACCTAGAGGTGTAGTAGTGATGTTAGCTTGCCATTAGCAAAAATTAAAGTGTTTGATTACAGATTGGTTCGGTATTGAGCAATCAAACTCTGACATGGTACCAGAGCATGCAATCAAACTCTGAGTTAAAACCATTATTGGATAAATTATGGTCGACTAAAAGACCACCTGATCCTGGCGCATACCGGACTGCTGTAATTTAGAAATCTGCTGACATTTTACTTATTAATAAGGGGTGCAGCAGCTCACGAACAAGAAAAATGTATAATGTGCTACCACATATTAAATTATCATTAGTAAAAAGGAGCACACCAACTTGAGCAAATCTCAGTCCGAGAAATGATCAAGTAACATAGGCCATGCACAACAGCACGAGGCTGTCACGAGCCAAATTTAGCCTTTGGGCAAAGTAACAATTCATCTCCCATTTTCCAATTTAAGTTGAATGATTCATAATAACCTACTTGAGTCATTAAATTTAGATTAACATAGGTAGTATGAAATGAATCTCTTAGCAAGCTTTCTTCTAGGTTTCACAATTTGCCCAAAAACCTGATTAAACTCAAATCCAATACTTGAGTAAAATTTCTCATAACCAACCTCTATAAACTATCAAAGACAATTACTGATTCAAGCATGACGCACAACCTAAGAGCAAGGCAACAAGAGAGAATAGGGCAAGTACCAAATTTAGAGGAATCAAGCAAAACGGGCCTTAAATTTATACAATGTGACTGCTACTGTATGGTACCAGCATCCACTCTGGTATAAACCCGTTATACTAAATGAACACTTAGAAATTCAGAGTTGTACTTTCATAAAAGTAAAAGCTCCAGTAATTTATTGCATGAACAGTTTGAGTTTCGATCAATACTCCAAAAAAAATACCAAAACTTACCAACCTAGTCAAACTGTCATTAGCCCCTTAAAAATTCACATTAAGCATGAATAGGTCAATTCTGTGCAAACATGCGAAATTTAAAAGTATCTATGCCCATATTATATAAGTAACCATTCCCATTTGTCATGCATATGCAATTTGAAATTCACATTTGTGGTCAAGCAAACCCAAAATTTTAACAAAGATCATACTACCAAGTAAAACTTCAATCGGACCTAGCAACCAGATTAAGGTATTCACTGGTAAAAGGGAAATGCACAAATACTATACCATGGAAATATAAACAACTAAAATCAAAAGAAATAAGTGAAATTTAACAGTCCCGGTACTTTAATTTTCGCGATTAGAAACTAAAGCATACATCAAAATAGTAAACCTAAGACAAGCTAGAAGGGGGAGAAAACTCCAAATTAAAAGCTCACCTGTAGGAAGCAAACTATTTCGATTAGATCTTGGTCCCGAATTTGAATATCCCCGCTTGAGAATCAAGTGGCGAAGTGAAAGTGCGATTCTCTTTGGGGTTTTAGCAGCAAGAAGATATACTAGGCGACAAATCTTTCTTTTCTTAATTACTTGGGTTTTATCGGTTGGGTTTACAGCTGGTCCGGTCCAGGCGCAGTTGAACCGCTTTAACTTGACAAATTATGTATGGTTCACTGTTCACATCACATCCTTGTACTGGCCCAAAAAAAGACCCAAGAAAGAAAGAAAAATCCGCTGCTAGTATCCAGTCAATTATGTCATTTCCAATGAAGTATTACTACAATTAAAATATGATACTACATTAGTTAACTATGGTATTACTATAATTAAATTAGACAGTTGGGATCAAATTATTTTTGTTAAATTAAATTGTGGTTTATGAGCTATGGTTGCAGACGAATTGAGTATGAGTGAGTTGATTTTAATTTTAACTTTATTTGTTTATAAATAAAATTGTGTGAAGTTGATACTTGTGTGGATGGAGAGTAGAGGAAGGGAGAGGAGGTGAAGAATACAAGAGAATGAAATGGAATAGAAAGGAATATTAACATATTTAATTTTTTCATGTTTGGATGATTAGTGAGGAAAAGTAAATTTAACTTTTTTCTTGTCATATTTCTTGTTTGATTAATTAAAATTTAGAAAGTTAAAGAGAAATTCAATGGCTGCTATAGATTTTGTGACAGTTGAAAAATTATATAACCTTAACCTAAAAATTAAAAATTATTACGTACCATTAGTAACTTATTATTGGAAATAAAAAATAGGCACTAGTAACTTATTCTTGGAAAAAAAAATGAGGATAAAATGCTATATATATATATTTAAAACTCTCTCTAAATTATCATGTTGATATAAAAAAAACTCACATGTATCTATGGTTTTTCCGAATTAACTTCTTATAGTTAAGTCAAAATAGGCACTTCTAAAATAAAATTTTCTTGCATATGGTTAATTTATTTAGTCGAAGGAAATACAAACTTTGCTTCAATTCTAAAATGTATATCAAATTTATGTTTTAGTGATCGCTAGAGATTTTACTGATAAACCAAAAGGTATGCCTAATTACTTAAATTAGGTTAATTTTTCAACCATAATTTTCAATGCACTATTTCAAATCTCTGAAATATTTAGCGTTTCAATCAATTTTATCAAAACCGAACCGGACATCAGTAAACCTTTAAGTCAACGTTCAACGGTCGGACTGATAGATTGACCGGTTCACCCCGCTGATTTTTTTTTATTAATTACAAAATACATGAACCGGTATATTGGTCTAGTCTGTAAAGACCTTAACCGATCGATATAACAACAAGTAAGAAGACGGTAAAGATTAGCCCGACACAATGTAACGATATTGGATTTACTATTAAGTAAAGCTTATAATTAATTTAATAAGTACTTTTGATATGAAAGGACCTAATACAGTTTGGTTGACCTTAAGTTTATGTGAAAATAAATCTGCTGTGATTCTCGGGAATCGCAGGACCTTGCGATCCCGAATCTCAGCTGTTGGTTTTTTTCGTGATGCGTGCATGAAAATTTATTTTTCCAAAGTGTTTCGAGATCCGCGCACAGAAAAATTTGAACCGTTGATTCGGAATTTTAGGATCCTGCGATCCCACCCAGGATCGCAGCAGATTCGGACTCATGTTTATGTACATATGTTGCATGAACACCGAAAAGCAGAAACACAGGATTTAGAATTGAGCATTTCATCAAACATGTTGAGGGCGCTAAACTATACAATACGAATAAGTAAATTATGAGCTTGTCAAAATTCCAAATTCCAAATACTACTTGGAGCAATGAAAAGATGCTAAACTATTTGCATACAAGCAATCTAAGACACAAGATAACAGCAAATCACACAATAGCATGTAGCCATATATAGCTCTAAGTGCTAGGCTGCTACCGCAATGCACAACAAGTCAACAACACAAGAGAAGATCACGTTAATTTTTTGAATGAGATTACTTGTAGGCTACGGCTTGGCTTAGAGCTTTGAACCAATGAAGTTGAATTTGAGGATTCTCTTTTCATGCTTCGGTTTCAACTCTTAAAAGTTCAGAGCCGTTTGTGCAGAGGAGATCGATGGTGAGAAGTGAATCTGAAAATCGCAAGAGAAAAACCAATTCCATAATTTGTACTTCTCCTCGACTAATCCTAGAAGCAAGTTATTTTTATTTATTTTTTGGAGAAAAAGGGAAGCAAAGCAACGAGAGATCGGCGAAGAAACGAAGGAGATGCGACTGAGAGTAAACAGTTCCAGAGTGCTTATATTGAATATACTAAACTTTCCGGAATCAATGAAAATTATTAAGAAGATTTATACAAAACGTTCCGGCTTAGCAAACAAAATTGACCAAAAAATATGAAATTGACATCCACTCGAAAAAAACAAATTCAAAATCAAGTTGTACAGTTTGTCTGCTAATCAATATATGCTGGTAATAACTATTAGATGCAAATAACATGTTCCCAGTAAACCTCAACCCCCCCAGTACTTGACACAACAGAGGACATACTGGTGCCAGTATACATGGACCAAAAATATTTACAAATAAGGGAAGCAGAACAAGAATAGTTTCTTTATTGAAAATTTATTATTAGAAAAATTTTTTTTTTATTAATGAATATTATTAGACAAGATTCAGTTTCTTGGTTAAATAAAGAATATTGTTAATCCTGGCCCCGCTTAATACATCACATATAGTTCCAGCAGCAGGAATCGCTAGCCCCACTTAATACATCACATATAGTTCTGATACCTAAGGAGGCACCTCTAACACGGAACGATTTCCGACCCATAAGCCTGTTGCACGGGATACAAAAAATCTATTCAAAAATTATGGCAAATTGACTCAAGGAAAGGGTACATGAATTGGTCGATGATTAACAATCGGGATTTGCCAAAGGGAGACAGATTACGGAAGGGTTTGTATATGCGCAACATATTTTACATTACTCTCGCAAAGCAAAAATTCCAATTGCCGTGCTCAAGGCGGACATTAAAAAAGCTTTTGATACGCTTAGTTGAGATTTTTTTACTTCAGATCTTACACCAATTGAGATTTTTATGAACTTTGTCAAAACAGTGCAGAGAGCGGTGCTGCAAGGCTCCTCACAAATTTTGATAAACGGATTACTTGGCAAAAGGATAATTCTCAAGCGTGGAGTGCGGCAAGAGGATCCGTTGTCGCCGTTACTGTTCATAATCGCGATAGATTTCCTTGGGAGATGGATGACACACTAGTTGCAAGTGGGGCAATAAGATTACCTTACAATGGCATGAAGCTTGCCTTTTCTATATGTAGACGATGCGATCATGTTTGTCAAGCCCTGGAATGCAACAACTTCAGCAATCAAGGTAATGGGTTTTGGCTTTTGAAACTATTTTGGGTTTGTCAGTCAATCTCCACAAGTCAGAATACTGTTCTCAGAGGTACCGGATGAACATAAACAATCATTGGCAGATATATTAGGCTATAAGATAGGTACCTTTCCATTCAATTACTTGGGCCTTCCTTATCGAATCAGAAATTACCTAAATCAACCTATTGTACCGTTAATAGAGAAAAGAATAAAAAACTTGCTTGTGGGCGACCAGCATTTAACAATAGCAGGAAGAATTGTGTTATTGAATGCGGTATTATCCTCTTACCGACTTACTTCTTGACAGTGTTCAAAATGCCAAAATGGGTGATGAGGGACATATATAGGATACGTAGAGGATTTCTATGGCCATGGAGTAAACTCAGAAAACAGAAAGATGAACTTGGTTGCTTGGGAGCTTGTGTGTAAACCCAAGGAAGAGGGAGGTTTAGGGTGTTATGGATTTGTCATTGTTCAATCAAGCTTTGTTTATTAAAGTGGCACTGGTATTGGGCAAGGCCAAAGGTAGAATTTGGAAGCAAATACCAGTATACTGCTTCTACAGAAACATCGGCAATAGGTGTATCGCTACGAGAAACCAACCTAAAACCATTCTTCAATGTGTTAATGATATTCATACTTGGAAATGGTGTAAGTATAGGATTTTTTGGAACAAAATTGGGGCGAAGGCACACTGAAGCATCAGTTCCCAATCCTTTATACATATGCCACAATACCGATATTACCCTTTTCCAAGCATAGGCGAGATCTGGTATTGCAGTCTTATCTCAGACAAAATCTTTTAGTTGAAGCACAAGAGGAGTTACTGAGTTTCTACAGATTATGTCAAGATATACATTGAACGACTCGATAGAAGATGAGCTTCAATGGAGATGGGACAGTAAAGGAAACTTTACTAGTTCGGAGTGCTTACCACGCATTGATCAGAGGTCCCACAGTCGGGTCGCTGAATTCTAGAATTTGGAAACTTAAAGTGCCTCCACGAATGAGGGGTCTTGGTTGGCTTATGAGATTGAATAGAATACTCACGTTGGATAATCTAATTAAGAGAGGATGAATTTGTTGTTGCAAACAATACTCTTATTACACATATTTGACTAATTGTAAAACATATAACAATTGAATTTAAATAATTTTCTAGAGTTAAGATATTCTGCAGGTTCAAGACAATTGGAATTGTAATATGGATTTATTGAACCGAAGAAATCATCAATATATTTATCAAAAATTTAAATTGTAAAATTGTGTACTTATAAAGTAAATTTGATGTTAAAACAGGAAATAATCATTACCAACGATTATAAAAGCTGCACAGAAAATTGAATTCAAGTCCAAAATTCAAATTCTTCCAGAGAGCAATTGTTGTAATGATTAACAAAGTCTCACTAAAAATGAGATCAGGGTTGAAACCCTAATTCCACTGAAACTTACTAATCGCTGTAACGATTATATAATCATTGGTAACGATTAGTGGCAGATTGCTCATTCCGAAGTTTCCACTATAAATAGAGCTATTAGGTTTTCAACCAAATGATGAGGAGTCGCCCCATCTTTTCAAAAGCGAATTTTCTGTGTGCTTAAGTCCCTCCATTGTTGAGAGAGCTTAGAACTTCAAAATCCCTCAAACAACCTCAAATCTACTTCACTAATCTTGAGTTAGATTAGGTTAGAGCAAGCTTTTGAGTGTTTCTCTTGATAATCTAAACTTAGAGACTTCATTCTCTACTCAAGTTGGCCGTGTGACTTCCCGTTAGTTGTAAGGACTCACCGGTTCACAAGTTGTAACATTTCTTGTTGGGTAATAGAAAAGCGCACCGAGAAGCGGTTGTGACGCTCCGGAGACGTAGGCCATTTTACCGAACTCCGTTAACATTCTGCGTGTCAATTTCTCTAAACTCATCTAGTTACTTTAATTGTAATTAATTTCAGTTTTTAGATTATTAGCGGTGCCTTTAAGTACAATAAAGTGGTACCAGAGCAGTGTTACTCAAATTAAGACTCACTTAATTTGAGTTGTATCGATCCAATATGGCACCAAATAGGCAAGTGATAGAACTCCCAATCTTTGTGACCTGTAATAATTTTAGTCATTGGAAAAGACTTATGATTGATTTTTTTTAAAGCTAATGAGGTTTGGGAGATTGTAGAAAATGGGTATATACCGAAATTTGATGACAATAATGAATTGACCGCCAAATCCAAACTTGAAAAGAAATATAACTTTTATGCAATAAATTATATACTTAATTTGGTTGGTGACTCGGTTAATTTATTATTTGATGATATAAGTAGTGCCCGCGATATGTGGGAGGTTCTAATAAATCGATATGAAGTAAATACTCAGATTAAAAGGATTGAGACCAAGATGGATGGTCAAAATCTCAACCTAGCTTGATAACACGGAGATAAATATGGAAGCTGTTATTGCTAACAAGACGGACCAATAAAAAACATTATAATACCAATAATCCAATATAACCAAGATGCTTCCAGGTTCATCCCTATCCTCCAGAGGAGCTGATGTGTCAGGGTCGGTGTAGGCGTCGAATCTGGTGATGGCGTGGATGCCCGTGATCTCATCGTCAGGGTCGGGGTAGGCATCAAATATGGCAATGGCTCTATGGAGGCAAGAGAGAGGAATGAGCCAAATGTCTATGTTGTCGTCCACATCAGCACCAAGCCCCTCGTGGCAACGAAAACTCGTTGAAGTGTCAACAACATAGTACAAAAATAGATGATAGGGAAGTGTCAAGCTGCTGCCTTCTACTTTGAGGCAACAACATGGCAACAACTATGCATTTTATACTTCATGTTTTATTGTATGATGATTTATGTAGTTGCAAACTTTCCCTTGCATTTCTTTCTAATTTTCTTGACTACGTTTCATTTCCTTGTTCACTAAATTTTATACTTCACAATGCATTTTATACTCATGTTTTACATTTCTTTCTGCTTCACTAATTATTGAGACACTAATAATGCATACAAATTGTACCGACTATATTAACTAGAATGCATAGGGCACTGGTACCGACTCGTACCAGCATTGCAAGAGTACCAGAACCTTTCTGAAATTACCCTACTTAGTCTACTAGTGTCGCAAGAGTATCAGAACCCTTTTCAAACCACCCCATCAAGGACAAGCACTGATACGGAGCAGTACCAGTAAGGGTTGGTTAAGGGTCAATAACAGTAGCAATCAATAACAACAAAAGTAGTCAATTTTTTTCCCAAGAGTCTAAAACACTGGGGTTCACTCTTTTGCTAAAACATTATAATAAAGTTAAAGAAAAAAACCTTCATGGCGAACGAAAGTCTACAGTGAAAGGAGAAGAAAGACCAATACAGTGAGGATGAAGGAAGAATAATACCTTCTACAAATTAACTGGAGAGCTTAGAAGACTTTGAGAAGAGACGGGGCAATTAGGGTATCGTTGAAGAGAGCATCTTGGTGCGAACGTCATAGGGCTATTCGATTGGAGTGTCGGTCGTAGGAT
This sequence comes from Carex kokanica, assembly GCA_025461125.1. Lineage (NCBI taxonomy): Eukaryota > Viridiplantae > Streptophyta > Magnoliopsida > Poales > Cyperaceae > Carex > Carex kokanica. The sequence goes on along the minus strand of JAJGRX010001497.1, from coordinate 382 downwards.
CACTGTCAATCTTCGTCGGAGAGAATGACTGCTTTTCTTTTCCGCACCCAGGGAATCGTTCCTTCAGGAGAGAAGAAGACGATAGAAATAATAACAAATTTGAAGGGTCCTTAAGGAGCGTTCACATTTTAGGGTAATTTTGTCTGAAAAATATAGCTTTTGGCTTCTAAGGAGACGGAAAGGAAAACAAATTCTTAAGGAGAGGGGAGGCCTCCTTAACTAAGGAGGTTGTTAATCTTGACTAAGGCAAACCTGTTCGGTAGGATAAGGTTCTAGCAAACACAATAAGAAGAGATTGTTAATCTTGACTAAGGAAGCCTAAGAAGGATTAAGTCATCATACCGAACAGGTACATAAGGTTCTAGCAAAAACCAATAAGAAG
>JAJGRX010000186.1:0-205370 GCA_025461125.1 Carex kokanica | reverse complement strand
TATATATGCTTGCTCCTCATAGGTTTATATATATATGCTTGCTCCTCATAGGTTTTATATGCTCCTTCAATAAACCCTCATTTACTCAATTTGTATTACTATAGAGTGAAATAACATTAATCCTTAATTTCTTGTATGGATGTAAACCCCAGTCCTTTTCCTTTTTCTTTCATGAAAAATAGATGATCATAATAATAGCATGTTTGAATATTTTGCTCAAAACTGTGAAATAAAAAAAAATCAAAATAATATAACTTGCTAATTATCCTCTTTAATTGATCCCTCCACGAAAGATGAGTTATTTAAAAGCAAATTGATCAATTACTATTACCAGTAGATATTCTTAAAAGAAAGGGAGGAGTAAAATTTAGATTTTCTATATGATATTTCTCCCTTCATCATTAATCAACTAACATTACATAACAAATTTTATAATTCCAACACATAGAAACATAAAAAAATACACTACTATAGCTAGCTAACTCCATCTAAATAAGTAGCAGCAATTTCCTATAGGAGAAACCAGTAAGAATCATCTCTGAAGAAGTGGCCAGCTATTAATGAGTGAGTAGCCAAGAAACAACCACGGTGACCGCTACCTTTGTCATCGTCAACAACAATCGAGCTGGTGTGTATTCCGGTAACAAGTGACCAAAACAAAATACATAAAATAGACCAAGATGCCGAAAACAAACACGGTGGTTGCTACATTACTTAACATCGTCAACAACAATGGGTGTACAAGGGGCCGGAAAAAAGCTTGTACACATGCAATAATGGTGATTAGCGTCATGACGATGGCGGTGAACATCATACATGCCTTCAACATCGATCAATCACAGCTACTTCCATCTCACGTTGTTTCTCTTTCAGTTGCATATAGTAAGCTACAAATGCTTTATGAATTGGCACAATGAGACAAATTGTGGAATTTATAGGGAAATATTGCTAGGATGGATTGTAAATAAAGCCATGGTACGTACATAAAAATAAAATTTTCAATGCAAAACTAGGAGCGTCTCTTTTTATATATAATCCCAATTTAATATTTATTTCTATTTAAATTCATAATTGGTTGTACTTTCCAATTTTTATGGTCCAAATTACGGTGTTAGCTGAACAATTTAGTGTTCAGTTATATATATTTATTTAACTTCTATATATTGTATAAAAATAGTTATTGCATAAAGGAAAACATTGTCTTAAATTTCGCAATTGAATACCTATTTCTATTAAGTTCTAAATTGGAAGTAAATTTCACCTGTTATTGAGTCTAAATCAAGGTTCTACCTAGGTGAACAATTTATAGTTATATAGTTAAGAAAGAAACAGAAGTTAAAAATAGTAATTGCAATAGCTTTACTTCTATTGGACTTCTCAATACTTTATTCTAAAAATATTTTGAGAAATATATATATATATATTATATATATATATGGCCTTTATAACTCGCTGAATTTTTTTTGAATTGTAAATTAAATCAGCCTAATATCACTGACACAGATCCAGTAATAAATTGCAACAGCAACTTAATTGAAGATTTAATTCAGAAGATAACTATGTCTATAGGTTTGTATAAAATAAGTCTTAATTCAACCAAATTGAAGGGACCAAATTGTAAAACATTCTTTTGATGAAAAAAAGAAGAAGTAAATGTTGGGTTTTACGGTACTTAGGGCAGTGAAATTTCAAAAAATTTAACAATACTTAATTTCTAATTTATCTGTTGATTTTTGAAAAAAAAAATTATGACTGTATCGAGGACATATAGAATTATTTACCTAATTTTGGTGATATTTAAATTATAAATGTGACAATAATTTATTAAAAGCATCAACAAACACACAATAAGAGTTTGTAGACTTAATTACATATTCGAATAAGTTTGTACCTAATTCATGCTGCAAGTTTAGTGTTGACATGACTAAAGTTTGGTGTTTTAATTCGTTATAGTTTGGTATTATTAATTACAATTATGGTGCCAATGTAATTTGTCAAATATATATGGGCAAACAATGAGAATGTAATTTTCCTGCCATCTATATCCCAATCTTTTAACAACCACCAGAAGAGATGTACAATTAAACCTGGAGCTCCAGAGTAGTGTTTTCTGAATAAGAAATGGAATAAAAATGTATTAGTAGAGACCGTTGACAGAGGGAATCGACCATATATATATATTACCAAGACAGAATTCCTTGTGTGAAGTGTTATATATGTTAATTACTTTCAAATTAATTAGTTGATTAGAAGGGATCAGAAACAAGAGCAGCACCATTTACCAGTGGTTCCACATTTGTAACAGGATATTGTCGATTTTGCCCTCAGGAGGAGGAAAATCAGCAAGGGGCAAGTGTTGGAATTAGACGGAGCAGCGATCGCCACCGCTGCTCCGTCCATCTCTTTCTCTTTCTTTTTTTTTTTTTTTTTTTCTTTTGTTTTTTTCTTTTATTCTTCTATGAGAGTGATATAACTGGGGCAAAGTGAGAATATAAAAAAAACTAGAAAGAGCAACAGTTAATATTTTTTTTCTTACTCTCACTGCAGTGTGGTCCCACTTTATATGATGCTTTAGTAATTTTTTGTGAAAATAAAAATAAAATATTCGTTGTTGAAATAACAGGTATTTCTTTCTTGTAAATTGTTAATAAAACTTGTGAATATTGGTAAATTTTCAATAATATAATAATAGTTTTCTTATCTTTTTATTTTTTTTTCGAAATTCTAAAGATGTGACTACATACAAAAACAAATATGACATAATGTTGATTAATTTTAGAAAGTTAACTTTTAAGGAAAATAATTATTTAATAATTTACGAGAGAGGTTATCTTTCAAACGATATAATTTGTTTTAAACCGAACATTTAAAGAAAGTAAATCCTATAATAATGCATTGAGTATAGGGGTGAAAACGGTATGGATAATATCCTATCCGTATTCAATCTGTATTAAAAAAATTAGATGTGGATATCCGATATCCGAATATCCATGTGGATATGGATATTGATATGGTTTTATATTTCAATTATTCGTATCCGAATAGTAGATATATATCATATATTTTAATATATATTCTGAAAAAATATTGTTACTCACCATTAAAATCAGATAAATATTATGAACTTTGATATTTTTTAATATTATTTTAATAAATATTTGAATAGATCCATATCTGTATTTGTCTGGTTTGATATCTGATCCGTATCCGTATCCGAAAAATTACAAAGGGTTGTGGATATGGTTTTACCACTATCCGCTCCATATTTGCTCCGTTTTCATCCCTAATTGAGTACGTATCTTTGTAAGCTGACAAATTGAATTTCAAAATCTGTGTTGGTATTTTTAATAAAAATTCTAAAATTTATGTGTGTTACGTTAAGAAATTTTCAACAATAAAATAATTAGAATGTTGAACAACATAATCGAAAATTTTAGTGATAAACTAGGAATTTAAACTCTAAAACAATGTTCCAGACAAGTATACCTAGTTTGACAATTAAAACGCGTCCCTAGTTCGCTAAAAAAAATAGAAACTGCGTTGGAAACACGAAATTCTGACAGTCTGCAGGTTCAGTGCGTCCGCACTGGTGGTGAGTGCGGGTGGTCCATCCGCACTGGCACCTGTGTTCCTTAACTTATTTTCTGAATTTCTGTCAGTGCGGGTCAACCACCCACACTGGATCAATGCGTCCGCACTCATGAATATCATGTGTTGCTTTGATTTTCTTGAAAACGACTAAGTAGTGAGTGCGGGTGATGGACCCGCACTGGAGGAGAATGCGGACGCATTAGGGTCAGACTTTTCTTGACAAGTGAGATTTCGATGAAAAATTTGACTAAGTACTGAGTGCGTCCGCACCCAGATCCAGTGCGGGTGAAGGACCCACACTGGATGTATTGAGAATTGACGAAAATTCGACTAAGTATTGAGTGCGTCCGCACTCAGATCCAGTGCGGGTGAAGAACCCACACTGGATGTATTGAGAGTTAATGAAAATTTGACTAAGTATTGAGTGCGTCCGCACTCAGATCCAGTGCGGGTGAAGAACCCACACTGGATGTATTGAGAGTTAATGAAAATTTGACTAAGTACTGAGTGCGTCCGCACTCAGATCCAGTGCGGGTGAACGACCCGCACTGGATGCGTTGAGGGTTTATTTTATGAAATTTCTGTGTCTCTCTCTCTCACTCCCTCATTTCATCCCTTCCCTATCCTTGTGTGGTCCGCCCAAAGAAAGAAAAGAAGAGAGAAAAAGGAGCTCCAAATCCCTTCAAGTCGCTCAAAAGTCCGAGAAATCGAAGTTGGAACCGAGAAAGTGGCCGTAGATCTCTTCTAACCCTCCTATTCGGTATTCCCTTCTCTTCCCTCTTCTCTCCAAAAATCTCGAATTTCTCGATTGTTTGGATTTTCGTTTTTAACCCGAGATTTGTGTTTAAATTGCTGGTATTCTATCTCTTTCGAGCTCCTTGCTGTTTAATTGTCGATTCTTTTCTCAAATTCATCTCGATTTTGGATTTCCATTTCTAGGGTTTTTTTTTGGTACCAAATCAGAAATTGGAAAAATGTCGTTGATTGATTAGGCTAGTCCGACCGAATAGACTCGTGACCGGTAAACCTCTCCCTCAACCTTGACAATTAGCGATTAATTTGAATTCCGACCAAATTAGGGTTTAAGAATAAGTGCTTTGAATTTCAGCCTCCAAATTAATTGGAATTTCGAACAAAGATTAAATCAAGTATGTATGTTGATATAGGTGTAGGCTCGGGTGAGCAAGAGTTTGCGGGACCTTTCGAGACGTCCGAACCGTAAGTACGAAATACGCTCTTCGTAATCAGGTGCGGGGTTCTTGGACTTGTTTGATGTTTCATTTTCAGGAATTAAATTATTTTTCGATTGTCATGTTGTATGTTGATTGCTACATAATTTGAAATTGTGTGATTCATGTGCATAACTCATTTAAATTAGAACTGAATTGTTGTGAGATGGTTGATTTGCATATTCGTATGGTTGTCAATTGATGTGTTTTATTCGTTATTCTTTGTGTGAATGAATCTGCCAGGCTGACCCGTAGAGGTAGCTGGATAAGGTGACGGTGACCTATCCGTTGACCTGTTTCTGAATTTGCCAGGCTGAACCCATAGAGGTAGCTGGATAAGGTGACGGTGACCTATCCGTTGACCTGTTTCTGAATTTGCCAGGCTGACCCATAGAGGTAGCTGGATAAGGTGACGGTGACCTATCCGTTGACCTGTTTCTGAATTTGCCAGACTGACCTGTAGAGGTAGCTGGATAAGGTGACGATGACCTATCCGTTGACCTGTGTAATGAATTTGCCAGGCTTTGACCCTATTTGAATCAAATTGCAAAGTTGGGCCATATGGCTGACTTTGATTCTGTGTAGATGCATTTGTAAAGCCGAGTTATATAGCTGACTTGGAACCAGACCTTAGTAAATGGTTAAGCCAAAGCACCTCAGATGAGTGTCAGATAAAGGGTCCAGCTCGGTGAAACATCTGTAGGTGCCAGTTACCCTACAGATGAGGGTTTGACAAAGGGTCCAGCTCAATTGAACATCTGTTGGTGCTACCAGTCATAATAAGATAAGTTAGGCCAAATACGTGTTTGTTTGAATTTCATCTTGGAAATTCCGTAAGTTGGATTTTATTCGATTATTGTTGTCAAGCATGTGCATTCATTTATATATTGTGTTAGAACTGTTAAGGTAATGTTGTATAAATTTCATTTGTGAATGTGAATTCTGAATTCAAGTCCAATAACTTGATTGTGGCAAAATTCGCACTGAGAATTTATTTTCACCCCCACCCTTCGGGTAATTTTTACAGGTTCAGGTGTGACTGATTTTGGGGAGGCACACGAGTAGTAGGCCTTTGGTAGAGTGCTCTCATATGACCTTAGATATAGATATATATATTTTTGTTGTATAGTTCTAGGTTAGGACTGATGGTTGGTATCCGGATGAGATACTTTTGTTGTATTATTACTCTGACCAGACTGTGTACTCTGATTTATGTCTATAAACTCGTTTTATATTATTTGTTGCGTATTTTCTAAATGAAACATTAATTGCCTGATAAGCATACACAGTGTTGTATGTTTACGGCGGGGACTGTCGCGACTCTTGGCCGTGGGGTGTGACAATGTGTCACAATAAAACTAGTAGATGTGATTTATATTATATATTTTCTCTACATGACGTCAAATTTATCACTTTATAAATTTGTTTTTATATGAATTAATAAGATAAAAAAATATTGTCTAGAATTTATCTACATAGGTAAATTTTTGTATACTCTTGATATTAATAAAAAAAAATTGAAAATGTCATAATGTTTTACATGTGCATAGAAAAATAATAAAAATTGTATTTAATGGTTTTTTTAACATTTAAGTATTAAAGTTTATGGTTTGTTGTTCTAGAAATGGAGACATAACGAAGGTACTCACCCTCTTCGTTTAGATAATATATATTATGTTAATAAAAAAGTCAGTTATGGAGTAGAACTAGGGTGCTCCTAAGCTCACCAAGCCCTTCCGTGAGCGCGACTCTAAAACCTATCGAATTGACTTCAAACGATATTTCCAAACTGTTAGATGTTCAATCTATATTAAAATGTGCTTGGAGACCAAATTTTACATTTTTTGGAATTTTTTTACTATTTATTAAGATGGTTTGAAAATCGCTGTTTTCCAATGGTGCAGAATTTTAATAAAAACAGCGATTTTCAAACCATCTTAATAAATAGTAAAAAAATTCCAAAAAATGTAAAATTTGGTCTCCAAGCACATTTTAATATAGATTGAACATCTAACGGTTTGAAAATATTGTTTGAAGTCGATTCGATAGGTTTTAGAGTCGCGCTCACGAAGGGCTTGGTGAGCTTAGGAGCACCCTAGTTTTACTCTCAGTTATGTTAATATATATATATATATATATATATATATATATATATATATATATATATATATATATATATCCCCACATATCCATTGCCCCTTGTATTAATTTGATAATGTTTGATATACTTTTAATATTTAATTATAATATTTTTTATTTTTTAATATTTTTCTAGTTTAAGATATTGATCTCATTTTTTTCAGTATGCATCGAACATTACAGAAAAATAATGAATTTGCATTCTTTTACGATAGTCGAATACTATTTAAATTATATTATTTGTGTGTATTTATAGTTCCAAAGTACATAAACAATACGCTACTCCTGAACTACACTGAAAATATTTGTGTATTGAAACATATATATACGTAGTACATAATGCAATAATATATTATACAGATTCGATCTTGTAATTTTTTTGGTCATTGACTATGCTCCATGTTAATTTTGTATATTGTTTATTATTTTAAATTAGATTAATTCTTATACATATTGTTATTGTTATATATTTTCTTATACATATATTTGTTGTATTTTCTTCAACAAAAACATTTTAAGTGATTTTGGATCCTGAAATGGTCATTTTCTTTTTGCAAAAAATATGCATATTATATTTATAGTGAGAGCAACTTTCAAAATTTCGTTATGAGTTAAAATGTTATTTCACCTACATATTTGAAGTAATTATGTATTATTGAAATAATAAACATGTTTCTATATTACAACAGATGAAATTAGAAAATTGCATACTCTTAAATCTTTGGCCTCTCTTGTACTAACTAAAGCTCAATTTGGTGTCTTTTCAATTTGGTTTTGAAAATATGAAAGATTTTTAAATGCACTTGATCTATCATGCATTAAGAGATATTTTGTGTTTATAGATTATATATTGACATTAATAAAATATTTTATGGCTTTATTAAAAATAGATACACACAAACTTTACGTGTGAAGATAGGGAGGGGGAGGGGCTTCGCACATGATATATCATGCAAATTTTACTTGTTTCTTACTTTTAAATATGTTATGAATTATGAAAATGTTGATAGTTATTAATTATTGTGAAAAAATAAAAAATAAAACTATTAGCAAAATCCATATCTTCTAATAGAATAATATGATAAGAATATAAAATTTATGTTTATAATTCTTTAGATATCATAGAAAATCAATTAAAAAAACATGCACGGAATTTTTGAATGAGGCAAGAATCGGAGCCATTATAAGAATAATTAGAAAGAGGAACATCAATAGTTTTGATTTAAGAATTTATCATTAATGGGTTATTTATAGTACTCATGGTTCGTTTTCATTTTTTAAAAGTTTGAAGGAGAAACCTTAACTTGTTTAGGCATGGTACATTTGTATCAATATTGCAATTTGGAGGAAGCCTGCAAATGCTATCTCGGCCAAAAGCCGTGCTACATCTCCAATTTGGGTATTACAATATTAATTAACAGAAAATACATAGAAAAAAAGTAAATAATGGCGAGGGTTAAATGCACTATACTGTATACCACTTTGCCACCTTTCATTATTGAATGTCTCCATTATTTTGGAAATACATTGTTACATAGTTTATGTATAAATGTAAAGTTGCATGCAAAACGATTTTTCATAAATGAAAACATATCTATAAAGGTAATTATTGTGCTTTTCAAAGAATTATGAATATAAAATATATTGGTACATGAGACTGGTACAATATAGAAAATTAAGGTCAACAACAAAATGCATGACACCTCCTAAATTATAGTTTTTTTTTATTTCTTACATATCTACAAAAGTTGCTAAAGTTTTTCAGTACTAACTCCGTACAAATATTCAAGCACAAATCACTTTTTAAATAAAATTATACGAAAAGAAAAAAAATACTATAAAATATTTGGAAAAAAGCTAAAACCTACGAAAATGTAATTAAATTTGTTTATGATTTTGTAGACATTTTTCAGATTTTATGGACATCAGTATACATTTTTAAAGTAACAAACTATCAACATAAAAAAAAACGGCACGGCACGTTGAAACGCCTCTTACTAAGTCATATTGTACCTTAAACATATTGTGTTCATTTCTAGTACTGTGCGACACGGCACATCAATAAATTTCCGGATACGTCTAGCATTTGAGTTTTAGGTTCTTGATCTTCATGATCTTCCATTTTCATTTGTTATTTGTGGCCTGGCCCACAAACAATTAGTTACGTGGCACAAACTTGGGTGCAGGGTATTGCAAAATAATGGTGTGGTGGATACTCATGCCGGACACATAGCTAATTAAGGACATGACGTGTCAAGACGTGCGCGTTCTAACTATGTTTTTAGTTATATTGTGTTCTAATTTTTTCTTGAAATCGATACGTTTAAACACGACACATCTAAACACAGACACGATACGACACAAATACAGCATGACACTTTGCACATCTATTTTTCTTACATTTTAGACATTTTTTGCCATTTTTTTCTCATTTTTTTACTACTTACAAATATTTTATTAAATTAGAGTGAGTCTATGGTACTATACATATTACGGGTTGGTTTGTAATACTGATTAATATTTTTACTTTCAAAATTCTAACGGTTCAATCCGAACCATTCAAAATGATCTCCATAATATGTATTTGCGGACCAAATTTTATATTTTTTTAGAATTTTTTTTACTATTTTTTAAGATAGATAGAAAATCATTTTATCTGAAAATTCTGAACCATCCAGAAACTGTAATTTTCTATCCATCTTAAAAAATAGTAAAAAATTCTCCAAAAAAAAGAAAAAACAAAGGTTGCGAATTAATTTGTGAGTTTAGGAAGACCTTTCTCAAAGGTCGGACTTGAGACAAAAATTTGGGCCAGAAATTGATTGACTTACACATGTCCTACATATTTTCTAGGCCCAAAAATATGTGGCTACAGAATCATTCATTGATCGTGACTTCGCCTCAAATTAACGACCAACAACCAGAACAAATTTATCTGTGAAACCAGAACAAATTTATAAGAGAAACCAGAACAAAGATCAAGAAACAAATTTATAAGATGAATAAACAAACAAGAAAATTAGCATACTTCATACTTCAGAAGGCCAGAGAGAGTGCGCATCCTCTGAGATATCTCAACTTTTCCTTGACTGATGTGTACGGTGCTTATTCGGGAATAGCTCGGGGCCGGGCCAGTATTATTTGTGCTTTAAGATTCATGCAGAACGTATTTGAACGGTTAAGATTTTTCAGAAAAACACACAAAGTTTGAGATATCTCGGTGGATGAGAATTAAGAGAGGATCAAGATCGGACCCCCAACGATCTCAAATAAACTTCTCGAATAAGAAACACAATAATTTTGTTTCTTCATAGAGGTAAAAAAAAATGTACATCGAAAGTGCAACATAAGACAATAAATTATTATTACCGATTGCAATATAATAACAACATAAGTCAAGAAAATCAGGTCAATTTATTACACACCATAACAAAAGTATTAATAACAACATAAGTAGAGAATTATTTTATATTAGGTCAAATTATTAAACACTAACAAAAGGAAAATAAAATACATTAGGAAAAATAATGGAAAGAAATAACAACAGTCTCTTAATTAATTCCAAATCGAACATTTTACACTACTGGACTTTGGATCTTAATTAAAATTTAGAACACCTTGAGGTTGGGTTCTTTTGGAAGCTTCTTGAGTTGCTCCTGTATGTTTCTCACAAACTCTCTATTACTGTTGTTATGACGGGAATACCCCACCACCTCCATCTCCTTGAGTAGTACAAGAAACTCCAACCCAAAAAACAACCGATCTATATATATAAATGGAGTTGCAGCGAATGACAAACAATGATTCAATTAAGAAACAATTATTAAGAAAATAAAAAATGTCGCTCGGGTGCAGCTGAGTTGCGCTCAATGTTTAATTTCCTCCAATATTTTATCCAATAAACAACATTTAGTTTCCTTCATTTTTTTTATCTAGTGAGAACTAATTATAAGGAGTAGGATTTTTTTTTCCAATATTTTGTCAATAAGTTGTCAAGTATACAAAAATTATACACTTCCAATTTATAAATGTCATGACACTATAATCACAAAAAAAGTATGCTTATTCATTCAAAGAACATGTTATTATATAAAGTATAAAAAATTATACACTCTCAATTTATAAATATCATGACATCACAAATAAAGTATGCTTATTCATTCAGAGAACATGTTATTCTACAATCTTTACATAATCACAAAAAAAATGTATGCTCATTCATTTCAAAATATGTTATTATATCATCATTTTTATATAATCACAAAAAGAGTATGCTCATTAATTAAAAAAATATGCTATTCTATCATCTTTACATAATCACAAAAAGATATGCTCATTCATTCAAAAGATATGTACTTATTCTATGAATGTATGAATGATATAATAACCGATTGTCTTTTATTTATTTCATGAAAAAAATAGAGATTACAATAAGCATGCATGTCTATGAATAATTTGTACAAACAATTACTGGACAGCCGATCCACATCATGGTTGAGTGGAAATTGGTACAACTTTCACCAATTTTGCAATCTTGCTTTCACACTATTATTATTTTCATGCCTTGCCAAAATCAAATCTATCCAACTTTCTCTAAATTCACCCCGGATATTAATTTGTATATTTATTTATGTACATAGCATATATAGGTTCATTTGAATTCGTTCTGAAGCTTGCATATATCTCCAGATATCTTTTTACATGATTAACATATATGTATGCAGAGTCGCTCTACAATACATGAAAGCTTTTCCATAGCTACTTACAAGAGAATATACAGACCTATATATATCTTTAGTTAGGTAGTTAAACTATAAAAATTATTAAAAAAAAAAAATGTTTCCAATCATGATTGATCTAGCTAGCTATCTACAAGTTTGACTAGTTGACTAGCCAAACATCAAGTAGCTATTATTTGAACTTTGCAACCAATCCAAAAACTCATATCTTCATTTTCAAAGTTCAAATAGTTAATCTAGACTTTTCAACATGATCTTCATATGAAAATGTACTTCAAAACCAAATTTAACATTTTCTAGAATTTGTTTTATATTTTTTTAGATAAGTAGAATATCACTTGATTTGAAAATTCTAAGCCATAAAAAAACAGTGGTTTTCCATATAAAAATTAGTAAAAAAAAATAAAAAAATGAAAATTTTGGTATTCAATCAATTTCATATGGAGATCATATATAATAGTTCGTAAGTTTGAAAATAGAGACATAGATCCATAGCACGGGTTGATCCGAAATATACATGTTACCATATATAGTCATAATAAATTGAAATTATGTAATGTAAACAACTATGACAAGGCCCAATATTAATTTCTTGTGCAAAATAAAAAGTTGTCAAAATTTATAGGGGATTGATTATACTATTCCTATATTAAATAAAAAGCATTTAATTCAAACATGTAGGCTATAATTTTGGTGGAATAAAATATTTTTATGTAAATAGTTTAACAAAGAAAATTCCTACATTAATTGTTGTTCATATTTACATTACTGCATCATTACAAAGTAAATAGGGTGTTTGAATATTGGGCCGATTGTTTAAAATTTGAAAATGTTAAAAAATGTAAAATTTGGTCACCAAGCACATATCAATATAAATATCATGTTGAGAAATTCGAATTGATTGTTTAAACTTTGAAAATGGAGATATGAGCGGGAAGTAAAACACCCTATTTACTTCCAAAAGCATTGTAGCATCTCTCTTTCTCTCTCTGTATATATATATACTAGTATCGTGCCTATGCGTTGCAACGGAATATATGAATATAACAAAAATAAATTCTCATACAAAATGACAAATTTTCATAAAAAAAAAAAAATTAGAAATATATTCTACATTTATCACAGTAATATGTATAGAAATAAGGAAGTGAACAAAAAATTGATTTGCATTGTGATCCGCCGTATAGAAAATTTCAATTGGAGAGGGAGAAATAATGAAACAAAAAAAATAAAGAAATGGAAAATTATATCGCTAAATTTTAGAGTCTGTTTAATTTTACTTGTAACGCATCGTGTGGCGGTATGTGTGGCGAGTATGTTTGTAGCTAAATTTAAATTTGTACACATAAAACAGATGCATTTAATCAAAAGAAGATATATATGTGATTGAAGAGCTGAGATTAAATCCAAAAATTAATCTTTCAATCGTAGCCGTTGGCGGATCGGACACCCAATGTGCTTAATAATGGAATGGATATATATATAGAGTCTGACTTAGCTACTTTATAAAGTAAAACGACTTTGTACTTCACGCCATATCTTCATTTTCAAAGTTCAAATAGTCGATTCGAACCTTCCAACATGTTCTCCATATTGAAATGTGCTTGGAGACCAAATTTTACATTTTTTGGAATTTTTTTACTATTTATTAAGCCACTTTGAAAATCTGAAAATCCTTATGAACAGTAAAAAACAGTAAAATTTTCTGGACCGCCGGATCAGTGATTTTCAAAGTGGCTTAATAAATAGTAAAAAAATTCCAAAAAATGTAAAATTTGGTCTCCAAGCACATATCAATATGGAGAACAACTTGAGCGGTTCGGATCGGTCGTTTGGATTTTCAAAATGAAAATAATGAGGCGTGGAGCACCAAGTCGTTTTACACCATGGCTTAGCTAAGCCCAGCACTATATATATATATATAGAGAGAGAGAGATGGGCTATGGTGCATTGCAATGCATAGGCATCCTTGTGCATTGGACCATAAATCACCCATTCAAAGTCCAAATGACCGATCCAAACCGTTCATCTTGTTCTCCATATTAATATGTGCTTGGAGACCAAATTTTACATTTTTTGGATTTTTTTTTACTATTTATTAAGCCACTTTGAAAATCGCTGATCCATTGGTCCAGAATTTTTCACTGTTTCGGAGCTGTGACCATTGGATCAGCGATTTTCAAAGTGGCTTAATAAATAGTAAAAAAATTCCAAAAAATGTAAAATTTGGTCTCCAAGTACATATTAATATGGAGAACAAGATGAACGGTTTGGATCGGCCATTTGGACTTTGAATCGGTGATTTATGGTCCAATGCACAAGGATACCTATGCATTGCAATGCACCATAGCCCATCTCTCTATATATATATATATATATATATATATATATATAGGCTGTGGCTAATTTGCTGCCGGCAGCAGTTCGGCCAAGGTGCTGCCGGGGCTATATTTAGCCGTGTGATGTCCAAGCAACAAATTCAAACCGTTAGATGTTTAATCTATACTATAATCTACTTGGAGACCAAATTTTACATTTTTTTGAATTTTTTTACTATATATTAAGCTGGTTTGAAAACCGCTGTTTTTAACGTTGCAGAAATTTACTAAAAACAGCGGTTTTCAAACCAGCTTAATATATAGTAAAAAAATTCCAAAAAATGTAAAATTTGGTCTCCAAGTAGATTATAGTATAGATTAAACATCTAACGGTTTGAATTTGTTGTTTGGACATCACACGGCTAAATATAGCCCCGGCAGCACTTGGCCGAACTGCTGCCGGCAGCAAATTAGACAGACCCTATATATATATATATATATATATATAGGAAATGGCTAGCATGCTACGCGTAGCATAGAGGGCCTCCGTGCTACGGCTCAATATTTGAGTTTTTAAAATTTGAACGGTCGATCCGAACTGTTCAACATGATCTCCATATGAATATGTACTTGCAAACCAAATTTTACATTTTTTTGAATTTTTTTACTATTTTTTTAGATAGGTAGAAAATCACTTGATATGAATGGTACAGAATTTTCAGATCAAGTGATTTTCTACCTATCTAAAAAAATAGTAAAAAATTTCTAAAAAATGTAAAATTTGGCTTGCAAGTACATATTCATGTGGAGATCATGTTGAACGGTTCGGATCGACCGTTAGGATTTTGAAAACTCAAATATTGCGCCGTAGCATAGAGGCCCTCTATGCTACGCGTAGCATGCTAGCCATTTCCTATATATATATATATATATATATATATATATATATATATGAGTCCGACTAGGCTACTCCATGGAGTAAAACGACTCGGTACTCCACGCCATATCTTCATTTTCAAATTTCAAATAGTTGATTCGAACCTTCCAACATGTTCTCCATATTGAAATGTGCTTGGAGACCAAATTTTACATTTTTTGGAATTTTTTTACTATTTATTAAGCCACTTTGAAAATCTGAAAATCCTTATGAACAGTAAAAAACAGTAAAAATTTCTGGACCACCGGATCAGTGATTTTCAAAGTGGCTTAATAAATAGTAAAAAAATTCCAAAAAATGTAAAATTTGGTCTCCAAGCACATATCAATATGGAGAACAACTTGAGCGGTTCGGATCGGTCGTTTGGATTTTCAAAATGAAAATAATGAGGCGTGGAGCACCAAGTCGTTTTACACCATGGCTTAGCTAAGCCCAGCACTATATATATATATATAGAGAGAGAGAGAGAGAGAGAGAGAATGGCTAATATCAAAACGTTTGTTCCTGGGCTCAGGAACAAACGGTTCCGTTCTCCAATTTCCGAAGTTCAAACAACAAATCCAAACCGTTAGATGTTCAATCTATATTAAAATGTGCTTGGAGACCAAATTTTAGATTTTTTGGAATTTTTTTACTATTTATTAAGCTAGTTTGAAAATCGCTGTTTTTATGAAATTTCTGCAGCATTGAAAAACAGCGGTTTTCAAACTAGCTTAATAAATAGTAAAAAAATTCCAAAAAATCTAAAATTTGGTCTCCAAGCACATTTTAATATAGATTGAACATCTAACGGTTTGGATTTGTTGTTTGAACTTTGAAAATGGGAGAACGGAATCGTTTGTTCCTGAGCCCAGGAACAAACATTTTGATATTAGCCATTCTCTCTCTCTCTCTCTCTCTCTCTCTATATATATATATATATATAGGGAGCGGCTAAGTTGCTGCCGGCAGCATTTTGGCGAGATGCTTGCGGAGGCATATCTTGCAATTTGATGCTCAAACAACAAATTCAAACCGTTAGATGTTCAATCTATATTAAAATATACTTGGAGACCAAATTTTACATTTTTTGAAAATTTTTTACTATTTTTTAAGCTGGTTTGAAAACGCTGTTTTTATTAAATTCTGAAGCATTGAAAACAGCGGTTTTCTAACCAGCTTAAAAAATAGTAAAAAAATTCCAAAAAATGTAAAATTTGGTCTCCAAGTAGATTTTAATATAGATTGAATATCTAATGGTTTGAATTTGTTGTTTGAACATCAAATTGCAAGATATGCCCCCGTAAGCACCTCGGCCGAAATGCTTCCAGCAGCAACTTAGCCATACTCTATATATATATATATATATATATTAATCCGTTGTTAACGGACTCACCCAACAAATATAATGTTTCTTAGAAATTGTTTCTCATATGTTCTTATAAAATTACGTTTTTATAATAACAAATATATAATTAAAATCAGACTATATATTTGTTCTCTCAAAAAATTTGAATAAGACTAGCTATAAAATTGAAAATATCTTCCCAAAAAAAATTATAATTTGGGCCGATCAGATGGTACATGAGAAAGCTAGAAAGTTGGGTATTATTTCTTCTAACGAATTATATAATTGACGGCCCAAAAACATGCTTCCACTTGTTAAACGACAGGCCCACTCTAGAATCAATTTGGTAGAATTCCATAGGAACTACGTGATCTATTTCTAACCAAAAGTTTGCTTGAGAATTCTAAATCGCTCTTGGACAAACATTCATGCTTACATTCTATTATCAGAAAACAGGTAATGATAGAACACACATGTTTTGGGTCTTCTTCTATACTTTCATTATTTCATACTAAATTGTTTCAAATTTCTAGTGTACCTTGTAATTTTTTAAAGAGGAGGGCTCAAATGCACAATAATTTTTGTGCTCCAATATGCTCCACATCCTTTATCTCTATTTTCAAAGTCCGAACAGTCGATCCAAACCGCTCAACATGATTTTCATAATAAAATATGCTTGGAGACCAAATTTTATATTTTTTAGAATTTTTTACTATTTTTTTTACATAGGTATAATATCACTTTATTAGATGGTCCAAAATCTTCAAGATTAGCGTCAGATTGAATTAACTTAGGGTGCTTCAAGATTAGCGTTAGATTGAATTAACTTGGGGCGCTTCAAGATTAGCATCAGATTGACATCAGAGGGCGCTGATCGCATCAAAAACCCCACTTGGTCAATCGTCAGTAGATGTTGTGATTAATTTATTTCCTCACCTCAAGATCCGTGCGCTAATTTAAACACTTGGTTGGCGCCGAGATCCTATGGCCCAGGCAGCTGCAATAAATGTGTTGACTGTTTTGTTCCTTCCTGAGTCAGGGTCCCGACTCGACTCGGCCTTCTTCTCTTCAATGCAAGGCATTGCTGAAGGAGCACATACACGTGATCGTCTCCTCAAGGTGATCCTTTTGCACCTGGTCTCGGCCTCCAGCGATGCCCGGAGGTGGTGCCTTTTCTGTTAGTTTTGGTTTTTTATGGTTTGGTTGTGGGTTTTTTCCAGTTCTTGATACTCGGAACATGTTTTCGGCTGTTTGTTATGGTTTTAATATCAATTTTGTGAAAGGAGCTCGATTCAGGGTCCTGGTTTGACTGTTAACAGTGGCCAAGATCGATGTAGGTTTTTGTGGTTTTACCATGTTCTTAGCCCGATTAATTGGGCTTGTACACAGTGATTTTGCATTGTTTTTTAAGCTTGCATAGCATAGGTTCGTTTCAAAGCTGCTAATTTGACAGTACACCTTATTTTCCAAAGCTGAAAATAAAATGTCCATCATTAATTGTACAAATATTTTTTCCAAAACTGAAATATAATACCAAGCCAATCACTTTATTATATTCTAATCAAAGCAGTCTATACATTAATACCAAGCTATCTCAGCCGAAAACCATGGCGAGGCTTAAACGCACTATCCTGGGTACCACATTGCCACGTTCCATTAATGAATGGAAGGTGTCAACCAAGACCTGAATTGCATATTCTGACGCAACCCACAAAAGCCTCAGAAATTCTTGCATTTTCTTATGGGTTTTTTGCCATAGAGGGAGGAGAAGGTTGGAGAGACAATTCTGTCCAATTGGGCCACATTTAAAACATTTAATCTTTAGAGAGGCCGTCTTCATAACTTGGTCTTTCACTTAACCTGACAAGGTGAGCCCACTTTGAGCGACTCTAAAAACTAGTGCTCATTGCCCCTTCTTTGTTTACTTTCATCATATTGGAAAACAACATTGCTCTTAAGTATAAACGTACAACATTTAGTTTCTTCCAATATTTTATCTACATGCGAACTAAAAACTACGATTCCTTTTTTTAATATTTTGTTAATATGTTGTCATGTATACCAAAATTAAACACACTCAATTTATAAATGTCATGACACTATAATCACAAAAAAGATATGTTCATTCATTCAAAGAGCATGCATGATATTCTATAATCTTTACATAATCACAAAAAAATGTATACTTATTCATTCAAAAAAATGTTATTCTATTATCTTTACATAATCACAAAAAAAAGATGTTCATTCATTCACAAAATATGTACTTATTCTATGAATGTATGATGGATGCAATAACCGATTGCCTTTTATTTATTTCATGAAAAAAATAGAGATCACAATAACCGGACAGTCGATCCACATGCATTTCATGGTTGGGTGGAAATTGGTACAGTTGATCAATTTTGCAATCATGCTTTCCACACTATTATTATTTTCATGCCTTGCCAAAATCAAATCTCTCCAACTTTCTCTAAATTCACCCCGGATATTTTTATATTTATGTACATAGCATATATATGTTCATTATTTGAATTCCTTCTGAAGCTGGTGTGCCCCGATTTTTTTTTAATATCCAACTTTAAATATAAAATATTAGATATATCTAGTTTGACTGGATATTTTAAAAAATGCCCAGACTGCCAAACAAAACGTACGTGGTTTTTTAATGTTCATAATTTATGAACTTTCAAATGGAACAAGTAATTCTTGATGGTGTAGGTGGTTAGAGCTTTTGCTTCACTAGAAGAGGTCCCTAGTTCAAATCTGGGTGTAGGAATTTTTTTTTTTTTTTTTTCAAATGAGGACTCCATTACAAATGTCCAAAATTAATTATTGCTAGAAGCGAAATTTGAACCTGGTATATATGGTTCTCAACTTTGTTGACTACCACTATACTAGCTATCATTTTGTGTTATAATATATATCTATTGCTATAATACAAGTGTTGGATTAGATATATAAATATAATAAAAACACAATTAGTATAATTATTTTATAATTAGTTGTTAATTAGTATATTTTTTATATACAAACAGTTATTAATTAATATAATTAGTTATTAATTTGTATAATTTGTACCAAAATTAGTACCAAATTAGTATAATTAGTATATTTTTGTTTATCTAATCGTGTCAATTATACAAATTATACTAATTATACCAAAATTATATTTTTTGTTTATCTAATCGTGTCAATTATTTGTCCATTAGTTATAGAATGCTTTTGTACGTGGAGCCCAAAATTAGTACCTCGACTTTAATACAATATAATTCTTGAATCATTTAGATAAATAAATAATGCCAGTAAGTTACAAATTAATTAATTCTCACAATAGGAGATCTTAATTTACACACATTATTTAGGTATAACATGGTAATGAAAAAAAGGAATCAGGAGGATATTAATCTCTCAATGGCTATATATTTAGGAATTAAAGTAGAACATATCTAAAAAGATATATGAGAACATAAATCAAAACATCTATATCTATAGTGGCTAGCTAAGATCATCATTCTTTTTAAATAAAAGTTGTAGCTAGGTTTGAAATTCAGTCTCCACACTGAGAACTTTTTGTAATTTAGTATAAATGCCACAAGAACTTTTTGTAAGGGGTGAAATAATTTCTTGGCTCATTAATTGCCACCTTATCCTGTTTTGTTCTACTTTACTTAATTCCCTTTGTTGTATTATATATAAGATTACATGAATTTTTTATACAAATGCACATAATTAAGTGCAAGTCCATTAAAGGTTTCTGACAAGTAATGTGGTACATAATTACCTAACAAATGATACATGCAGATAACTCCAAATATATATAGCTATGTTTAGAGCACTACTACAGAAAAACACTTCATCGTCAGTTTAAATCGCAATCCACAATCGGGTTTCAAACCGAGAGCTATCGCCCCAAATGGAAAGGTATACACATATGCCATCGGCTCAAAACCGATAGCGTTCAGCTCCAACGCCATTGGTTGGAAATTAGGGACATATGGGAATAATAGTTTGTCGGTCGTTAAATAAGCCGTTTAATAAGGAAACACCATCAAATGTACTTTGGTAATGAACCGATGGCGATCTTACAGACGGTGTTCGATATTTGACACCGTTGATCATTCAATGCCATCTCTTGCGTTGTTCAAAAGATGGCAAATGTCACTTATAGGATTGGTTTCAAACGATGAATCGAAACTGTTGAAACCCATCTACGTTACGAGTGATGCGTCTACATGCAAAATATTAAAATTTTTGAAATAATTTTGACCGCTTGACTTTATACTAAATTAATTCGAAAAATTTATAATTTTCACATGTATACACATCACTCGCAAAATAGATGAGTTTCAATATTTTGAATTTGTCATTTGAAACCAATCCTATAAATTTTAGCTAAGGAGCCCACATGTCATATTCAACGAGACTCGGTAATTTTGAACATTCCTCCGCAACTGGACCTGTCCATTTCATCCATTTTCGTCGATTTTTTGTTTGAATCTGTCGGGTCAGTTCATTTGCGTTTCCAAATCGAGCCCAGGCATTATCCTTACTCCCTGACTTTGATCTCTGAGACGTTAAAACATTCAAATAGGTCTTATTCAGCCGACCCAAAACCCAGACTGTTAACAGCTATCCCTCGTGTTAATCAAATTGTTCTTCTCTGACTTCAATGGAGGGTCGGGTATTAGAGCATCGTGAGAAACTCCTGAGATACCTCAAGATCCGCATCTCAGGATCCACATCATCTTCCCAATCCTTAAGAGCCTCAAAATGTGCATCCACAGATGCCTCAAGATTCGCATCATCTTCCCTATCCTCCATTGCAGACAAAAAAAACATAGGAATGTTGAAACTATCTGTTCATGCATCAAATTTGGCATAGCACAATGCTCTACCAAATATTATTTCAATTCAGTACTACCTTAAGAAATGTTGTTTTTATTCCTAAAGCGGCTAGGCGGTTGTCAGAGAGACGGTACTCATACATGACTCAGTCAGTCCTGTCACCCTCCGGTGGTTTGCCAGTGTGGAAGACTAGTGACTTCTTCATGCCCACGACACGTGAGTCATGCACAATGGTGCAGTCTTTTCCAGTGGTTTTCCAAAACCCGGTTTCAGTTGATCGGTTTGCCCGGGACCTGTTTAGATATTTCTTTTCCCTAGGACAGAAAAAGGTTGTTGTGCCATTTACTGGCTTTGAAACCAAAGAAAACCCCAACTTCTTCTACTGAGAAGAAATATTTTATTAAGGGCACTGTTGAGGGGTATAGAGTACCAGAGAGCAAAATAATGCACACAAAGAGAGAAATCGATAGAGAAATCAAAGAAATCAGAACACCAGAGTTTTTACGTGGGAAACCCTCGAAGGGGAGAAAACCCACGGCCGCGCCAAATCCACTATAATCTCAAGTTAGGTTACAACACACAGTACAAAGAAATAAAGGAGAACACTTGAATGTATAAGCAAAACTAAAACACGCCAACAGTAAAAGGCCTAAATCTGGGCCGTACATACAGATCACAAATTTGGCTAATCTGGGCCGTCGGATACAAGGATTCATATGCAATTGACTTCTCGAATCAGGCCCACATACATAACAGGCACATCATTTCTTTTTCCTTTTCATTCATTATTGCCAAATTAATCCTTCTTTAAATAACCAACAAGTGCAACCTGGACACGCTTTGGGCTTTTTTGACCAAATATATGCCCAACCCAACCTTGATGAACAAGTATTACAATTGCATCTTTATTTTATTAGAAATTATTTATCAGACATTTACATCAACCATTATGTAATCTGTCTTGTTTCCATAATTGCAATTTTTAGTAACAATAACAATAGAAAAAATGCTTACGTATCAGTCGACAATACCTATCTGCACAAATATTGATTCGAGTCAAGATTCTGACGAACAAGTAGCAAAGCGATCCAACAACAGATTGTAACAAACTTCAATTAGTATACTGTTTAGGAATATACAGCTGTCTCAAATCTTGCTTGTAATCTCTGTATTAAGGAAATAGCAACGGCTAGGAATCTTGTGTAATTAGGAAAGATCAAAAGGCTATTGTCTTATAAGTACACCTCTGTTAATTCTTGTAAGAAACATTCAATCAATAATTTACCTTCATCTCTTCTATGCTGTCTCTGTAATAGAAAAATAACAATATAAAGATGTTGGTCTAGAAGGTTTTACCATATTCGGAGAAATGCCTGTACAAAAATACATGACCTAGCAGGTTAATTGAAGTAACAGAAGCTTCCAGCATTACAAGATTACATGACCTAGCAGGTTATTTGAAGAAATCAACAGAAACAATACTTTGCAACAAAGATTATATCTTTAACGAATTTTCAACAAATATTACAAGAATTAACTAACAGAAACGATACTTTGCAACAAAGATTACATATTTAACGGATTTGCAACAAAAATTACAAGAATTAATAAAAAAAAACGATACTTTGCAACAAATATCACATCTTTAACGAATTTGTAACAAAAATTACAAAAATTAATCAACAAAAATAAATTTCACGCATTGACAATTCACTTGCCACCTCCTGCTCTGATTCGCTTGCCACCTGATTGACATTTTTTTCAACCTCCCTACAAAACCACAAAAACCCAATTATCATAATGTACCTAGGAGACAGCACAAATAAATTTCACGCATCTACTTCTTCCTCCATCTTCGTCAATAACTTCAGTAAAGCCATCAGAGAAAAGATGTACGTAATCATCAATGCGTTCGTCATAGCGGTTAACAAGAACAAATTACCAAGATCAAGATTATTTAAGAAGAATTAAGGTTCTATATATAATTTTAGCTAAAAAAAATGGTTTTAGTTTCCTCCAATATTTTATCTAGAGAGAATTAAAGACTATGATTTTTTTTTTCAATATTTTGTCAATATGTTGTCAAGTATACAAAAATTAAACACGCCCAATTTATAAATGTCATTACACTATCATCATAGAAAGTATGCTCATTCATTCGAACAACATGTTAATTATTCTATAATTTTTACATAATCACAAAAATTGTATGCTCATTCATTCAAAAAATATGTTATTATAACATTTTTACATAATCACAAAAGATGTATGCTCATTGATTCAAAAAATATGTTATTCTATCATCTTTACATAATCACAAAAAGATATGCTCATTCATTCAGAAAATATGTACTTATTCTATGAATGTATGATGGATGTAATAAGATGTATGAATATTTTGTGCAATTACTGGACAGTCGATCCACATGCATTTTCATGGTTGAGTGGAAATTGGTGCAGCTTTCACCAATTTTGCAATCATGCTTTCCACACTATTATTATTTTCATACCTTGCGAAAATCAAATCTCTCCAACTTTCTCTAAATTCACCCCGGATATTTATACACACACACACACACACACATATATATGAGGAGGGATCCAATTACACCATTTTTTTTGACACATCTTGACACCGTTTTTTTTATAGGTCAATTTTGCAATTTCAAAATCTAAACAGTCGATCCGAACCGTTCAACATGATGGATATATTAAAATGTGCTTGGAGATCAAGTTTTACATTTTTTTGAATTTGTTTACTATTTATTAAGATGGTTACAAAATTGCTGTTCTTCAATGGTCTGAAAACACCGATTTTGTAACCATCTTAATAAATAGTAAACAAATTCAAAAAAATGTAAAATTTGATCTCCAAGCACATCATGTTGAACGGTTTGGATCGACTATTTGAACTTTGAAAATGGTAGGTGTCAAAGTGTGTCACCAAAAATGGTGTAATCCGATCCCTCCTCTATATATATATATATATATATGAGTAGAACTAGGGTGCTCCTAAGCTCACCAAGCCCTTCCGTGAGCGCGACTCAAAAACCTATCGAATTGACTTCAAACGACATTTCCAAACCGTTAGATGTTCAATCTATATTAAAATGTGCGTGGTGACCAAATTTTACATTTTTTGGAATTTTTTTACTATTTATTAAGATGGTTTGAAAATCGCCGTTTTCCAATGGTGCAGAATTTTAATAAAAACAGCGATTTTCAAACCATCTTAATAAATAGTAAAAAAATTCCAAAAAATGTAAAATTTGGTCTCCAAGCACATTTTAATATAGATTGAACATCTAACGGTTTGAAAATGTCGTTTGAAATCAATTCGATAGGTTTTAGAGTCGCGCTCACGAAGGGCTTGGTGAGCTTAGGAGCACCCTAGTTCTACTCTATATATATACTAGTATTGTGCCCGTGTGTTGCAACGGGAGCATATTATAAGAAAAAAAATTCATATAAAATGACATATTTTGATAAATTAAAGACCAATAAAAAATAATTATTATTAGGTATGTGGAAAAAGTAAATGGGATGTACTGAATAACCTATTCGGTTCTTATAAATTTTGTAAAAAACAAACCAATTAAGTTAGTTTCCTAAAATCCATTTTTTTATTTATGGTTTATATAAAAAAAATTCGATAATAACAGCGCCGGTCACTAATGCTTTGGTCACTGATACTAAGGTGGTCATTCTTTTGGTTACTAATACTAAGGTGATAACGTCACCGGTCGCTGATTAATGTCATACGGTCGTTGATGTCTTTTCAGAGACCAACTAAATTTTTTTTTGTTGCTGATATTATTTGCTGATATCATATAGAGACCTTCAATGCCCAATTTTCAGTCACTGATGTTTAATGTCTGATCACTGATAATTTTTTTTCTTCTTAAATTTAATTCATTTCAATAAGAATATAATATTTCATAAAAACAAAACACATACAAAAACCACTAAACAACACACATCGTAAATCTTGATCATTACCAACAACACAAAAAAGTACACATTGATTTTTTTTTTTTTTTACAAAATTACAAACTCCATCGGTAACTTCTGATCAATAATTCGCTCACAAGTTCATGGCTGAATGTACACTAGTTCAAAAACAAAAATAAGACCTAACTAACCAAGTAATTCCATATAACTTTTAGCTGATGTTTAATGTCTGGTCGCTAATAGTTTTTTTCTTCTTAAATTTAATTCATTTCAATGAGAATATAATGTTTCATATAAACAAAACACATACAAAAACCACTAAGCAACACACCTCGTAAATCTTGATAATTACCAACAACACAAAAAAGTACACATTGATATTTTTTTACAAAATTACAAACTCCATCGGTAACTTCTCATCAATAATTCGCTCACAAGTTCATGACTTAATATACTCGATGAACATTACAAAAATGAGATCGAACTAACCAAGTAATTCCAATTAACCTTTAGCTGAATTATAAGCTCATAACATGTCTTGTTGGGTTGTAGCCGATCAGTATCACTGTATATATAAAAAAGAGGTGATTGTTTAAAAGATTGAGATTTCAGGTATGATTCATATACATACCAAGAAATTTGATTGTGCTTACTTAGGAGAAAGGATAATGGCCAGTCCAATTGGATACAAGAAAAATGTAGTTCTATCCAGAAATGGTAATACTGCATGCATCAAAAGTGCCACAGGAAAAACTTTGTTAGCTAAGATGATGTGAATAACATGGCAAAGAGCCAGCTCTAACAAAATAATAAAAACTATGCACACTTCTTGCAGACCAAGGACCAGCTCGGAGGCCATTTCCATAAGGGAACCAAAATACCCTCTCATAGTCTCATTCTAATCCATGCTTCTAAAGAGGTTAAACTTAGCAAAGGGATAGTCCAGGTTTGCAGGGCTACATGTGATGTTTACTATGTTTGAAAGATACAACTATTGCTACAAATCTTTTAAAAAGTGTAAGGTCATTTTTGGCATTTTCTAGAGTATACATACGATCCCAATCACATAAAAGTACCTTGAGGTCTCATGTCCCTGGAACATATGGCAACTACAAATCACCCCTCCCCATTTTTAAAATATACCCTCCCCTTGCATACAGAGCAAGATGGGGTAGGTCATATTTTTCTTATTTTAGAAAATGCAGGAGATTGGAAATGTCATGACACTATAATCACAAAAAGTATACTCATTCATTCAAAGAACATGTTAATTATTCTATAATCTTTACATAATCACAAAAATGTATGCTCATTCATTCAAAAAATATGTTAATATATCATTTTTATATAATTACAAAAGAAGTATGCTCATCAATTCAAAAATATATTATTATATCATCTTTACATAATCACAAAAAGGCATGCTCATTTATTCAAAAAATATGTACTTATTCTATGAATGTATGATGGATGTAATAACCGATTGTGTTGAAAATAGAGAAGAAACATAGAAGAAGTGATCTCAGCCATCCATCATTGATCAATTGGATTAAAAGGAAAATTAGATTTGCAACAGTACCATAGATACTGTACAGTACCAACGGTACAAAATATAACCGTTAGAAATTTTGTATAAATAGAGCATAGGTGTAAATGTAAATCAGATTTTGATAATACAATTTTTACTCTCCTCAGAATTTATAAAATCAACATGGTATCAGAGCCACTCTGATAAATACCCGATAACCCGATAACCAATATTTACCAGTAAAACTGGTAAACTCATAAACAGAAACAGAAACCGAAAAAACCACAGCAGGAATTCACCAATCAAGCAAAAACAAACATGAATCAGTGGGGGCAGCAAATAACCGAGGCTACCAACCCATCGAAATTATCTCCAACTTTGCTCAATGGTATGAATTACCTATCATGGGCTAAATCAGTCACGATTTCTCTGAGTGGCAGAGATAAAATAGAGTTCATCACAGGAGAGAAAGAAAAACCGAAACCTGAAAATCCAGAACAACCAACAGAGGCCGAAAAAATTCAAATCCGAAAATGGCAAAAAGAGGACCATACTGTCATGGCTCTATTATATGGGTCTATGGAGCAACAAATCCTTGACCTATTTCTCCAAAGCTGTAATTCATCGAAAGAATTATGGGACGAACTTCAATCTTTCTATGGGCAACAAAAAAACCATTCTCATGTCTACCGTCTCCAACTCGAAATCCAGCAAGAGAAAAAGGGAACCAGAACTCATCTAGAGTATCTTGCTTCTCTCAAGAAAAAACACGATGAACTCGATGTTTATCGGCCATTCACAACCGAAACAAAAGAACTCAAGAAACGAAAAGAGGAGGATCGAATTTTCTCGTACCTTGCAGGCCTTGATGCAAATTATGAGGTTATTCGGTCACAAATTATTCGAGCACCCGACCTTCCCTCATTCTCCGAAGTAGTAAATCAGATCCAGCGAGAAGACTCCTTACGGGAGGCTATGGGGGGTCCACAAGCTAGCCATGGCGAGGGACACGAGCCCCATGGCCACGCCGTTCGATTTCCCCAAAATCACCAAAACCCTAATTCTCAAAGGAATGCAAATCGGCCGAATGTAAGAGGTGAAACTTGCTCTCATTGCAAAAAGGAAGGTCACAAGGCCGACCGGTGCTACTTTCTTCATCCAAACCTCCGGCCAAAATGGTGGGTTGAGGCGGATTCAAAGAAGGGAGGCGGAGACAGGGGGTGGAACGAAGGAAAAAAGAAAGAAGGGTTTCGCGACTCCAGGGGTCTCTCTGCCCAAACCGAGAATAAAAAAAATTATAACTCAACCGGGTCTGCTGAACCGGGTTCAAATGCTGGCGGGTCAAATGGGTCAGGCGCTAGCGGGTCAAGCGGGTCAGGGGATCAAATGCAGCAAATTCTTCAACAGCTCACTGCGTTGCTTGCTCAGAATTCTGCTAGCTCATGTGGTATTGCATCTCAATCAAATAATTTCAACTTGTTTAATCAAATAATTATTGATAGCGGTGCAACTGACCACATGTTTGGAAATGAAAGGTTCCTTAAAAATCTTGAACTACCCAAAATTGACCAATATGTAACCGTAGCCAACGGTATGAGAGAAAAAATAAATTGTATAGGTGAAATTATGTTGAGCAACAAAAAAATTAGTAATGTATTATTTTTAAAAACCTTTCCTATAAATTTACTTTCGGTTAAAAAATTGACTCAAGAATTTAATTGTGATGTAATATTCTCATATAATAATGTAACATTTCAGGACCGGGTAACCGGGGACAAGATTGGTGAAGGATTTCTTAAAAATGGACATTATCTTTTGGATCTAGAAAAATTAAGTTTTTGCGCGTTGACAAGCTCAATTAATTATGATAGATGGCACAAGAGACTTGGGCATCCTTCCGACAAGATTTTAAATAATGTTTTAAATTTTCCAAATTCTAATTGTATTAATTGTGATATATGCAAATGGGCGAAACAAACGAGACTTCCCTTCTCACTTTCCACTAGTGGAAGTGAATCCCGTTTGATTTAGTCCACTCCGATGTATGGGGTCCGGCCCCAATTAATTCATATAATGGATTTAAATATTTTGTAATATTTGTTGATGACTTTTCAAAAGCTATATGGCTATATTTACTTAAATCAAAAGATGAGGTTTTCTTGTGTTTTAAAGAATTTCTATGTCTTGTAGAAACTCAATTTAATGCTAAACTTAAAATTTTTAGGTCGGATAATGGAACGGAATTTGTAAATAAAAATTTTAGTAATCTTTTTAAAGAAAAAGGAATTATACATCAAACCACTTGTATAAATACTCCCGAACAAAATGGGGTGTCGGAAAGAAAAAATAGACATTTATTAGAAATGACACGTGCATTATTATTTCAAAATAATGTTCCAAAAATATATTGGTCGGATGCCATCCTTTGTGCTACCCATCTAATTAATAGACTACCTAGTGTTAGTTTAAAAAATAAAAGTCCAACCGAAATTCTCTACCAACAAAAAAAGAACCTTGATCACTTACGAGTTTTCGGTTGCGTATGTTTTGTTCATATTAAAAGAAAAGACAAATTTGATTTTATGTCAACAAAAGCTATTTTTTTAGGATATTCACCATATAAAAAAGGTTACAAGTGTTATGACCCGATTAATAAAAAAGTATTTATATCTTGAGATGTGATATTTTGTGAAGATGAACCATTTTAAAAAAAATGTAAGATTAATGATAAATCCCTTGAAAATCACCAAAATGAGAAGGCATCACCTCTCTTTAATGATTTAGATTTCATACAAAATAATGAGGATGAAATTGAAACCAATAACTATGAAGAAGAAATAAATAATGATGATAATAATAACCATAATGAGAATGATCATGATGATAACAATGAAGAAGAAGGAAATACCATGATACGAAGGTCCGTAAGAGTGCGTCAACCATCCACTAAATTTAGAGATTTTATAACATACACGGTACAATATCCTATACAAGACTTTGTATCATACAAAAATATTTCATCCGAATACAATGCATTTCTTACATCTATTGAAACCGAAATTGAGCCAAACAATTATCAAGAGGCAATAACAAATCCGGTATGGTGCAAGGCTATGGAAGAAGAATTAAAAGCACTTGAGAAAAAAAAAACTTGGGTAATTGTTCCATTACCAAAAAATAAAAAACCCGTTGGTTGTAAATGGGTATATAAAACCAAGTTCAATAGTGATGGTTCCATAGAACGGTATAAAGCTAGATTAGTGGCCAAAGGATATACTCAAACCTACGGTATAGATTATAATGAAACCTTTGCACCGGTGGCAAAAATGAATACCGTTAGAATTTTATTTTCTATTGCGGTAAATAATGATTGGAACCTATACCAAATGGATGTGAAAAATGCTTTTCTTCAAGGAACACTTGAAGAGGAGGTGTATATGACACTACCACCGGGCCATAAAATGGAAAAACTTTCTAACATAGTTTGTAGGTTAAATAAGTCAATCTACGGATTGAAGCAATCTCCTCGGGCATGGTATGGCAAGCTTAGCTCATATTTAATTTCTTGTAATTTTAAAATTAGTAGTGCCGATCATTCCTTGTTTACCAAAAGTGAAGAAAAAAATATAACCCTTGTATTGGTATATGTTGATGATCTAATAATCACCGGAAACAATTTAGAGGAAATTAGGAAAATCAAATCCCAATTAAAAGAAAAATTTGATATTAAAGACCTAGGATACTTAAAATATTTTTTAGGAATAGAAGTAGCTTCTTCAAAAAAGGGTCTCTTTATTTCACAACGGAAATATACATTAGATTTACTAAAGGAAACCGGAAAATTAGGTTGTAAGCCGGTCTCTACACCAATTGATACAAAGTATAAGTTAAATACCGAGGATGGTGAACCGTTAGAAGACATAAACCAATTCCAAAGACTCGTAGGAAAATTAATTTATCTTACGGTAACACGTCCGGATATTTCTTTTTCGGTAAGTCAAATTAGTAAATTTATGCATTCACCAAGAACACCCCATTTAGAAGCCATAAATAGAATATTAAGATACTTAAAAAGGAATCCCGGAAAAGGTATAAAAATGACGAATAATAATTCTAATGAAATATGTGGCTATTCCGATGCAGATTGGGCCGGTAGCTTTGATAGAAAATCCACCACCGGTTTTTGCACATTTGTAGGCGGGAATCTAGTCACATGGAAAAGCAAGAAACAAAATGTCGTGGCTCGATCAAGCGCGGAAGCGGAGTACCGAGCCATGGCATCCACCGCAAGTGAATTGATATGGATCAGACAACTACTTAGAGACATGGGTGTAGAATTTAATCAACCTATGAAGATGTATTGCGACAATAATTCCGCTCGACATATCGCATCAAATCCGGTGTTTCACGAAAGAACAAAGCACATAGAAGTGGATTGTCACTTTATTAGAGAGAAAGTCCAAGCAAAAGAAATAGAAACACCGTTTGTGAAAAGCAAAGAACAGTTAGCGGATGTTTTTACCAAAGGGTTGGATCCGACACATTTCGAGACTATCACCGGCAAGCTAGGATTGCACGACATATACACTCCTAGCTTGAGGGGGAGTGTTGAAAATAGAGAAGAAACATAGAAGAAGTGATCTCAGCCATCCATCATTGATCAATTGGATTAAAAGGAAAATTAGATTTGCAACAGTACCATAGATACTGTACAGTACCAACGGTACAAAATATAACCGTTAGAAATTTTGTATAAATAGAGCATAGGTGTAAATGTAAATCAGATTTTGATAATACAATTTTTACTCTCCTCAGAATTTATAAAATCAACAGATTGCCTTTTATTTATTTCATGAAAAAAATAGGGATCACAATAAGGATGCATGTCTATGAATAATTTTGTGCAATTACTGGACAGTCGATCCACATGCATTTTCATGGTTGAGTGGAAATTGGTACATTTTTCACCAATTTTGCAATCATGCTTTCCACACTATTACTATTTTCATGCCTTGCCAAAATCAAATCTCTGCAACTTTCTCTAAATTCATCCGGTCATTAACTTGTATATTTATTTATGTATATAGCATATATAAATTCATAATTTGAATTCCTTCTTAAGCTTGCATGCCTCCAGATTTCTTTTTACATAATTAGCACATATATATGCAAAGTCATTCTACAATACATGGATGCTTTTCCATAGCTACTTACAAGAGCATGTACAGCCATACATACATACATACATACATACATGAGTTGGGCTATTGTACTTCGCGAAGTAAAATGTAGTTTTACTTCACGCTCATATTGCCATTTTGAAAATCCAAAACGTCGATCCAAACCGTTCAAGTTGTTCTCCATATTGAAATGTGTTTGGAGACCAAATTTTACATTTTTTGGAATTTTTTTACTATTTATTAAGCCACTTTGAAAATCGCTGATCCATTTTGAACAGTAAAAAATTATGGACCAATGGATCAGCGATTTTCAATGTGGCTTAATAAATAGTAAAAAAAATCCAAAAAATGTAAAATTTGGTCTCCAATCACATTTCAATATGGAGAACAACTTGAACGGTTCGGATCGACGTTTTGGATTTTCAAAATGGCAATATGAGCGTGAAGTAAAACTTCGTTTTACTTCGCGAAGTACAATAGCCCAACTCTATATATATATATAATATAATATAAAATCACTGTTTTTTATGGTCCAGAACCATTAAAAAAACAACAGTTTTCTACCAATCTAAAAAAATAGTAACAAATTTTCAAAAAATGTAAAATTTGGTCTCCAAGCACATTTGAATATGGATATCTTGTTGAGCGGTTCGGATCGACTGTTTGGTCTTTGAAAACGGAGATATGAGCGTGAAATAAAACAAGATCCTTACTTCGCAACTCACCATAGCCCATCTCTCTCTATATATATGTATATTTTTAGATAGATACAAAATCAGTACCTACATAACAACTTTTACATTAATATTTTTACTATTTTTTATGTTTTTACATATTTCTCACATGAGCTATTTGGTCCTATTTTGGAAGTAAACTTTTTCCCTCCAGCTTTATTTAATCGGAGATTTAAATTATAGCTATTACCAATTCTACGGAACTTGCATTTGCTTAATCAAGGTTCTAAATAGCGTTTATAGTGTCATAGCGGGAAGGCTACAAAAAAAGCTATAGCGAATAGCGTCGCTATAGCGGAAGCTATTTCAAATAGCGTTTTTTTTTAACATTCTATATACTCAATATTTGTATTAAATATCAACATTATCTAAAGTCTCATAGAACAATAAATAACACTAAAGTAATTAAGAAATTATAATATTCATATTGAACCCGTACAAAGTCCAAATTGCGGTTCAAAATATCCATAGTAATATCATAAACTATCGATTTTTCCTATTAAAAATATCTTAAGCATCATGATTCATGACATAATCTATTTTTTTTTCTATTCAAATTTTAATTTCGGTTTGGACTTTTTTTCTATTCAAATTTCTATTTCTATTCCCAATTTCAAATTGATTTATCTGTAGCAAGTAACAACAAATTCAATTTCGGTTTGAGCTTTTTTGGGTCTTTATTTAAAACCCATATAAATTGCTTAAAAAAATTCATATTGTATAGCGCAAATAGCGGACGCTATAGCGGCCGTAGCGCAAATAGCGCATTTTGATGTCATAGCGTAGCGTTTGGGGTCCAAAAACGCTATAGCGTGCTATTTAGAACACTGATAATAATAATAATAATAATAATAATAATAATAATAATAATTGAATCTGGAAACTGTGCTAGATGAATATTCAGAAATTAATTTTGTAAATTGAGGTTCATGTATTTGGCTGAGAAGAGGAAGAGATAAATTGGCAAAAAAAAAAAAACACTAGTGCCTGTAATAAGATTGTTATTGATCCCACCTCCATTTTTTCTTTGAAAAAAGAAATAAAAAAAACAAAAAAAAAGTAGACTGGATTGAATGTGCATTGTAGCTACTAGAGTTTGGATCTCCAGAAGTAACTTAAATTTTGAGTTTGGATCCGACCCGCCCGATCAGTTTTGGCGTGAATATTAAAATTAAGGAGGCTGATATGAGTACCCACGCTACAGTACCCGCACTGTACCCACACCTAAACTGCCATAACTGCTTGTGGGGACCGCAACTATTCCAAAACTGTAATTTTGTTTTACAAATTTTAATAGTAATACTGTGAAGTATATAGCTCAAACAGGGCAAGTATTTATACCTATACAATGAACTACATATGATATATGAATTTTTCTCAAATAACAGTGCGGGTACTGTAGCGTGGGTACTGAAATAATTATTCTAAAATTAAGGCCCGTAAATTTCCAATTTGGAACGAATTGATGTGAATTTTGATTGAATAGTATGAATCCAAACTCAAAATTTGACTCAACGTCACTCACCAACAAAAAATTCATGGATTTGCAATTCCGCTAAATAATTCAGTAAAATTGGCCAAAAATTCCGCTAAATAATCTAGCTTTTACATATAGCTCATAGAAATATAAAAAAAACAAATGTAATATAATACCTAACTTTTACATATCTCTCATAGCAATATATACAAGAAGCAGAGTAAGGTCTGGGTAGGAGTTGGAGGATTCGACGGGAGGTGGAGGGGGCGGGGGTGGGGGTGGGGGTGGGGGGGAGGTGGTCGAAGTGGATGTCAATGAAGAGGTAATTATCTCAAGGAGAATCTGCTTGTGATGTTGGATTTTCGATTTGGTCACTGGAGAGCCGGTAATGAAGACTAGAAAGAGAGGGTGATTATTTGTTCATACCTAGAAACATGTGCTGGAGGGAGAGGAAGAAACCAATAAAAAAAATAGAAAAGGTAAAAGTGACTCTTAAGGAGATACGGATATAAGGATATTATTGTCTAGGAAAATATATTAAGGGGCTCTAAGGGAGATAAATTAGCTAAAGAGGGGTATGAGGTGACTTAAGAATTGAAGCTAAAGAGAATCCTTAATCCAACTTTGTTCGGTTGAATTAAGAGGGATTAAGGCCTAAGGAAGTTTAAGGAGGCCCTGCCAAACACGTACACAAATTTTAATGCATATTAGATAATTCTGACCTGACATCAAACCTATCCAACTGCCTCCGATTCCAACTAATCACTAGTGAGTCCATGCTACTACTATATGTAAATTTGATAGCGTGGTTTTTTTTGTTATTATCAATGTAAATTTGAATTATATATATATATTAATATATAATGAAAGTTTTTTTTATTAATTATTGTCTTTATTTTATATTATAGTTTATATTATAAATTAAAGAGCATTTATTCAAATTAGAATTAATAGAATGACTAATTACAACGAATATAAGAATTATGTCTGCATACTAATTTCGTTACATTAAAATATTTATGGTTGCATTAGATTATATTAATTGCAATAAAAATCGGGTTGCATTAAGAATTATTTATGTATACTAATTTTGTTGCATTAAAATATTTATGGTTATATTAAATTTATTAATTGCAATCAAAATTTGGTTGCATTTAATTTACATGTTACAACTATGAGTTTCATTGTGATACATTATCAATTTATAATATTACTATTATTTTTTGGTTGTGTTAAATACACAGTAGCAACCGTTTGTGTGGTTGCAAGAATTGCACAAGTTGCATCGATGGATTCCATTGCGGTATACTATTTTATGACTACCATTTTTTTGGTTATGATAAATGCACAATAACAACAATTTATTTAGTTGCAATAGTCTATTGCTATGCATTTCATGCAACTAAAATTTGGTTGCAAGAATTGTGCAAGTTGCAACTATGGATTTCATTGCGATATACTATCTTATTGCTACTATTTTTCAGTTGTGATAAATGCACAATAGCAAACATTTATTTGGTTGCAATACCTATTGTTACGTTGATCTAGCAACTAAATTATGGTAGTTGGTTGTAAATATATTGCTACGAAAGCTTTTGTAATTACCGGCAACTAATTTTTTGTGCAACATTTATTTATTAATAATTATCCAGATTCTTTTAGCTTGTTAATATTTTTTTCTATCTAGTTTAACTTACATTTAAAATTGAAATTTTTAATGAGTTTTATATTTAGTTTAAGCTTACAATTATTTATGTTTAAGTTTCCTCATGTTGTTTATACAATATTTCCAAGATTTTTATTTATGTATTTTCATGTTAATCATTTAAGTTTATTTTAGTTTAATTATTGATATTTAATTCATTTATTAAATATTTTAATTGCTAGCAAATTTTAATTACCTATTAAATATGTTTTAATTTAAATTTAATTGTGATTAAAATTTAATTAATTATTTAGAAAATCTGAGTTATTATAATGACAAATAGCACAAATAGTCACGTACTAATTTATATGAAAGCTCATAAAAATATTTGTATTTTTTTAAGAGTTGTATTATACGTTAAGCATATCAAATACATCACTTTTAAATGAAGAGAAAGAAGCATCATATATGATCCATAAGATAAAAAAAAAAGAATCAGAAGCCAATTAGATAAAAATAAAATAATTTAACATAGTTAATTAACACTTTTTATTGATTACTAAAATGTAATTAAATTGGTACTAGAGACTACGTTAAGACCTGAATTGCATATTATGTGGCAACCCATATTCAACCCAGAAGAGGCCCACGAATTCTTGCATTTCTTGGGGATTTTTTGCTATAGAATGTTTGATTGAACGGAGGAGAAGATGATTTTGACTGGTGGGGAAAACAACATTGTTTTAAGTATAATATTTAGTTTCTTCCAATATTTTATCTATTGAGAATTAAAAATTAGGATTTTTTTTAATATTTTGTTAATATGTGTCATGTATACAAAAATTAAACATGCTCAATTTATAAATGTCATGAGATTATAATCACAAGAAAGATATGTTCATTCATTCAAAGAACATGCATGATATTCCATAATCTTTACATAATCACAAAAAATGTATACTTATTCATTCAAAAAATATGTTATTCTATTATCTTTACATAATCACAAAAAAAAAATGTTCATTCATTCAAAAAATATGTACTTATTCTATCAATGTATGATGGATGTAATAACCGATTGTCTTTTATTTATTTCATGAAAAAAATAGAAATCACAATAAGCATGCATGTCTATGAATAATTTTGTGCAATTACTGGACAGTCGATGCACATGCATTTTTAAAGTTGAGTGGAAGTTGGTCCAACAACCTCTAGCACAACTGCAGCGACGTTGCATAAATACCCATCAGCAATACCACTACTGTGGTAATTAAGAGTTATTTTGATCTCACTATTTTGTCGCTGCTTTTAATCTCTATTATTTATAATATCTACATTATTTAACCACTAATTTTTTTAAATAATGACAGGAGCAACAACAGTAGTGGATTGCTAATGGATTTGCAGGATGACGAAGACGCGCAAATATCCCACAGTAACACAAACGAATTAATAAGCTATTTTTGGCGATAATGGAACATGAATCCATTGACGTAATGGAGTACTGGAAGAAGAATGCAAGTGTATATCCAACGCTGGCGATGATGGCCAGCGACATATTTGTCGTGCCCGTGTCAACCGTCGCTTTAGAATTATGTTTTAGTTCGGCAAACAGGATCTTCACCGATAAATGTAGTAAGTTGGGTGCAAATATTTTTGAGAGACTTGTGTGCTTGAAATATTGGATTGATGCGGAAACTCGCACGCAACATGCATCCATGGAAGCAACATCATCCGGTGTCGAAACTCAAGAAAGCGGTACCGAGGTGGAGGAGGATTTAGACGGTGAGCAAGAAAGCGAACTATGGTATATGAACAACAACTTCAGGTAGTGTCGGTATAAATTTCTAAACTCTTTTAATCTTTATGATTATTTTTTAAAATTAAAATTTTTAAACATTTCAATTACTTTTTTTAATTATTCATTCTTAAGAAAATTACTAACAAAAAAAAGTTAGAACTCCGCCTATGTTATTTTACATAGCCGGTTCCAAGTCCGGAATAAAGGAGGAATGTAACTTTGAAATAATAAAAGTATTGGAATGTCGTGAATTTTGATTTATATTTTATTATTACATTGAAATAATAACAAACTTGTTGAGTTGGAAAAAAAAATATTCAGTGCTAGCAGCCAGAGGCCAGACCGCCAGAGCCAAAGCAGATTAGCAGAGCATAAAACAAAAAATAGAAAACAGAAAACAGAAAAAAAAAAAACCGGCCGGACCTTGGACCTGGCTGAGAGTAAATCTCAAACCCT
Source organism: Carex kokanica (assembly GCA_025461125.1). Taxonomy (NCBI): domain Eukaryota; kingdom Viridiplantae; phylum Streptophyta; class Magnoliopsida; order Poales; family Cyperaceae; genus Carex; species Carex kokanica. The sequence continues at coordinate 167,470 of JAJGRX010000186.1, read as the reverse complement.
AAAGGGAGGTTAATTTTCTACAGTACCTGGAAGGATATTGATCCAGGCTTACAACACCATTGGAGTAAACTTTACATTTTCTAACTATATTATAAGACCAGCCCTCTTTACATTTCTGCCCTTGTAGTAAACTTTACATTTTCTAATTATATTATAAGACCAGCCCTTTATACATTTCTGCCCTAGTACTCTCTCAAATCAGACACTAGATTAATATACAGAATTAATGGCTAGCCAGATAGAAAGTTATTATGCCACTCAAACCGAGCCAAAGCGCCTGCTAATGCCATACAACCTCCTCAAGGCAGCTATTGACGGCAACCGAAGCGATTTGGTGCAGCTTCTTGGATTGAACAATGAACAACCTACCCCTCATACAAATGTACTTGTTCAGGATGGGGCACCAACAGAACCCTCTGAGTCTGACCTCCTCAGAAGCGTTTCAGGTAATATATAGGTTTCTGTCAAAGCAATAGTAATTTGAGTAGTAAGCTTGGTTTCTGTTAGGATGGGGCAGAAGTCAGATTTAAATATATTATCGGATTTAAACTCATTAAATAATTAGGTTCATATCAAATCCATTAACAAATTGGGTAATAGATAAAAAAAACAACAAATTAAAATAGTATCTTATCTATTTAAAAATAACAAAAATAATTGCTACATTGTCTTTTTCTCTTTTTGTATTTAATTGAATAGTTCAATCCAATGAACTTTGTTAGAGAGCAGAAAGAGGTTCACCACCTACGGGTTTTTCCTCAAAAAAAAAAAAAAAAAAAAACAAGAAGAGAGAGATTCACGAGTCGTGTTTGTTAAAAGGTGAGTTAAAAAAAGAAAAAGAAAAAGAAAAAGAAAAAGAAACATAGGGTTTCGCAACTGCTGGTCGACCATGTGAACAAAAAGGTTGATGGGCTAACAGAGGAAGAGAACTTTGGGCCTGCCAAACGGTTTTGGGCCTGTTAATTTTTTTTAACTAATCTGAACATTTTGGGTTTTTCAAAGGGGGCAAAACAAAATTCAGAGGGAGGCAAAGTTATTTCGGCCCTTAATTCTCCACAGAATTTTAAAATTTAGAGGGGCAGAAGCCTTTCTGGATTTTATTGGGTCCGTCCTTGGTATCTTAGTCTTGATCTATAATATTTTAGTGCCAAGAAAATAAAGAGAGAAATATGCAATTGATGCTTGATCAGAAACCCCAACCTTTTGCCTGTGAAAGTTACATACCAAGACTTAGGCAAGAAGCAGAGTTTAATTTCCTGTGCTCGTTGTTGCTGACATATTGTAGCCTAATCTGATCCATTAAGATCGCCTGTAATTAGTGAATTAACCCGTGCCGTGTCGTGTCTGCACGTGTCGGGCATCCGGGTGCCTGATGTTCTGTGTCGTGAATGCACGTGATACAAACTACAAGTGTCATGCCATGCCATGCCGAATCAAAGATGACCCTCAGTAAGAACACGACACTTACCTAGAACTGTTTTGGTTTTTATTTTTATTTTTTAAATCCGGAAAAATATGTTAAAAATAGTAATAAAACTGAAATTTTTTGAAAAATGCTCAACTAATAGGGACAAGAACCAACTAAAAATTATGGCAAAGAATTTTAAATTTGAAAATAATATTTTACAAAATTTCATTTTTTTTGGGAATTGGGACCAATTACGTTTACAAACATAGCCAAATTAAAAATAAAAATTTGTTGGTATAGTGTTTATCAAACAAATTGGAAATTAAGATTTAATTATATTTAATAGGAATAATAAAGAGTCATTTTTGTTTGATTTAGCAGATATAAAAGCCTACAAGATTTCGTATTCATAATTATTATCAAGGGTTGTCAGTTGTCAAGTACGTGTTCCCTGTCTCCTGTAGAGATGTCAACTCTTTTAATCGTCTATTTGATCCGTACCGTATTCAATAATGCAGGTGTGGGTAAGATTATTTTTTCGTTAGCCTATCGGATATGGATATGAATAAAAGTTATTTCATACCCATTATCCTATAGGGTAAATAATAAATATAAAATTATATATGATAAGTTTTTATTTATGTATATAACTATATAATTATATTATTATAATTAGATTGAATTATATTATATTTCATAGAATTTTTTTATTTAGTAATCTATGATAAAATTAATTAATTTATCTAATATTATATATAGTTTTTTAATTAGTAATTTATGATAAACTTAATTTATTCAATAATTTATCATTTCATTTAATTAATAATTTATATCTTTTAAAATAATATGATCAAAATTTATAAATGGGATACAAATATTATAGTTTTTATATTGTGTGATATTTGGTACATGATGTATTTAATATTTTATTTATTTGTTATATTTTTGGATTAAATTATATATGCTATTAATTTATTCGCTAATTACCATAATTCGTTTCATCGTTTCTCCCTAACTAACTGTGCTACCGCCCCATCTCCATTTGTCCATTATCTTAATAGGTAAGAGTAGGTAGGGTATGAGTAAGATAATATTTAATTAATAGATAAGTGTAGGGTATGGGTAATACTAATTTTAAATGGATATGGGTATGAAAATGCCTCCATCCGACCCGTGCCGTACCTATTGACACTTCTAGTCTCTTGTGGTATGAATTAAAACTTGGTTGTGTTGCACCGTGTCGCCTCATTTCTAAACCTACTGTGTCTAACCGTGTCCGTACTGTGCTTGGTACTTGGTTGTGCCTCACAACCTCATTACCCAGGCAAGCATATATCCAATGGCACGGCACGCGGACACGTCGGCACAGCATGTGGTTTAACCAGAATCTGAGGACCCACTCATGACCCTGAAATGACTGAAATTGGAAAAAAAAAAAATACATCATAACCTCGACCCGCCTGACCTGCCCTGAGACCTGACCTATTTGGCACCAAAGTAGAAGACTAGTCTGCATTTGATCATGTCCAGAAGCAGAGGAAAGTAAGGGGAAAGGAGGGCTGAGACCCCCCCCCTATAAATTGAAATTTTCCAATCTTTTTCTTAAATTTATTTTATTTTAATAAACATTAGTACTTTTGCCCTCTCAAAGAATAAAATTATACAAATAATTTATTCAACCTACAATTTTAATTTTATGGCTCCGGCCCTGATCATGCGAGCCAAAATGACAATTGATAATTTCGTTATATATAGGTATGGAGAATACCATTCTTCACATACTCTCTGCCAATGACCACGGAAATCTTGTGTCTACAATCTGTATGAAAGATAGCTCATTGCTGAAGGCACACAATGTAAGAAATGAGACACCCTTCCACCATGCTGCAAGATTTGGGAACGAAAACACCATTTTGGAGTTGATACGTTGTGCCAAAATAGCATTCGGTGAGGATGGGTTGACAGAGCTGCTTAGACAAAAGAACTGCCTGGGCGAAACAGCCTTACATGAAGCTGCCAGACATGGCCATAGAGCTGCTGTCTCGACTCTGATGGAAGAAGATCTGGAATTGGCGGGCCTGGTCAACAATGATTCTGTATCTCCCTTGTACCTGGCTACTGCAAGGGGATCGGGTGATATGGTACATAATATGGTGAAAAAACTGTTAAATCACGAAATTACATCAGAATTTTACTCAGGACCAAAAAAACAGACAGCGTTGCATGCTGCAGTGCTCCAAGACCAAGGTATATAGTAATATCGATTGATTTTATTTATTCAATTTGAGATGGTAGTCCTTTACAATCAAAATTTATTTTGGTTAAAATAGTTTGTTTGTTTTATTCATTTTGTTTGGTACGGTGGTTGAAAACCAAATAAACTGAAGAAATCAAACAAACCAAATATTAGTTAATATTGTGTTATTACTGTAATGTTACACATATTATACATAAATGATAAATCAGTTATACTTAATATTCATATTAAGCGTTATAAATTGAATTTTTCATACTAATTTAGTTTACCAAATTAAACATTGATTTAATTGGTTCAGTTTCTAATTCGATCGGTTGATTGGTAATTCAGTCGATTCAATTTATATTTTTGTCAATGGAAAATTATTTGGTTGGATTACTTTTTGTTCGCTTTGAACCAAATCGACCAATGAACACCCCTAGCCTTTGGCTTGTTAGTTCTAGCAGATGACTTTACTTCATAAATACTGAGTTACAACATGATTTTCAGTAGATCATAAATTCAGAACTTCTAGGAACACAATATAGAGTAACCTAGTTTTACACTAATAAAGTGGAACATAAGAACTTTCATTTATAAGGAAACAAAAAAAGAATATAAAGTTACCTTGTTGCATCTTCCGGCTTCTTTCTCATGTAAATTAAGTGCAAATAATATAGTATAATAAAAATTATACAGGTAATTTCGGGCTGCATCCTACATGCCCATTGGTTAGAGCTGAGCACCATTGAATAAATTTTAGTTCTTATTAACAGGTCCCTTCGACATCTGTTTTATGAATTTAAAGTGACAATATTTCAGTGAAACTCTAATATAATGCTGTCACCCTGTTTCAATCCGTTCTTCAATCAAATGTTGAATTTAACTGAAGTCTCACTCTGTAATAACAATATCCCCGATAATATGAACTTCTTCCAGTGCTTTAAAAATGATTGTAGTATATTTGCATATCTTACGCACTAATAGTTTGGTTAATAAAAATGAATGCAAAATCCCTCATTTCAACCAGGAGGGAATTATTGCTTACTAAAACTGAACAATGGTTTGCCTAATTGAACTTCTCTGTGTTATCTTATTGACAGAACTCACCCAAGAACTACTACAACTGTACTCAGAACCACTTGGTAAGGGGGCAGATGAAACAGGGAGAACTCCTCTCCACTTCGTAGCAACAACTGGAAACCATAAGATTGCCGAACTCTTATTGGATAAAGATCCATCGTTGGCATACATCCAAGATTCAAATGGATCATTTCCTGTGCATACTGCTGTAAGAATGGGCCATGTCAAAATGATTGTCCTTTTCTTACAAAGGTGCCTTGATTCAGGTGAGCTACTTGATCACAATGGAAGGAACTTCCTACACATTGCCATAGAAGCAAAGAAGGGACGCATTATCTTTGAATTGCTAAAAGATTCAAAAAACGAACTTTTGATCTCTCACTGGGAGAGAATGTTCAAGAGAATGGCAAACACAATTGATAAAAAAGAAAACACGCCATTTCATTTAGCAGCAGAACATGAATGTATTGATGTCATGCTTCCTCTTTTGAGGAAGAAAGAATTGGATCTGGCTTTACAAAACAAGGAAGGTCTAACAGCTGCCGACATTTCAGTGATTCAATACAGGGAAGCTTTCATAAGATTTACTGACCAGGTTAAGCTGCTTACTATTTCTCATCATCCTCGATCAAATTTTCTTTTATTTAAAAAAATTGTGGACAACAGCCGGACTTGATTTATTGTGTCAATCCAAGATTTTTTCCAAATATTTGCTTCAGCTTTCTGCACCTTTTCCAAAGCATGTTGTTTATTTTCCTATATGGTCTTTGTGCCTGTGCATGGAAGTGCGCACCCAACCAACCGGCTTATAGCCATTGCATATTTAGTGGTGCATGCAGGCATATCTGTAAGAGAGAGAGAGAGTGAGAGATCTAGTATCAAATAATAAGGAATAGGAAACTTTATTAGAAGATGAATACTTGTTGATGATGGTTGTTAGAAAGATCAAATGGCTTTTATATTATGTCTTTAAAAGCAAAAAAAAAGAAAAGAAAAGAAAAACAGCAACATACATGCATGCATTTGCAATAATTGGTGACAACTTAAGAAGGGTCAGCAGTCAGCACTGGCATTTCTAAAAGTAGTGTCTTTTAGGACTTACCTCCAAATACACATCTTAAACATATAGAGCTAATTGTGTTGTTTCGTAATTTATTTTGAACTTGCAACTTATATATTCCTTTTCCTTTGCTAAGAACATACTTATTTGGCGCATTTCAGCCCAGGGCGGGAGAAGTTTACATTCCAAATAGAGGAGCAGGTTTCAGCCCAGGTTGGTTTCAGTACTACACTAAAAAACAAATGTCAAAAACGGAGTTAAATATTAAGGACCTAGTACCAGAAATAGAGGCAATGAGAGGCACCATGCAGGACCACATTTCGACAGCGGATGCAAGAGTTACTGAAAAGAGCTCAGAGAGTGTGATGGCCAAAGCCCAATTAGTGGGCCTGGGTTCTGTACTTATTGCAACAGTAACATTTGCTGCAGCTTTTACTCTGCCAGGTGGTACAAATCAAGATACTGGCACGCCAATTCTAGGAAGGAAATATATTTTCAAGGCATTTGTCTTAGCAGACTTCTCCGCATTTTTCTTATCCATCTTTTCTACTATGGTGGTTATATACAGCTCGAGTCGTGGAAATTCTGATTGGATGGAAAGGGTCATTACTAGGTCTATGATGATATTTGCTTGGGCTGCAAAGTTCATGGTCATGGCACTGGCGTTAGGCCTGTATCTGGTGCTAGCTCCTACTGGTAATACTGGGGCTGTAGTTCTCGCTTTTTCGGCCTACTTGACTTTACTAAGCACTCCACACGGGGCCCTTTTACAATCTGCGGGGTTCAGGCTTTTCATAAAACCACCGGCAACACAACTTTCCTTTGACAAATATCAAATTCCACGGATTGTACTCAATTGGTCCCCGTTTATGGTCATATTTCTGTTTGCACTAATCTAGCTTTACAGAATTCTCTAAATGATTGATTCAGTACAATCTCAATTCTTGTAATTTTAAAGCAGCTCTTATGCTACATCACTCGAGTTTTGCTGGGTTTTTTATTCTATGCGACGATTATTATTTTTGTCATTTACCTAGATGTGCTTTACTTGTAGTGTGATTACATTTCTTGTTATTTAAAATTTGTGCAAGTGCAGTCAACCGGTGTCCATTTTTTTCATCTGTAGCATTTAAAAACAAAATTAATTTATAACATCAAATTAATAAATGGGAATTTCACATATACCCCTCAAAAACTTCAAAATTACGTATTCCCCCCTTCAAAGTTTGAAATTATGTATTTCCCCCTCTAACTTTAAAAACTTACAAATTTACCCATTTTATTGTCTTTTATATTAAAACTCATTCTTAATTTATAGAATACCCATTGTATCCTTTATTAAATGCATAAAACACCCATCATACTTAAATTTGAATCTGAAGGGTTCCTCTACTATCCGAACTGCTTTAAGATCTGTGCACGCTAGATCAGCACGAATCTTGAAGCGAACACATACAGATATTGAAGCGACGTGCACAAATCTTAATGCGATGTGCGTGGTTCGAAATTGCTTTAAAATTTGTGTGCTAGATCAGCACGAATCTTGAAGCCAACACACATATATTGAAGCTACACACACAAATCTTAATGCAATGTGTGTGAATCGGACGGTAGAGGAACTATTCATATTCAAATTTGAGTCCGATGGACTTTTTATGTTTTTAATAAAGGGTAAAATGGATATTTTTTATAAATTTATAATGAGTTTTAATATAAGAAAAATAAAATGGGTAAATTTGTGAGTTTTTGAAGTTTAGAGAAGGAAATACATAATTTCAAACTTTGGAGGAGGAAATACGTAATTTTGAAGTTTTTGAGGGGTATATGTGAAATTCCCCCATCTTTTATTGTGATGAAATAATGTCATGAGGCTAATGGCAATCTTTTATTTCTCTGGATCATTTTATATATCAACATCAAGTAATTTGTTTTAGAATTAATTTTTTAAACAATTGTTTCTGGCGTATCATCTGATTATCAATACGAAAGTAGCAAATGAATTATAAAATGGAAACAAAAATATTTTTCGTACGTACTGTTTTACGAATGCAGATTTGAAATAAAGTTTTAATTCGAATTCTTGGAAGTTGGAACCCACCAAGCATTAATTAGTTGTTCAACATTTACAGGTCTCACCTGTAAATTCATTCAAGTTTCACCTGCTTCAAATAAAAAAAAAAAGGAGCTGAATAAATTGAGGTTTGAACGGGAAATTTTATAAAGTGCCATTCTTTTTTAAAACATAGAACAAAATACCCTCTTTCCAAAATTCTTAACAAAATGCCCTTGTGGACCCCACTTGTTCCCTCTCTTTCCCTCCCTCTCACTCCTACCTATTTACCCCCATTTATTCTTTGCTTAAGTAAAATATACAATTGTGATCTCATTTAGTTTTGAATAATTTTTATTTTTTATGTGTATAAATGATTTAGAATAAAAAATTTAAGTGTGAAATTTTATTTGCTAAAATCAGAAAGTATAGTATTAGTGTATATGTAGAATATTTCCAACATATGAAAGTTTGTACCGAATAAACTATATAATATGCGTATGTTAAAAACATTTATATGTTAGATACTTTTTTTTATGAAATAAGTCAATACCATGTCTTATAATATAATAATTTTTTAAAAGGCCCGTTGAAAATATTCTACATTTATGATAATATTATACTTTATGATTTTAACAAATAAAATTTCGCACTTAAATTTTTTATTCTAAATCATTTATACGCACAAAAAATAAAAATTATTCAAAACTAAATGAGATCACAATTGTATATTTTACTTGAGCAAAGAATAAATGAGAGTAAATAGAGAAGAATGAGAGGGAGGGAAAGAGAGGGAACAAGTGAGATTCACAATGATATTTTGTTAAAAAAATTTGAAGGAGGATATTTTGTTTTATGTTTCGAAAAAGAAGAGCACTTTGTGAACTCCCTTCAGGCACCTGCTCTCAGTTGGATCCATATCCTCTCAGGTACGTACCTGACTTAATCAAATTGAAATGCACGGCTCAGATTAAACTTATCTGGGCCAAACTCAATCCAGTGCCTATAGAGACTGTAGGGGGTCTATTTTGAGATTCGTGTCATGTTAAAAGAACCGTCCGATCATAATTGTCTTCAGTTAGGTAACCTGAGGTGATATGAATTCCTCTCAGTTCCAGCTGGGGCTCTCTTTTATTATTTTCTTGTTGACTGTGTCCTTTTCATCAGAAAAGAAAAAACGAGAGTGTTATTTCCTTGTTCACTGACCTGTGTTCCAGTGTGACTCTCTTTTATTATTTCCTGCTGCAGAAGTTTTGCATAACACATTTAATGGGAATTTATTTCTTTAAATCAATAACAATATTACATGTAAACAACGGGAGTAATTAACTACTTAGAAAAAAAATAATCATCACATTTAGCATAAACATCCGATGCATAAAAAGATGAAAGAAAAACATAAAATAAATATATATCACAATAAATAAGAAGTCTAAAAAAAGGAAAAATTAACTATAAGCCGTATCTACTAGCTACAACTTAAATAATTTATATATCCAAATGCATTAAATACTAAATAAATAGTTTCTTGTGTCAAAACTATTTGTAATTGTGGTTAAACATATACCCCGTTCAAAGTTAGTTTAATTAATATTATTTAATATATATGCGCGCGTGCTTGTCATTGAAATTGATGCTACACATCTTATTCACTACCTTGGCATGCATAGTCATTCGCGTATTATTATTTGTAAATTGATGCTACAAAAAATTTAAACTTTTGGACTTATTAATTTTTCGACTTTTGGAATTTTAGATTTTCGATATTTGATTTATTTCATAATTGGTTTCTATTCATATTTGTTTAAAAATAAAAAAATCCAAATAAAAAAAATTCAAATATCGAAAATTTAAAATTCCAAAAATAAAATAATAAATATGTCCAAAAGTCAAGAAAAAGATGCAGAAGTGGAAGAATTTTTTTTTTCCAAACTCTCATTAAAAAGAGCCAGTGCGAGGTGGTGGAATTTCAGTGTTGGTGCGATTATCGCACCGCTGTCAGAGGTATTGATCGGTGAATATGATGCATTAGTAAACAGTGGATTGCATGAGTTAGCAGGGGTGGATCTAAAGCCATTCAAAAGGTGGCTAAGTCACCCCTATAATTTCAAAATTAGAATGAGTTACAAAACCTACAATTGATTAATTAAACCCATCTTAATTTTAATTAAATACTCTTAAAATTAATTAAAATAACTTGTCATAATCAAGCGCATTTCATTACATAGAACCCCACCGCCACAAATTAAACAAAAAAGAACAAATTATAGACCAAGAAATGCCGAAAAACCTATTAATTAATGAATCAATTATATATATATACCTCACACAAATAAACTGTACCATGCATATAGAAATGGCAAAAGCTGTGTGCATTGTTATATCCTTCTCTTATCAGGGAAGGCCAAGGCGTCGGTTATTGATCATGTGCACGTGGCTGGTGATCGATCTTGATTCATGCAAAGTTCAATGCAAACTCATTCCTGCAAGTGCCGAGTCGAAAGAAACGCTTGATCTTGGCCATGGTCCTGTTGAGTTCTTCTTGCTATTGAGTTCATGTATTTATTCTAAGAGAATGCATAATAAATAAATATCACTATGATTTAATTTGAGGAAATATTAGTTTTTAATATGAGAGATGCTTTTTGAAGTACTCTTTTCTTCTTGTTTTGTTTAGTCCTGATATGATGATATATAAATTGTTAATTTAATGAGTAAAGCAAGGTGTAATTGCAGTGCATCTGTTAACTTAATTATAAAGTAAAACAAAGTTTGTTTGCAATAATCTCAAGTCTCAACTAAATGTAGGAAACACAAAATAAAACGAAAAATTAACTAAAAGTTCTCTAATTCTGACATTTTCAATATATGACCGAAATATGCTTGTTAAGTTATATTATACTCGATATTATATTAGATTTCTATAATCAGCCTTTTTGGTTTCTATAAATAAAAACTAGAGCTTATGGTTGGCAGGAGTTTATTTTAAGCTTATATAATACTGAGGTTGTTGATGCAAAATTGAGATGTGAGATTTATTCAATGGCATTTGGTGTTAACAGTTGAATATTGGCGAATATATTTTTGTTAACATTTGGGTACTATGAGTATTGAAAGTGTAATCCATTAGAGTATTAACACACATAGAAAGCTAGAAAAAAGAACAACTGCAACTGGAAGAAGGAAAAGAAAAAGAACAAAAACAAATGTAAAAAGGAAAAGAAAAAGAAAAACTGCAACTTGAAGAAGGAAACTATATATATATATATATATTGTTTGTTTAAATTAATGGACGACTTCCAATTAAAAATTGAAATTGCTCAGTTGCTGCTACCCCTTGAATGATTCCTGGAGAGGCTAAAAATTTCAAGCATGTTTCTTTGAGATGATTGCAACTGTGCTTCTCGGCTAAAGTCAACAGAGTAACCACATTGCTCGTATCAATACTACCGCACAACATCTTCTCGCATATTAACTTTAATCTCTCCAAACCGTATCTATCAGCCGCAACCAAGAGATGTTGAGCCATTAATTTGTTGTCATGTTTCTCATTGCTCCCTTCTTTTATCTCTTCAAATTCAGGACATGAATCATTATATATGAAATGAAGCATAGCTTTGAACACCGGAGCTTCCATTTCTTCAATTTTAATTATTGTATCTGATTTTTCCTTCATCGGACCAAAAAATTGTGCGGAAAAGACCGGAGATCTCGCAGCAAGGATGCACTTGTGAGCACTAATTGTTTGTCCATCCACTTCAAATGCAACATCCGCTCCAATTCCATACTCCAAGAGATGGCCGAATTGCCGAAACATGTTACCAGACGGAACAACAATTTGTGTAGTTGGTTCCACCGGAAAAACTTTAAAAACACTAATGACACATTTTATTGCGAAACAATCGTCCTTAATATTTGATTCCAACACCGTTCTTTTAATATCATAGACCCAATGATCCGTAGAACAATAGAAATTTGTAATTTTTGTTTTGCTTAACGGTACTATAGCACATCCACTCTGATCAAGAATAGTAAAACTAACTTGTCCCTTTACACTTTTTGATTTGAATCGAGAGCGAAGATATATGGATATGTCGCCATCTTTTGCCTGAAGGCAACCATTTGGATAGTACACGATACTCCAACCATACTCACCAACATAAAAAATGGCTGATTCAATAGACTTATTTTTGCCTATGTCCTCATCTAAAGAGTATCCCGCAATGCTAAATATATGTGATCTCGTCACTTTTTCCATTCGTCTTATACTCCCTGTGGCTTCTAAGGTTTCATCGGGATGTTGTGCGGAGATTGACATGGACATGGATATATAGAGAAGAGAGGAATGCAAGTAGCTAGAATTTTTGTACCGTGAGCTTATATATATATATAGTTTCTCCCTTTTAAAGGATATGGTAAAAATAGACCTAGCAATTTTGACAGTATCTGATGCCTCCTTGTGAATTCAAAAAATAGCTAGCTTGATCCACATCTAATTATGACATATTTCAATATATGGCAGAAATATGCCTGTTAATTAGCTATATTATAGTCGATATTATACTCGATATTCGCATATAAATTAAGTATATAATAAGGAATTCTCTAATTTTAAAACTTAGTTTTTTAAAGAGGATGAGAAGGACACGTTAACTATGAATAGTTAATTTTGTGGACAAATAAGAAAGAAAGGGATATATTAGATATAATAAAGAGTACATGAATAAATAAGATATTGGAAAGCTCTAAAAGGATCACGAGAAATTAATCCTAAATTTTTTATAAAAAAAATAAGAAAAATGTAATGGAATTTACTTGGAATTCTCTATATTCGATTCACCTTTTCTTGTGTACTGGTAAACTTCCGTTCAAAGCAGGTTAGAGCTTGATTCAAATTAAATCATGCCTTAATTAGTGTTTGTCAATGTCCCTTGAACATATTCAAGCTGTAATCATGTCATTTTGTATATTAAAAAATTTGATCTTGATTGTGTTATTATTTTGATCCCACTACTACAAAAAAGTTAATTCTACACTGCACATTGTACACGGTTTTTCTAATTTTATATAAAAACCGTGTGTCAAATATGAAATTGTGAACGGGTTAAAAATATTGGGGAATTATACACGGACACTTAGTTATAAATCAGTGTATAATTGTTTGAGAGAGCTACACGGTTTATTAGGGAAAAAAAAGCCGCGTGCAAAGAAACCGTGTGGAAAAGATTGAGAGAGCTACACGGATATTATACAAAAATCCGTGTATGAATTGCTACACGGATATTTGATTAAATAACCGTGTACAAATATTAAGAGAGCTACACGGTTTTTAGTTACATGTCCGTGTAGAATAGTTATAGAGCTACACGGTTTTCTTATCAAATATCCGTGTATAAAGGGTTATGCTACACGGCTTTTTTAATAAATAACCGTGTTTAAATTGTGACAGAGCTACACGGATTGTTAAGTATAAATCCGTGTAGAAAAGCCGTGTAGGGTTTTATCCAATATATAAGGGCCCTTCTCTTCCAGAGACTTCTAGCTCCAGCTGCGCCGTTTTGATCAAGTAATTAATACGCCCTCTGTCTGTGTTGAACTGAGATCTGATTTCCGCAAATTAAAGGCTAGCATAGCTGTAAGCTGCCATCTTTGAAGTTTTTATTTTCTCCTCTCTAAATTTCGAAGGTTAGTATATACATATTTTCCTTTTTCCTCTCTAATTTTCTGTTTAGTAATTATTATTGGTTATTTACTTAGGTGTGTAATATATGCATGCATGCTTGATTTAATTAGTAATTAGGTAATGTAAATATATAATTAGTGTATTGTTGTCCAATAACCGACCTATAAATGATTTTTAGGTCCATGCCCGTTCAAAATTAATCCAATAGGGATTAATTTTGGACAGTCCCCGTTTTGGGACTGCTCTTTGAATATTGTGTCTCATTTAGGATGTGAACACATATTAGTGGGTTTTAATTAGTATTTGAGGAAAGTTCGACGGTATTTTCCCTTATTGCTCCTACGAGTATGTGGTTCGTACGCATACTTGGGGAGTTAAGGGGAAATGCTGCCGAATTTTTCTCAAATACTAATTAAAACTTGCTAATATGTGTTCACATATGAGACATAATATTCAAAGAGTGGGTTAGGATTGTAAACCGGCCCTTTGTAAGCCCAAAATTTGGTACAATATATGTTGACCATGCTTGATTAATTGATCAAATCATTTTTATAATTTAATTTACAGATGGATCGAAGTTGGATGTATGAATTGCGACGTGACAGTGAAGAATATTTGATTCGCGTTGATGAGTTTATAAAATTTGCTGAGATGTATAGAGTGAAGAAAAAAGAAAAAGACATTTTGTGTCCTTGTAGAGATTGTAAAAATATTTTAAGATTTGTGGACTCCGAAGAAATTAGAGGTTATTTAATTTGTCGGGGATTTAAGAAGAGATATACATGTTGGATCATGCACGGTGAGAAATTTGGTGAAAGTAGTAGTACCAATAAAGATTTTAATCGTTGTGAATTGAATGATGAGAATGTAGAAATTTCTGATAATTTTGAACTTGATTGGAACGAGAATTACGAGGATGCCGAAATTTTTGATAATATTGAACCCGGAACCGACGATGATGAGATGGAGATGAATTCTGGTGAAAATGTAGAACACGAGTTTATTGAAAATCTGGAGGAAATGTTTCGTGACGCGGAAGATGAAATTAGTGATAAAAATTATGATAAATTCCAAAATTTGTCTAATGATTCCAAAAAGCAGTTGTATCCCGGGTGTACCAAATTTACGAAACTGTCAGCTGTGTTGAAATTATTAAACTTAAAGGCAGACAATGGTTGGAGCGATAAGAGTTTCACATCCTTATTACAGCTTTTACGAGAAATGCTCCCAGATAACAACGAGTTACCCGGTACAATATATCAGGCGAAAAAATTGATATGTCCAATGGGGTTGAAGATCGAAAGAATACATGCATGTCCGAACGACTGTGTATTGTACCGTAACGAGTACGAGACCATGCATGTCTGTCCTAAATGCGGTGTTTCACGGTATAAACGTAAGGACCAGGACAGTACTGATGATTGTGACGATGACAAAAAGGGCCGGCCTCCGGCTAAGGTGTTGTGGTATTTGCCGATAATACCGAGATTCAAACGGTTGTTTGCGAATTCCAAGGATGCGAAATTATTGCGTTGGCATGAAGAAGAGCGCAAAAAAGACGGTAAACTAAGGCACCCGGCCGATTCTCCTCAGTGGAGAAACATTGATAGACACTTCAAAGAATTTGGTTCCGAAATGAGAAACCTTAGGATTGTGGTGAGCACAGATGGAATGAGTCCGTTTGGAAGCTTGAGCAGTCGGCACAGTACTTGGCCAGTTCTTATAGCCATCTATAATCTTCCTCCTTGGTTGTGCATGAAACGCAAATATATAATGATGTCATTACTAATCCAAGGACCCAGGCAACCCGGAAATGACATAGATGTGTATCTCGCACCATTAATTGAGGATCTCCAGAAATTATGGCGTGATGGCGTCCCGGTCTGGGATGCGTACAGCAAAGAGGTATTTCAAATGCGGGCCATGGTGTTTTGCACAGTAAATGATTTTCCCGCGTACGGGAATTTATCGGGTTACACTTGTAAAGGAGCAAAAGCGTGCCCTATCTGTGAAGATGACACGCAGGTGCTGAGGCTGAAAAATTGTCAGAAGAATGTTTTCATGGGGCATCGTAGGTTTCTTCCTGTTAATCACCCATACCGTAAGAAGAAGAGTGCATTCAACGGGAAAATTGAGCTTGGAGTGGCCCGTCGTCCATTAGACGGGAAAAGTGTCTTCAATCGGGTAAAAAACCTTGATGTTATTTTTGGAAAATGTGCCGAAGCACCACCGAAGAATATTTGGAAAAAAATGTCCATATTTTGGGATCTACCGTACTGGGAATTTTTAGAAGTGAGACATTGCATAGATGTCATGCATGTTGAAAAAAATGTCTGCGACAGTTTGATCGGTTTACTGTTGAGCATTAAGGGAAAGACTAAAGATGGTATTAAAGTTCGGAAAAACATGGTTGAAATGGGAATACGACCCGAGCTTGCACCGCAGGAGAAAGGGAATCGCACGTACCTACCCCCGCACTGTGCACAATGTCGAAGAAAGAGAAAATAAGCTTTTGTGAATGCCTTCATAGTATTAAAGTTCCATCGGGGTATTCCTCGAATATTAAGAAGCTGGTGTCGAAGAAGGACCTGAAATTGCTTGGTCTGAAATCCCACGACTGTCATGTTTTACTGACACATATGATTCCGGTTGCAATTCGGGGAATTTTACCAAAGGAGGTTCGGGAAACCATTACGAAGTTCTGTACTTTCTTCAATGCAATCAATTCCAAAGTGATAGACCCTCTAAAATTGGACTCTTTGCAAAAGGAGATCGTCGTTACTCTTTGCCAACTTGAGATGTATTTTCCGCCATCTTTTTTCGATGTTATGGTTCACCTTGCTGTTCATCTTGTGAGAGAAATTCAGATCTGTGGTCCCGTATTCCTGCGGTATATGTATCTGTTCGAGAGATACATGGGCATCTTGAAAAAGTACGTGAGGAACCGACATCGGCCCGAAGGTAGCATTATAGAAGGATATTCCACAGAAGAGGTGATTGAGTTTTGCACCAACTACATGGCCGGTGTGGATCCAATTGGCGTTCCGAAGTCTCGATACGAGGGAAGGCTCCAAGGAGTCGGGACAATTGGGTTGAGAGCCGTAGTTGCTGATATAAATGATCTACATAAGGCACATTTTATTGTACTACAGCACATGACAGATGTTGCTCCCTACATAGATGAGCACATGACAATCCTTAAACAACAGAACTACACGAGAAGTCAGAAGTGGCTTACTAACGAGCATAATCGTTCTTTTATAGGATGGCTGAAAGAAAGAGTGAAGTCACACCCCGTACCTGAAATTGTTAAACTGCTGGGCGAAGGACCCCAAATTGTTGTCAAAACATTCCAAGGATACGAAATTAACGGTTATACTTTTTACACTAAACGGCAAAGTGAGAAGAGTACAATGCAAAATAGTGGGGTGACGTTGGTGGCGACGTCTCAAGAATTCAGTAGATCTGGGGATGGCCGGGCTGTAACAGCATCGAGGTCATATTATGGAGTCATTGAAGAAATTTGGGAGCTTGTTTACAATCCTCGCCTGAGCATTCCCTTGTTTCGGTGTCAATGGGTCGAAGACCGGGGTGTTAAAGTTGATAACGACGGGTTCACACTCGTTGATTTTAACAAAGTTGGGTATGTTGATGATCCGTTTATACTCGCCAAGCAAGCCACCCAAGTCTTTTATGTCACTGACCCGAGTGATGATAGGTGGAGCGTCGTCCTATCTGGAAAAAGAAGGATTGTCGGGGTAGAAAATGTCGTCGATGAAGAAGAGTATGACCAGTTCGACGAAATACCTCCATTTTGTGCCGACATGGACCCTGAGGTAGCAACAATTGAAGAAAACGACGGAGCGAACTACATGCGATCCGACCACAATGAAGGAATATGGGCCGAGAGTACTGTTGAAAAGGAGAAAAAAAAAGAGAAAAAGGAAAAAAAAAGCCGGTGTGTAATATTTATTTTTTTTCTAAAATTTAAACTTGTAATATTTCTTTTTTAGAAACAACTTTGTAATAATAAAACATTTCTAGTTCAAATATTAGTATTAGATTTTAAATATTAGTATGAATATTAAACTTTAAGAATAAATTATTTGTAGTTCAAATATCAACTATTATATTCCTCTATTTCAAATATTAGTTCATTTTTTTAATAATATTACAAAAAATTTAGTTCAAATATTAGTATTAGTTTGTAAAATATTAGTGAATTCTGAAATAATGAAATAAAAAATAAAATATTAGTATTAGTGTTTACATATTAGTAGGAATATTAAATATTATGAATAAAATATTTGTAGTTCAAATATCAAATATTAGATTTCTCTGGTTCAAATGTTAGTTCATTTTTTATAATAATGGTACAAAAATTTCTATTTCAAATATTAGTATTAGTTTTCAAAATATTAGTTAAGATATTATATAACAAAAATAAAATATACAATATTAGTTAATTTTAGTACAAAATTTTAATTGTCTGTAGTTGAAATATTAATAATAATAAACAAACAGGGTATTAGTTAATATTAGTATAAGTTTTATATATATTAGATGTGATATACTATATATTTTAGTTAATTTATTATTATTTTAAATAATATAAAAAATAAAAAGAAACATAATTGAATATGTTTTCCCTTTTGTACACGGACTTTTAGTTAATAGTCCGTGTATAAATAGGCATTGCACACGGATTTAAATATAAAACCGTGTAGAAAGGGGAACCGAGCTACACGGACTATTAACTAAATATCCGTGTACAAAAGGGAATTGTACACGGATGTTTACTTGTTTGTCCGCGTAAAAAGACATATTGTACACGGATATTTAGTTAATAATCCATGTATAAAAAGGTAACAAATGTACACGGATTTCAACTTAATAATCCGTGTAGAAAGAGTTAAAAATATAATTCAAAAGACCTCTCTCTTCTAAATTTTCATTAACCGCGCGCCGTTTGAGTTCCAAAAGCTCCGAAATCTCTCCAGCCACTGCCACCACTCCGGTCGACTCCGCCATTGTCGGTCCTCTGCCACCTCTCCGGTCCACCCTCTCTCCAGTCTCGGTAAAGTACTATTCACTTCTCTGATTTTGGCCGAGTTCGGGTTGTTGATTTTCCCGATCGAGTTCAAAACAGATTTTACATAAAATCTGCTGTAATAAAAGTTGTAATTTTTATATTTTATTTTTTCTGCTATAATAAAAATCGAAATTAGTTTTTCTGTTTTATTTTTTCCTGTTTTATTTAAAACACACAAAATCTGCTGCATTTTTTCTGTTTTAATTAAAGTCTGAAATTTTCAGTTTTAATTAAAATCTGCTGCATTTTTTCTGTTTTATTTTTTTCTGCTTTGATTTGTAAACTGATTTTCCCAAGTTCAAAATAGATTTAATTTACATATTTTACTGTTTTATCTAAATTATGGTGGATGTGCTGTGCCTATAGTTCCATTTGCTGTGCTGTGCCTATAGTTCCATTTGCTGTGCTATGCCTATAGTTCAAAACCTATTAAATTTCTGGTGGATATAGTTAATTGTGCTGGTGCCACTTTACTATCCCTAAGACAAAAAAAAAAAATCAGCTTGCACCTATTTGAAGTAGTGACCTATTTAATTTCTACAGTAGTGACATATCTGTTAATTTATGAAGTAGTGACCTATTTGATTTATTTTTTTATCTCAACATTATTTGAGGACCTATGTGCAAAGTAGTTCAATGTACTCTAAACGGCCAAAATGACCTCTGCTGGTAAATTGATCAGTGCAGATCAATGCCATGACCAAAACAAGATTATAACTTGACCAACAGACAGAGGACTCCAAAACACACAAAATGGACACAAATTTCATAATTTTATGATTTTGTTTCCATTTTATATGATTTTTTAAAGTTCACATTTTCAAATGGTAAAATCTGATGTTTAAAGGTGCAGAATTTTCATTTTGAGAGGCTGAACTTTGGAAAATCATATAAAATCGAATTAAAATCAGAAAAATATGAAATTAAGGTCCATTTTGTGTGTTTTGAAGTCCTCCATTTTACTGTGGTGTTTGTTTTGCACATAGGTCCATTACTTAATGTGCATAACTTAATGTGCATATATGAATAAACTAATTCTTTCCATTTGGTGTTTATATAATATTTATTTTAATATTTCTTTGTATGGCAGAACCATGTCGGATGAGGGTGAGCACATAGATGCGATGGCAGAAGATGATCAGCAAGCTACTGCCTCATCAGAAAGAAGGAAAAGAGGTCCGACAATGTGCACAAGCACGTCCGAGAAGAAGCAGTTGGAAATCCGGTTCACGGACGACGGGCGTGCGGAAGGTCCAAACCGAATGGCGTACTCAAATTGGTGTTGCAATTTGGTGAAGCGAAAGGCAAGTATCCTTGTAGAGAGTTGGAATAAGTTTGACAAAGAGGAGAAGAACGACTGGTGGAACATGGTGAAGGTAAAGTACCGAACAACTCTTTACTTTATTTTCATTGTTGTACATGAAATTAAATACAGTGAATTTGGTGTCAATCAGGCTCAGTGGAACATCGAGAGCGATACCCCAAAGGTCAAGACTCTGAGGATCATGAACGAAGGTTGGAAGCAATTCAAGAGCACGCTGAAGACAGAGTTCATGGACGAAGGGAGAAATCCGGTAGGGTACTATCCTTGGGTAACACAAGAGGTGTGGGAGGAGTTTCAAGTTTTGAAGTCCACAGAAGAGTTCAAGGTATGTAACATTATCCAAAGTAGTTTATGTTTTTTCTCGATCTTCAATTATTTTTCTAAAA
Organism: Carex kokanica; assembly: GCA_025461125.1. Taxonomy (NCBI): domain Eukaryota; kingdom Viridiplantae; phylum Streptophyta; class Magnoliopsida; order Poales; family Cyperaceae; genus Carex; species Carex kokanica. The sequence goes on along the minus strand of JAJGRX010000186.1, from coordinate 147,148 downwards.
CTAATTGATTTTCTTGCACATGTGAAGGCAAAAAGTAAAGAAGGCAAGAGGATCGCTGGCATGAACAAGTATCCGCACCATTTAGGGTCAGGTGGTTACGAGGGTAAGTCGGCAGAGTGGAAGACAGCACTGGAGCAAAACAGAGATTCCGACTCACCCGTGGTCCAGATCCAAAATCCTAGGGGCCAATGTTGGTTCATGGGTAGATCCGAGTTAACCGCTGACGGGAAGATAGTACTCCCACAGAAGTTGCAGCCCGTGGCTCAGAGAATGGTAAGAGTCCTTTGTTATAACTTTGTGTCATTCAAACGAAATTATAACTCCGAATGTACATCACTTGGTCTTTTGCTCTAACTAATTTTTCTATTAACAGTTGGAGGTGGAGCAGGAGGTCAGTTCGGGTGCCCGGTCGGTCGAACGACAAAATGATTCCTTGGCCGCAGCGCTCGGGAATCCAGAACACACGGGCCGGGTAAGGGGTGTAGGGGCCTACAGGGGCTGGAAGGAGGTGTTCCGAGTTGAGGGTGAAAAATCTCGAAGAAAACCTCGTGCCAGAGTAGATAAAGACGAGATAGTTGCGCAGGTACGCGCGGAGGTCAGCAGAGAGTACGACGCAAAGATGGCTGAGATGGAATCAAGGTTGTTGAACCGGTTTTCATCTCTTGCGCAGCAATCCGAGCAACCACCTCCTATTTCGCCGGGAGTTCGGCGAAGTAGCCAAGCATCCGGGACTTGGGCCTTAGATGATTTGGAAAATCTAAAGGTAATCACTACTGTTTTATAGTCTAAAGGTAATTCATACCTGTTTGTAGCATTGTTAGACAACATCGCACCATTAAAAAGTAACAACTTTTTGATAATTGCAGGACCCCAGAGCATGCGACCTCGTCCTGTGGCAGGGTAGTTCTCCTCTGACCGTTGCCACGGGCGTTGTACTTCCAGGAGCCCCAAGTGTACACCATGCTCAGCTCATGCCCGACTATGCATGCGTGCAGGTTGACTCAGTCGTGGAGGGATGGGGGCGCGTACCTCTTCCTGCCCCTACCGTCGCTATGCTCATTCTTGATGATGCCCGCAAGTCATTTGTCCAATGGCCCAGGAGTCAGATTGTTTTGCATCAGGTATCTCTAAATAATCCATTTCTTTTGTTACATTCAAATCATTCTTTTTCAAATAATTGAAGAAGATATGTTAATTTTAATGCAGACACGAGGAGATGCTGACATCGGTGCACAGGAGTTGATGTCACCGGTACGGACTGTTGTGGCTTGCGACGTTGGGGCTGACGCGCCAGGATCACCAGACCGTCCTTTGGTCACCGAAGAAGAATACAGCCGTTTGCCCGGTGATTTGCGCCTTCTCCACGACCGCTTGATGTCGGCACCCGAAAGCATGAGGGATATCTTCATCCCCGTCCCACCTGGGATGTTTTTACATGGCGGCGGTATTATCACTATGTCGTTCAAAGACTTCAGGGACATTCTCCACCACTCGTCATCCGATAAATGGCTCGATGTGTCGTTCATCTCCATTTTCCTCATGTTAGTGACTCAAAATTATTTTCATTATTGTATACAACTCAAATATAATTCTAATGTAAAATTTTGAGTTTTCAGGAAGCTAATCCGAAACTGTGATGAGATGGTACAAAGGAAGAACTTGTGCATATTTCTGGACCCCGAGATAGTGAGTGCCACAATGCTGAGAAGTTCTCCGAAAGAGGGTATCGAGTACATTTGTTCAGCGCTGCATCGTGCTCAGGAGGAGGAGAAGAAATACATTCTCTTGCCGTACCACCAGAGGTTAATTCTAACCTTAGCTTATGTATTGTTCATATTAGCAAACACTCGTGTTACTATTATATGCTAAAGTACTTTAATTTTTATCCTCCCACAGCAAGCACTGGTGTCTGATAATAATTGTGCCTTACCTAAATACGTGCATAATTGTTGATTCTTGTAAGCCCGAAGGAAATATCCCGGCTAACAAGTGCAAAGATATATTCCCTTATGTCAACAAGTAAGCAATAATAATTTAATTGGTTTGAATTTTTTTCAATTATATCAAATTATAAAATTGCTATAAACATTCACTCAATTTTGTAAGGGCTTTTGCGAAATATGTTAAAGAGGGAGGATCGCATAACAAGAGCAAGAAAACCAAGTTGGGTTGGAAGTGGTTGCTGGTGAGCACACTATAAATTTATAATTTCATATATATTGTCGAAAAAAATATTATCATTCTAACATAGGCCGCTAAATGCAAATTTCAGGGCCCGCAACAGTTGGAGGGTTGGGAATGCGCTTACTACACGATGATTTTCATGTTTGACTTTGTCGAAAGAATACAATTCCAATTCCCAAACTCGGTATGTAATTCATATTAATTGTTCCTATATAATAGCAATTGATATTTGCGACTGTATTTCATCTACCTTTTCTTGTTACTAACTAATACCAAATTGTAATTGTAGAATTTGCCAAAGCAACCGCATTACACCAAGGAGCAGATCGACGATATCAGGTGTGTGTGGGCAAGGTGGTTTGTATCAGAATTTTGCAATGCTCAACATGGATTTCCATAATTTTGTATAATTTGGTGTATGTGAATATTGTATAATTTATTGCATATGAATTTCTGGCTAATCTGGAAAATATGGATTTATTGGTAATCTGGAAAATATGAATTTCTTGGTAATCTGGAAAATATGGATTTCTTGTTATATGAAATCTGGAAAATATGAAAAATATGAAAATCTGGAATAGTTCTGTAACAAAACTGGCTAGCAAAACTGGAGGCTAGCCGAAAAAACAAAAAATACAAAAAAAAAAAAAATTGATCTTTATACACGGACATTTAACTAAAGTCCGTGTATAAAAGAGGAGAGCTACACGGACATTTAGTTAAATGTCCGTGTATAAAGAGGAGAGCTACACGGATATTTTACTAAATGTCCGTGTAGAAAGGGTCAAGATACACGGTTTTTAGTTAAAAGTCCGTGTACAAAAAGAATCGTACACGGTTGTTTAGGTAATATCCGTGTAGCTCTGTATCATGGAGAGCGACACATTACATTCTGGGCTTTTTACACGGCTGTTTGTGTAGTTATCCGTGTAGAATCGTTGAAATTGTACACGGACAAATATCCGTGTGTAGTTATTGAGCTATTTATACACCCTCGATTTAAACACGGTAGGAAATCCGTGTAGCTCTTCCATTTTTGTCCGTGTATAATCTCTTTTTTTGTAGTAGTGTCCTATCACCTAAATCAATCCTTGGTTCAGATTCATCAACAGTATTCAAATTTATTTCAACTTTAATACTCATTTCAGATCCTCAACTAAACATGAACTACTGTGCTAGTGCTAGGTTCAAGCGCGCTTGCGAGTTTATTTTGACGGATTGCGTTTTAAAACATTTATGCAAATAAAGGCAATTTATTTTAGATGCAATATTTTACTTAATTATGCTTTACTTGCCATATTAATTTCTGGGCTTTATCCAAAAGAAGTAAGAAAGTAAGGTTCCTTATTTCTTCATTGTCTAATGTTGGTACCGTACCAATATGGACAGGTACACGGTCCTAAGGCTGATAACCGGTTCTGGTTTTGAAGCTAACACTGGTTGGTTCAGGGTTTCTCATTAAAAATCAAGACAGAGGCTGAAAATGAGTATTAATTAATCCATAGAAAATTTACAGAGCTTCAACTTGTCAGAGAAGAAGAAATGTGAAACTTGCGGTTAAGTCCCTAGTTTCTCTAATACTACATTATCTTTTAAATTGATTAATAAATATAAAAAGAAAACAAGATTAAATAGGCCAAATCAAATGTCAGAACCAACAAAACAATATTACAATATTTCCGTAAAGAATTTATTAATCATGATACAAGAAAACATGCTCACAAATCGCAATGTAAAATCATAACAAAAAATTAGTGTTTACTAGAAAAACTGAAAATATCACACATCACCCTGCTGCTCATCTTGCTGCCCCGCCGGGTTATCATGCTGCTCTGCCGGGCCGTCCTAGTGCTCAGCTTCCGTCAGGAGAAGGCACATCACAAAAACAAGGACAATAATAAAAATCATAAGGATGACCAAGCCTTTTTGAACCTGCTCGTATGTCAAGATGCCCCTTACAATCGATTTAGCGAGGCAGTACGTGGTACAGACATGAACTACCAGTAGATCTCCATCTGCATTTTACATGGCCTTCAAGAAATAAAAAATTGAAACCGAGTTCTTGAAACGTCAATTCCTCCTTTTTTTTGTTTAGAGGTTGATTAGTTTGATTTCTTGGATCAATACTCGGATTTAGTTTCCTCCAATATTTTGTCCGTGAGAATTAATGGCTACATTTTAAGAAAAAAAATATTTATCACATTTAGGTATCATATGAATGAAAATATTGTCAAGTATATAAAAAATAAGCACACCAAATATAAATGTGATTACACCATAATCACAAAAAAGATATGCTCATTCATTCAAAATATGTTATTCTATCATCCATATTATATTTACAAGTGTGAAGTGTCATATTTTGACACATAATGTGTTGTGTGTACTTCAAACAAATAAAGGCTATGAGATATATATTTTTCTTATTTTGAGAAAGTACGCACGATACTTAGATATTTTGTACGATCAATTATGCATGCAATTGTTCCAATAAACACTGAATTCGATCAAAGAATTTTAACAATTATAAATTAGCTGTAAAAGTTGAGGGGTTACGGTTGAGACATTTGTTGAGGAGGGTTTCCTTAATTTGCAAAAGTTGTTCTTTTTATCATTGTTGGGCCTTGTCATTTTTTTTCGGGCCTTGATGAACTCATCTGGGTTTGAGAGGTGGCTTTATCTTTGGGCTTTTAAGTCTCGTGCTGTCATTGAGAGACGGAGAGGGAGACCACTTGCGAATTCATATCCTCTGAGTACTACAGAGAGACTGTTCCGTGCAGTGATTGGATCCGGTCCGTTCTTTTTAACTTTGCACGAATCTCAAAGCACAAAAAATACTGCCCCCTCCATCTCCCGAATAGGCACCGGCTGAGAGTAAATCTGGGCCGTAGAGTGATTTACTGTTCCGTGCGGTACCCGAGAGGATACGGGTTCACCACTTGCGGCAGCCTAGAGGGTCCTACTTAGCATAGTGACAAATAAATTGTTTGTGTTCAGTTTGGCGAGATCAAAATTTTGTGATTCGGAAATAATTCGGGTATAATTCGGAAATAATTTGGTACCAAAAAAAACCCCAAAAAATCCCAAGAAAAAAGTTAAAAACAAATTTAAAAAAAATTTGCATTTACTATGCTTCGGGAATGATTCGGTGTTCGATTCGGAAACGTCAAAAAAACATTTTATTCGCAAATAAAACACGTACCTATTTACTATGCTACTCAGTAGGGGTGTTCAAACGGCGTCAAGATTCGTGACCGACCGAATCCCTCGTGATTGCGCCAGCCACATCGTTCTTAATTCGTCTTGGAATTAAATAAAAATAAAATAAAATAGATTTCTAACGGGTACAGGCCGCCCGCATTAGGTTATGGATCCAATAGCGAACTCAGGCATATGTTAACTCAAGCATCTGATAACTGAAGTTGGGAAATAAATCTGCTGCGATTCTTCACATATGAACAGTAACTCTGAAATTCCTGCTTTTTCAAATCCAGTCGTTAACTTTTTCTTTGCACGCATCTCGAAACAGTTAATTTTTCTGTGCACGCATCTCGAAATAATTCGACAATTGGATTGAGAAAGCAGAAATTGCAGGATACTGTTCACGTGTGAAGGATCGCAGCAGATTCGGATCCCTGAAGTTGGTGTTGTGAGTAAATATGACTAGAATTAATGTATAGTTGACAAATATGTTTTATTGAGTAAAATCAAAATATATTTTATGGCAAACCGACATCAATATTCATCAAAAGTTAAAACTAAATATAATTTTTGTTATATGTCCTATTTAAATAATTAATAATACATCTACAATTTACTTTTTCTTTAATTTAAATAATATTTATAAAATATGAAAGAAATTCAATGGAAAAAAAATGTATACATTTGCAATATAATATGAAACCTGATTGGTGTATAGTCAATTTAATTTCAGAGGTGCAGACTATGAAGCATGTTGTATAGCGAGTAAATATTAATGGGTAATTAAACACAACTTTAGGCAATACAAGAATCAAATGATGGAAGCACAAAAAATCCAAATAAAAAAAAAAATTCTTGTTAATCACAACTTAAAAAATAAATATGTCTAGTTGAACAATTTAAAAATAAATATAACAACAATATCAATTAATGCATATCATGTGTATTAAAATTCGTATCTGTATGATTGAAAATATTTGTCAATAATGTATTAAATGCATATAATTTAATAAAATATTTCACATATATAATATTTCATTTGATACATACACACATACAAACGTAGATCCATACAAATGTAATAGTTAAAATAAATAAAATGATGTCATGCACTCCAATTTTTCTTTTTAATCATGCAATAAATATAAAGTGGAAGACATTTTTTTTTCTATTCAAGAATTGTCTGCATTTCATCTTTTAAGACTTTGGCTCAATATTTTTATCCATGATATCAATGTTGTTTGTACAGATAAAAGACTTTGGCTCAATATTTTTATCCATAATATCAATCATACACAAATTTAACTTTTGTATGAAGTTCATATTAATTTAATAGAAATTTATACAAATTTCATATTTGAATTTGCACTTGTCAGAATATAATTGATATGTAAAGTATTTTAAGTGGTGAATAATCCATAGATAAAATGCATTTGACGACCATAATTTGTAATGAAAATCAAAGATAATTTGTAAGTGGTAAATAATCCATATTTATATTGTATTTATTTTTTAACAAATATGAAAATCAAAGATAATTTGTAATGATAGGTTGAATTTCTTAATTAAAATAGAAATTATATTTAGCTAATTATTTTGTCGTCAGCATATCTTATGGGCATATCTTATCATCTTACCATATTAATTTAATTAAATACTTTTTGTTTCATGCTATTTATATATTGCTCCAAACTCTATAAAATGGGACTAAATAAACTCGTTTTACATCTTTGGATTAAAAAAATTAATTCTTAATTCTAATATCATCTCCAAAGACTCAAAGATTTCAATCACCGAGTTATTGAAACGTCACTTCCTCTTTTATTTTGTTTAGAGGTTGATTAGTACTCGGATTTAGTTTCCTCCAATATTTTGTCAGTGAGAACTATTGGCTACATTGTAAGAAAAAAAAATTATTTTATCACATTTAGGTATCATATGAATTAAAATATTGTCAAGTATATAAAACAATAAGCACACCAAATATAAATGTGATATCACAAAAAAGATATGCTCATTCATTCAAAAAATATGTTATTCTATCATCTATATTATATTTAGAAATGCGTTAAGTGTCATATTTTGACACATATATAACGTGTTGTGCATGTGTACTTCAAATAATTAAATACCAATATTAACATGTCCCGTAATCTCAAAGGCTAGGAGATATATATATATATATTTTTGTCATTTTGCACAAAGTACGCTTGATACTTAAATATTTTGTACGGTCAATTATGCCGTTTTTTATTAATAGAAAAAACAAAAACAAATAAAAAATATCAACAATAAGAAATAGTTTCGCTAGATTTTGAAAAATAGAAAAAACGTTGTGGTTTGTAACGTCTAGGGCACTAACTGGACGTTATAAGCCATAACGTTCAATTAATCTGATCGCTAATGATCTCTAATTAACAAAAACACTGTAGCTGGACGTTAGGATAAAAAAAAATAATAACGTCCAGCTACAGTATTTTTTGTTAATTAGAAATCATTAGTGATCAGATTAACTGGACGTTATGGTTTATAACGTCCAGTTACAGTGCCCTATAGACGTTACAAACCATAACGTTCTTCCTATTTTTCAAAATCTAGCGAAATTGTTCTTCATTATTGATATTTTTTTTGTTTTTCCTATTAATAAAAATTTTAGGTCAATTATGCATGCAATTGTTCCAATAAACAATGAATTGGATCAAAGAATACATACAATTATAAATTGAGTACGTAATAAAGAATTCTCTAATTTTAAAACTCAGCTTTGTTAACTATGAATAGTTAATTTTGTGGACAAATAAGAAAGAAATTGGCATATTAAATATAATAAATAGTACATGAATAAATAAGATATTGAAGAACTCTTAAAAGATCACAAGAAATTAACCCCTAAATATTTTTATAAAAAAATTCGAATATTAAAAAATGAAAGAGAATTCCAAAAGAAATGGAATATTTTTGTGAATTTTAAATGATTCAGATAATTTATACGAATTTTCAAGGCTCTAGATATTTTAGATAATTTATAAGAATTTTCTGAATTTTTTAGGAGGTTTTTTGGGATTTATGTGAATATTTAAAACCTGAGAATATATTTGTGATTTTTAGAACTTTAAGGGGATTATCTGTAAAAATGAGGGGTACGGTTGAGACATTTGTTGAGGGTTCCCTTAATTGGCAAAAGTGGTTCTTTTTATCATTGTTGGGCCTTGCCATTTTTTTGTTCGGGCCTTCATGTACTCATCTGGGCTTGAGAGGTGGCTTTCTCTTTGGGCCTTGAAGTCCCGGGCTGTCAGTGAAGGACGGAGAGGTGTACATCTCCATTCCATTATTAAGCACGTTGGATGTCCGATCCGCCAATAGCTACGATTGAAAGATTAATTTTTGGATTTAATCTCAACTCTCCAATCACATAATCTATCTTCTTTTGATTAAATGCATATGTTTTATGTGTAGAGGTTTAAATTTAACTACAAACATACTCGCCACACATACCACCACACGATGCGTTACAATTAAAATTAAACAGATTCTAAAATTTAGCAATATAATTCTCCGTTTCCTTATTTCTCCCTCTCTAATTGAAATTTTATATACGGCGGATCACAATGCAAATAAATTTTTTTGTTCACTTTCTTATTTCTATACATATTACTGTGATAAATCTAGAATATATTTCTAATTTTGTTGTTTTATGAAAATTTGTCATTATTTTGTATGAGAATTTATTTTTGTTATCTTATCATATATTCTGTTACAACTCACGGCCACGATACTAGTTATAGTTTATATTTGTTACTGTATGTTAGTTGCCAAATTGTTTTGTTACAAACAGGAGCTGCTAAGAAAAAGAAGAAGAAAAACAAATAAAAGTTAGTATAGTCTGATCAATGTTTGGTATTATTCTAAACAGGAGCTCGTGGCTCGATCGTGACTCACACTTGACTCGCTCGTTACTAGACTGAGCTGTTAACGAGCCAGCTCACCACTAGCTCGGTCCAGAATTAACGAGTTCAAGCTGGGTCTACCTTGCTCGCGAGCTAGCTCGGCTAGGCATCAATTTGTAAATTTGTATGAATTTGTGTGTATTTTATACTGTCTAGCTCGGTCCAGCTCGGTTCATCTCGGTTAAAACAAGATCCAGTCAGACCCAGCGAGCCAGCTCGTCACGATTTCAAACTGAGGTTTTAGCTCGGATGCCCTAGATCCAGCTCGCTCGGTAAGAGCTCGGTCCAAAATTAACAAGCTGAGCTAGGGCCCAGCTTGACCCGAACCAGCTCGTTGACAGCCCTATCTAGGATACATTGTCGACTCTGCATTTACTGTTGCGTTCAACCTCATGTTCGATCCATTGCTTGAGGCTACAAAAAAAGCTACCAAAACTGGAATTAAGGCAAGGAAACTTAATTATTTGCATGGTTTCGTATCACGTGTCTTTAAAATTTGAATTGAATGCACATGAACTCGTATTTGTAATTAACTTAATATATGAACATGAACTCGATCGTAATACATACTCGGATTGGTTTAATTGAATGCAAAATCAAAGTAAATATGCAAAAAATTGACCAATTTGTATCTCAAAATTTAGAGGAGGCTGACATGTGGGTCCGTCTAAGTGTTGAGATTTGTACATGTAACTGTTGAGATCCTGATCTGACACTAGTGTCAAAAATAAAAAATAATAACAGTGATTTAATTACAAAAAAATTTCATATATATCACAATTGTTATTAAAAAAAATAGTATTATGTGACCGGTAGATGTGATCCTCTCACTTATTTGAATATTGTTTTGTTATTTTTAAAAGTTTAATATATATTTTCATTGTAAAAATATTATAATTTGTACATGTTTATTTAAATAAAATTTAGCTTGATATTCTAAAGTATTAGTTATCAAGTGTCATTCATTCGATACAGTGTATTCTAGTGAAATATAAAACTTTAAATATTATATTTTAATATGAAGCTAAAATTTTTAAAGTATAAAATATAAAAGTATTGAAAAAATATATTTTATAAAATTTTCCCATATAATATATTAAAGTTCATTCTACTCTTTTGTCAAAATTAACCAGACTCTCAGGAAATTTTTACTATTCTAGATTATTCTTAAATTGCATGAAAAACAAGTGTAAATCCTTAAATTTTTATTGTTTGACACATAAAATGATATTCTATTTTAGCCACAGAGAATCCTCACAAAAGACAATTTTACCCAACTTCATCTTTCTGATTTTCTAATTGTTTAGTGATAGTTTTTGAGAAAAATTAAAAAAATGGATCAATTTTATCTCTTTCACATAATCCTTCAACACCAATTTATTTTTTATCTGTCAAGTATTTAATTTTTTATTCAAGTAGTGCTATAAAGAACAATTTAATTTGGATATACAGTAAGATATCGTGTACTTAAACTTGAGTGCAAATTAATCTTCTTTTCTGAAATTTTTAAATATACTATTTAAGAAAAAAAGATAAACCAATAAATCACGTATTGTGTAGAATTTTAAAATTATTATAGACGTAACGACAGGTGACGGCCCGAAATTAGATGGCCTCAGCGAGCCTCAGCGAGCCTCAACGAGAGGTTGTGTAACACTATGCAAAATACGTATATGAAATTAATGACTGAAGGTAATATATGAAATGCTTGGAGATGTTTTTCAAGTACGCAAGTAACATTTAAAGTGAAACATAAAGCTGATTATTTAAAATTCAGTTTGAATAACATAAAATTATGTTATATTGATTCGTAATCTATAAAATATTTGAAAGTGAATGTTCGAATGTTTGACATAGGAATCAGATTAATTACTGATCAAGCATATGAACTTCTTCTTTTTATCATCTAGGACTGATTTGCAAAATATGAAAAGTTAAAGGTTGAAATTACAAAATTAACAAAAAGAAAAAAAAATAAAGAAAAATGACTAACGGGGCACATGCCACGCGGCCCATGATGAGTGAAACACCTCAACGAGAGGTTGTAGTTATGTTGGATTTTTTTTAAAGCAATATTTTTCTTTTTGGTTTATCTAAAATAATTTCCACGTAAATATAATATATATAATATCTTTTATAAATGGTTGAAAATTTAATAAATGATTAACAATCGCTCCTCTTGGGCTCATTAATCTAATTGAGTCATGTAAACTCTGTTGCATCATACAAACGACACAAAAATACAAAGAATAATTTCATGTATATCTCCAAAAATCTTTAAATTACATATATTTTTCTTTAAAATTCCTATTATCATATTTACCCTCCTAAATATTAAGAACTCACAAATTTACTCAATTTATTATCGTCTCTATGAAAACTCATTTTAAATTTATTAAAATTAAATTTATTCTTTATTAAAAAAAATAAAAAATATATAGCATGCATGTGTAAAAACAATGGCCAGTCTTCTAATTGATAATATCATATCACTCCTGATTAGCATTTGAATTCATATAATTAACTCAACATTCAATATGTTCCCACCTCCACTTTTTCTTTGAAAAAAGAGAAAAAAAAAAAAGCAAAAACTAGACTGGATTGAATGTGCATTGTAGCTACTAGGGTTTGGATCTCCAGAAGTAACTTAAATTTTGAGTTTGAATCCGAACCGCACGATCAGTTTTGGCGCGAATATTAAAAGGCTTCGTAAATTTCTAATTTGGATCGGATTGACCTTAATTTTGATTGAATAGTATGAATCCAAACTCAAAATTTGACTCAGCTCACCAACAAAAAATTCATGGATTTGCAATTCTGCTAAATAATTCAGCAAAATTAACTAAAAATTCCGCTGGATAATTCAGCAGAAATGCCATATTTGATTTTTTTTCAAATATTGATGTCATTATTTTTAATTTGATTGATTTTAATGTTATTAATAAAAATTGTACTGTTATTTAGGATAAATTCAGATTGAATAAAATTCAATTAATCATCTTCCGCAAATTCTCTTAAGAAGCAACACTTAGATTTTCTTTTCTTTTTTAAAATCTCCGCAGAAGCTGCGAAGTCGAATAACACTTAAATTTTCTTTTTTTTAATATCTTCGCAGAAGCTGCAAAGTCGAATAACACTTAGATTTTCAATTTCTAACAATTAAAAATATTGAACCGGTTATTTTAACAAAAATATTATTTTCTAATAGACTAGGTATGTACACCTGCCAAAATTGGAGCACATACCGGGTCTATATATGCACCTGGTACCATTTGAATTTCCAAAAAAAAAGATGGTGGTAAGGTAAGAATTTTGAAAGTTTAGGATGGTAACTAAAAATATTTCAAAACATGTAGTTATAATTTTCAAAGTCTGTCTGATGATGGCACACAATTCACATGAATGGCCACTGTTGTACCATCATCAGACACATCTTAAAACTCTTAAAAATTGTAACAATATAAGTGTTAAATAAATAAATAGAAGCAAAAACAATAACTAAGTGTTACAAAAATAATATATTTTGTTAGAAAATAACTAATTTAATGTTTAAGAAATACAATCACTCCATCATTCTTTTAATTATTATATGTTACAAGTAACTAGCTTACCGTTAAAAATGACTAATTAAAAAAAATTAGATACTAGACAATAAAAAATGAACATTAAAGTGGACACTTAAAGGATGGACTCCATATAATTTTTTAAGAATAAAACAAGTAAATAGATAAGGTTCTAAGTTTTCTAACTTTGGATTACACCTTTACTCTTCTTTAGTTGTCAAACGGTGAGATAGTAATTAGTAGAGTGGAAAAAAACTTGCCGTGTGACGTGCCGTGCTATGACTAATACGTAATGACTTTGGTTTCGTGTCGTGTTGTGTTGTGACCAAGTTAATTTTTCACGTGTTATGACCAAAATATCAAGTGTGGTCACGGTACGTAAATGGTCACGCCATATGAGTCATGTCGTGCCCAAATGTGTCATGACCAAACGTGATTCGTGTGACTATTTGATCATAATTTAGGTTAATTTATTCAACATTCACCATTTGATCAATATCTAACAGTTCTAATTACACGTGACGTGCCGTGCCGCACCGTGCAGTGTCGTGCCAAATTTTTTAAAAATAGTCACGGCACGCGAATAATCACGGCACGGAACATGCGAGTCACGGCACATAACCAACACACGTGCCATCCGTTCCTTGCCACATTCCGTGATGAAGCAGGCTCCGCCGTGCCATTTGTACTTGAGCTAACTTTGTTCAAAATTTACTCTTCTCATTAGTTACCTAGATGCAATTAATTGTGTTATCATATTATAGAAGCCCATAATCATAATTTGACTGCTCTAAATTCTGAAATGATACAACAAAAGACTCCTTCCTCCCAAGTGCCACGTACTTTTGTACTCGTTCTAACACTCTGTTCAAAGCTGCGGATTTTGCGCCTAGGGAATTGTATTGGTGCACAGGTGGTATGAATTGTATTGGTTCTTGCGGAAATATTTTATTGGTAGAAATTAATAGAAAAGAAAAGAGAGAAATAGAAAGAGTACATCAGTTTTTATATTAGTAGAACGATCGGTAGGATTTTTACCGATTCTAAAAATCAAAAATTGGGATCAGTATGAATTATACCGATCCAAACTTAGTTTTTTTAAATCTGATGTATAAATGGAGGGAATTTTTATATTAGATTTCTAGTAAAATATTAAAAGTTTTTCAAAAAATATATAGAATGTACCTATTATATCTAAATTTTAAGACACTCTATCTATTTTTATAAAAAAATTATATTTTTCTTGAATCGGTAAGAATTTTACCGATCTTTCTACCAATATAAGAACTAATGTACTCTTTCTATTCTCTCTCTTCTTTTCTATTAATTTCTACCCGGTTATTGCTGTGGTCGTGTCACCTAATAATTAGGAGGGAGAGAGAGAACCAAAAATCTGAAATTGGGTTCCTTACCTTACCCACTTCAGAAAGAAGAAAATAGAAGCTGGGTTTTGCATTTTAATTTGTGATCAAAGAGAGAAAGAGGGATGGAGGGGGATGAAACTAGAGAGAAGGGGAAGAGAGTGTTGTGCAGAAGAAACAAGAAAGCATGCATAAATTGCAGTAAGAAATGCTTATCAGTATCAGATACTGATACAGCATCTTTCTTTAAGGTCATGCTTGGCGATTTCACCCAATTTCTGGTATCACTTCTCTTCTTTGAAAGTTCACATGCATCCTGCATGAAGGAATTCAGTTGATCATATATATATATATATACACTATTGCATTAATATTATTGTTATTTTCTTAACTATAACTATTGATGCATGCAGTACATACCACCTGCATTTGCTCAAACAATGAATGACTTATTAGACAAAAACATACTTTTGGAAGACTCATCTGGGGCCCGCTGGTCGGTACGAGTATGCATGAAAAGGAGATGTTTGGCTTTTGGGCATGGCTGGTGCCGCTTCGTACTCGACCACTCCATTGATGTCGGTGAATTTCTGGTCTTCAGAAAAGTTAGCAAATCCATTTTTTTAGTACAAATTTTTTCCATATCAGGATGTGAAAGGCTCAGTAGTGTTTATGAAACAAAGAAAAGAAGCGGAAACAAAAGGAAAAGAATGCAAACTAAGAATGATCGCATCCCGACTATTCATGAAATTACCCGTAAAGACGAGAGAAGAGCTCGTCGTACCAATGCAATTATAAGAAGGCTTATAATGGAGGATATTGAAAATGAAGATTTACTGGTAAAGGATGATTTACCAATTATAACCCCAATTGCCACAATGCCTTCTGATTATAACCCTACTGGTATGGAATTATCAATCTATCCAATTATAAAATTTGTTTTCTCAGTGTATATATAGTTAGTTTTTAACTTAACAAACAGTAATTCTATGTTTATTGATTCAGTGTATAGTCAGCGGATCTCCGGGAGGAGCCCGATTACGAAGTTCTATGCCCGAACCAGGAAGAACGCTGCCAAGACATCCACCAAGGCGGCAATTGACGAAGCAAAGCTCATTCAGGCATTGCAGGATGAGGCGCTCGCTTCGAACCAACTCCGAGACCAGCAGATGCGGCTGGTGCTAACACCTGCTGCTGCTACTGACACTGACCTGGAACTGAAGTAAGATGCAATCTGATATGGATTAGGGTTTGCTGTTGTTTTCATTACCTCTGATTGTGCTAGCTAGGTTGCAATTGTCATTAGCTCTCTGTTATAAATTCAGATTTTTAACGGAATTGCATGAGATCAGGCAGAATAATGAGCTACCATGGATCATAATTGGGGAATTTAATCTAATTAGATCCCGTACAGAAACAAATTTGGGAATTGTGTTTGAATTTAATCACTTAATTGAGGATCATAAAATTTGGGAATTCTGCGGATTGTTTCTCAAGGGGGGGCCAGTATGAATCAATTGGCCTCGAGATCATAAAAGGATCTGACTATGGTTTGGAAAATCGGCCGAGTCAGACCGGAATCGGCCGGAGGCGAGCCGATTTTTCCCGAGTTGACTCGGGTGTGCGAGTTACGTTTAGAAAACCGATAAAATTGATTGTCAATCGAAACAATCGGCCAAATTTTCTCTATTTCTCTTGCGTTAAGAGCAAAATTAAACTGTTTTGATGATTAAATCGAACCAATTTGTATTTTTCCATTGCCGTCGAAGAAAATTGGGGAAAATAGATGCGGCTGAAGGAGAAGAGAAGAAGGTTTATAGCATGATAAAAATGTTAAATAGACTGGGTGTACGTGAACTGTAGTGTTTTATTTTGAGAACATAAATTGTTTCATCGTAGACCATGTTCATACCAACTATTGGTATTATGTAGTTATGTAGATCCGAACAAATTGATGTGTACAGCTGATGACACTCAAAAGTGGTTTTTTTTCATTTTATTTGACTAAAGGATGGGCCGACATTTTTAAAAATACCCTAAGTTAATTAAAAATTATTAAAAATATTCATGGTTCCAAATTTTTATTAAAAATACCCAAACCGACCAATTATTGACCGGATCCCATTAAAAAGCCCAACCGGCCAATAATTGGCCGGATCCCATTAAAAGTCCCAACCGGCCAATAATTGGCTGGTCCCGAAGTTAATTCGGTTCTATAAATTGGCATGCACACTCCCTCTTCTCTCTCACAAATCATTTTATCAAAATTACACTCTCTCTCCTCGGTTGAGCAATTTCTCCCGGATTTCTCCTTCTCTTTCCAGATTTGCAAGTAAGTCTCTATCCTTTGTTAGAATTTAATTTTTAGAGCAAAATAGTAGTAAAATGTTAGAATTTGTATAATGTGTAGAAATAGTTGTAATTAGAGAGTAATTAGAGTAATTAGTCAAATTTAGGGTATACGGTTTATGATTTAGGTCAATATATTTTTAATTAAGTATAATTAGCATTGTTGACTATATTTTTGCGAAATTTATAATGTTTTAACATGATTAAAACAATTAAGCCCGATATATGAAAATTTAGCATTATTAGGTAAATTAAGCCTATGTTGGTACATTTAGGATATTTTAGCGTACGTAATTATAGTTTTGCGTAATTAAGCCTATTGTACCAAAATCAAACACATTTTGGCATATTGTATCGTCGTGAAGCCTATTTGATCAGATTTTACCGTAAGTAACCCTATTTGATCAGTTTTTACCAGTGTTCTAAATAGCGCGCTATAGCATTTTTGGACCCCAAACGCTACGCTACGACATCAAAATGCGCTATTTGCGCTACGACCGCTATAGCGGTCCGCTACGGCGCTATTTGCACTATACAATATGGGTTTTTTTTATTTTTTATTTTTAAGCAATTTATATGGGTTTTAAATAAAGATAAAAAAAATCTCAAACCGAAATTGAATTTGTTGCTACTTGCTACAAATAAATCAATTTGAAATTGGGAATAGAAATTGAAATTTGAACAGAAAAAAAGTCCAAACCGGAATTAAAATTTGAATAGAAAAAAAAAATAGATTATGTCATGAATCATGATACTTAAGATATTTTTAATAGGAAAAATCGATAGTTTATGATATTACTATGGATATTTTGAACCGCAATTTGGACTTTGTACGGGTTCAATATGAATATTATAATTTCTTAATTACTTTGGTGTTATTTATTGTTCTATGAGACCTTAGATAATGTTGATATTTAGTACAAATATTGAATATACGAAATGTAAAAAAAAAAACGCTATTTGGAATAGCTTCCGCTATAGCGACGCTATTCGCTATAGCTTTTTTTTTAACCTTCCCGCTACGACGCTATAAACGCTATTTAGAACCTTGGTTTTTACCGTAAGTAAGCCTATTATTTCCGTTTTAAGCGTAATTAATATTATTTTAGCTGTTGTGACCGTTATAAAGCATATTTTAGCCGTTTTTAGCGTAGTTGAGCCTATTTTAGCCGTTTTTACCGTTATTGAGTCTTTTTTAAATGTTTTTAGCGTTATTAATTATACTTTATTCCTTTTTAGCGTAATTAAGTCTATTTTAATAATTTTTATCGTTATAAAGCATATTTTAGCGGTTTTTACCGTTATTGAGTCTATTTTAAACGTTTTTAGCGTTATTAATTATATTTTATCACTTTTTAGCGTAATTAAGCCTATTTTAACTATTTTTACCGTTATGAAGCATATTTTAGCGATTTTTACCGTTATTGAGTCTATTTTAAACGTTTTTAGCGTTATTAATTATACTTTATCCCTTTTTAGCGTAATTAAGCCTATTTTAAATATTTTTACCGTTATAAAGCATATTTTAGCGGTTTTTACCGTTATTGAGTCTATTTTAAACGTTTTTAGCGTTATTAATTGTACTTTATCACTTTTTAGCATAATTAAGCCTATTTTAACTATTTTTACCATTATGAAGCATATTTTAGCGGTTTTTACCGTTATTGAGTCTATTTTAAACGTTTTTAGCGTTATTAATTATACTTTATCCCTTTTTAGCGTAATTAAGCCTATTTTAACTATTTTTACCATTATAAAGCATATTTTAGCGGTTTTTACCGTTATTGAGTCTATTTTAAACGTTTTTAGCGTTATTAATTGTACTTTATCCCTTTTTAGCGTAATTAAGCCTATTTTAACTATTTTTACCGTTATGAAGCATATTTTAGTCGTTTTTAGCGTAGGCAAGCCTATTTTAGCGGTTTTTACCGTTATTAAGCCTATTTTAACCGTTTTTTTGCGTAATTAATCATATTTTATCCCTGTTGAAGCGTAATTAAGGCTATTTTAGCTCTTTTCCGCTACTAAGCATATTTTAGCCGTTTTTAGCGTAGTTGAGCCTATTTTAGCGGTTTTCACCGTTATTAAGCCTATTTTAACCGATTTTAGAGTAATTAATCATACTTTATCCTTTTTAGCGTGTTTAAGCCTATTTTAGCCGTTTTTTTACATTTCTTACTGCAATTATGATTTACGGTTCACATAACGTCGGTTAACAAAATCTTATTAATGAAATTAGGATGGTTAGAGGACGGCCTAGGCTTCGTCCACTGTCACCTATAGTTGACGAGCCGATCGCGACTAGCAGCACAGATCATTTCAGTCCTCTTCTGTGGGTGCCCCACCGCGATCACCGGGTCTCACTGGCTTCTCGTGAGGTATGTTTTTTTTTTTCACTTTTTCAAATTTCTTTGAATTTAAGTGTTGATGTGCTAAGCCCATGTGGATTAAATTTGTCAATGTAGGACAAGTCTATTTTAGATGTGAAGTTGCGGTGCGTTCACTTGCCATACTACCGGTTGATGGACCGGTATCTTGTCAATCTAGGCCTCTACCAGATGGTGGACATCTTGCGGACTAGGAGTGGCGTCATCAACGCGTCTCTCATCGCGGGATTGGTTGAGAGATGGCGTCCCGAGACGCACACATTCCACATGCCGTTCGGAGAGATGACAGTGACTCTCCAGGACGTGAGTTCTTTGTGGGGTTTGTAGGGTTTTGAGGCTACCCAAAGCCATTAGGCTTAAGCTGCGGAAAGACCGGAAAACAAAATTTTTACTTCTAGCTCAAGCCAAAATGATTGAAGTGGTATGTCGGATAATCTACCGAGAGTTACATACCTGTTCAATCATTTTCTTAGATTAAAAACCGTAAGTAAAACTTTACTCATTCAGATCATAGATTAAGTAGTATGTCGGATAATAACCGAGAGTTACATACCAGATTAATCATGTATAGACCCAAAGTAGTAAAACCGTATTTACTTGTATTTTAATCAGTTTATAAATCTACTCCTTTGATTGATTTCTAAAAGATTAAATCTATTTAGCAATTAAATAGATTAATATAACATTTCTTTACCTTGCTTCCAAATTCAAATTGGAATGCAGTCTGACCAGGCAGTCTGACCCGGTTAAGCAAGCACCATAAATATAGTGCCTCTATCGGTTATCCACCAGGAACTACCAGAGAGTTGGTATTTCTTTTGCCAGAAATACTATACCAACGGTATTCGAAAAGTCACAATTTTCGGTAAATCACTATTCATCGAAAGTACGAAATTTCTGACAAAACACTATTCACAAGAATAACTTTAATTCTCGCAAAAATATATATATGGATAATCAGATTTTCTGCAAATCACTATTTGGGAGAGAAAATTAGATACGAATCGAATCGGATTCTGATTCGTACTTTGATTTGGACTTCAAATGAACTTCTATTTTTCTCTCCCAATTTCATGCATATTTATAATACAAATATAAAGTCGGTTTAGCAATGGCGATTTCAAGAAGTCAAAATGAAATTGATTTTGTAATGATTTGTTTAATATATTAATTAAACATTTTCATTTAATTTATTTAATTTAATTTAGGCTTTTAATTAAATTCTAAATTTAATTAAGGCCTAAATTCAAATTGGACTTTTGGTCCAAAATATTAATTCATAATTAATATTTTAATCCATATAATATATATATATATATATATATACAATTATTCTGAAGAATTGTATTTCTTGCGTTTGCGATAAATTTATACGACGTGTCATACACGTTTATAAATTTAATTCGATTTAAGCATGTCATCTCCATGACATATATTTTATTCTTAATTATAACACTTTATAATTAATCATAAAATTTCTCTGATTACTTTCCTGTTGGTGTGACCCTATAGGATCTGTGTTATGTTGAAAATAGAATTAGAACTGTTCTAACTTCTATAATCATAGGTGGCACCTGGCAAGTACATTATGACACCAATTACACAGATGATGCTGTACGGTACAATATCACGATCCAGTAAACGATTTACTTCGTGTTAATTCTTTTGTCTCATAGCTATCAGATTAGTTTCAAGGTAGGTGTGTGTCATTCTTGCAAACTTAATCTTTTCTTGATCCTGAATAGATTATCAAATATGTTTACTCTTGTAATCATACTGGATCCAGATAATCATATTCTATCAAGTGGCCCAGTGATGCTATAGCTCGTATTGAGATACGAGGGACAATAGTACTTTTGATAAACTATCTTTTCCTCCGCATAAGCTATGTATACCGAAGAACTACCCTTATAGCTACTTTTTACGGATAACGTTAGATAGCAATCACACATATACATTTCTTATGTAGGAAAAATGAATATCTCATACTTTAGAACTTAACACTAAAATGAAAACATTAATGACACAAACACAATTCCATTTAATGTTTCATTTGGGGTCTGTCAAATATCATGTTCTCTAACATGTATCTGTGTGATTAAAATGACACATCTTTGTCTATGGTTTGTAAAACTTAACCATCATTTAATCCACACACTAACCTTATCGCGGTAATTAGTGTTCCTGCTAATTACCTTGGTTAGAGACTTTTAAGAGTATTATCATCTATATTATGAAGTTTCACAATTCCAGTCATGAACTCGAAATGATTCATAAATTCAATAATACTCAAGGTAACAAAATGATTAAACATTCAATTCATGAACAAAGCTTTATATAACAAATTTATCGTATTATTGACTTCTAGATTATTACAAACTAACAGGGTTGGCTATCAGGTGCACCCCCGTCAGTGGCGTATCTGACAGCACGACGTTTGCTGCTCAGATTGAGGAGCTATTGGGGGCTGATCCCCACTCCCTCGTTGAGAATCCCGATGCTTTTCCCCTTAGTTCGTAACCACAACGCCGGTCTTTGCACACCACATGAATCGGCGGCTGTCACTCCTACTCCTGATTCTTGTGGACATGGCGCTCCCTAATCTTCTTCATTAATTCATCCTTACTTTTAAAATATTGGTTTGCGGCCAGCTCACCCGTGTGCTCGATTCGTGGCCCATAGGAACCAGTATCTGCTTCTCTGAACCGAGATACATCATTGAAGTCTGGGAACGGGTGCGTATCACTCCGCCCGCTAAGCGGCGCTGAGCCAGAGCTGCTCCGAATGGGCCCTTCAGCTGTTTCAACTGGACCGTCTCCACCACATCCCTCTAGGTGATCAGAGTCTCAGTCAAATCCATCATACTCATCCCCACTTTGCAAGCGTTCACCCGGGATATCATTGATATTTTCAAAATCTGACCCAACTTCATCGTATACTGGGCCTGGGAATGGTAAAGGCGCCTCATGCACGGGTCTAGGTGGGGAACAAATTCGGAGTATTGGTTGAGGTCGTGATTGCGGCGGAGTTAGATAGTAGTTTTCTGGGTTAGTAGTTGGATAGTATGTTTCTTGGTGAGTAGGTGGATAGATGGTTTCTTGGTAAGTAGGGGGTAGTTCGTTTCTGGGTAAGTAGGGGGATAGTTCGTTTCTGGGTAAATAGGTGGATAGTTGCTTTCTCGTTCTGTTGGGGGCACGACGGGAGTCTCCATTGCAACTGAGCATTGACTAGAACTACCAACCCCTGCCTCTCTCGGAACTCTTCTAACATAGATCTCTATTACAAAATCTCCGTTGGCCTTAAAATACCCACACAACCCTCTCCAGGTATTTTCATCTGTTATTCTCGCAAGTGAATATTTCTCGGTTTTTCCATTACAAACTCGGGTCCCCAATTCAAGGTTGCATCTTTCTGGATTAAAACGGGTGTAACCGAAAATTGTGACTTTCAAATCCAACAGAGATATATTATCGTCAACCATAACCGAATCAATTGGTTCTCTGTTGTAATAAGGTCCGTCTGCATTATGTTCAAGCTTACCACCACAGTATATAGAAATCAATGGCATTGTAATCAAACTACATTTTGAAAGTGATAATCATTTGTCAGGTTACTAATTTACACAGTTACTAAATAATAAAGAAAATTAGTTTAAATTAAGTTCAATTAGTTTTAACTAATTTTAGTTAATTAATATTAATTTCAATTAATTGTTATTAATTAAAAATAATTTTAATTAATTTTCATTAATTAAAATTAAATAATAAAATTAACTACAATTAATTAAAATTAATTAAAAGTAGTTAATTACAATTTATTAAAATTAAGTAAAATTAAAATTAATTAATTACAATTAATTAATTAAAATTAATTAAAATTAATTAATTAAAATTAATTAAAATTAATTAATTACAATTAATTAAAATTAATTAATTACAATTAATTAAAATTTATTAATTACAATTAATTAAAATTAATTAATTACAATTAATTAAAATTAATTAATTACAATTAATTAAAATTAATTAATTACAATTAATTAAAATTTATTAATTTCAATTAATTAAAATTAATTAATTACAATTAATTTTAATTAAGCAATTTTAATTAATTTCAATTAATTTGAAATAATTACAATTAATTCTAATTAATTAATTACAATTAATTAAAACTAATTAAAATTAATTAAAATTACTTAATTAAAATTAATTAAAATTAATTACAATTAATTACAATTAATTACAATTCCTTTAAATTAATTAAACTGAACTAACATTAATTAAAAAAAACTAAAATTAATTAAACTTAACTGAACTTAACTAAAATTAATTTAAATTTAATTAAATAAATATTTAAACTAACTTAAATTAATTAAACTTAATTAAACTAAACTAAAATTAATTAAAAATAAGTAAAATTAATTACACTAAACTAAACTCAACTACAATTAATTTAATTTAATTAAAAAAATAAAAACTAACTAAACTTAATTCAAATTCATTGAACTTAATCTAAAATAATTTAAACTATTTAAAACTAATTAACATTAATTTTAATTAAATTAATTAACCTTAATTACAATTAATTACAAACATTTAAAAATAAAAAAATAATTAAAATAATTAAAAAAAAAATACCAGAGGTCTCGGGCGCTAACGTTTCTGAATTGGTGGGAAGAGGATTCAGTTTTGGGGTCAATATAGGGGCTCAAACAGTAAAAACGTATTAAAGCACGGGGCCGGCCAACTATTGGCCGGTTGGGATTTTTAATGGGATCAGGCCAATTATTGGCCGGTTGGGCTATTTAATAGGATCCGGGCAATAATTGGCCGGTATGGGTATTTTTAATAAAAATTTGGGACTGTGGGTATTTTTAATAATTTTTAATTAACTTAGGGTATTTTTAAAAATGTCGGGGATGGGAGTATGGCCGTATGGGATTACTAGGTTAGAAATTTGATTGTTCTAAAAATATAAAAGTAGAAATTAAAAATTTTATTTTTCTCTTGTAAATATTAGTTAGTATTTTTATTTTCTCTGTTTTATTTTAAAATTAAATAAATTTTATTTTTTTAAGTAATTACAGTACAAATTTGATTGTTATCACATTAATGACTTTATTATTTAGCTCAATACAACAATATCCCCTTTTATATTTTAATACATAGGATGTCGAGATGATCTAGCCAGGTCGTCATAGCATTTGACAGTAAAAAAATGTTTTGGTTGTAATGCATGTATTATATTATATTAGTAGATTATTTTAGTATAATATTTTTGTCTTAACATAATTTCTTAAATTATTTTTTACCAATTTTTTTCTATATTTTGGCTACAAAACAAGCTTCTGCCAAAAAAATCCGAGTTTCCGATCCGATTCTTCCGATTCCGGCCGATTCATCCGATTCCACGGTCAAGTATCCGATTCCGATTCCGAGTTTCAGAACCATGGATCTGAGAGAGCTTGGTACCAACTCACTATACCAGCAAACTAGTAAAGGAGCTGTGTATCGATTCTTCAGCTTTCCAAGGCACCATTGAGTAAAAAACTAGAGCTCGTGGTATTTAATTGCTAAATGGATGATCAGGCGCATTTCTTCAATTTATTACTGGAATTATCTGAAAGCTAGGGATAGAAACATTTAAGCCTTAAATTGTGTTTTATAACTTCCCAGGATCAATTCAGTAATATTCCAGGCTCTGAGGGCTTGTTTATAAGTTTTTAAAGTGGTGAGGATCTTTTCATAAATTATCAGGGACTTCACTTGTGATTCTAAAGTTTTCTGGGGTTTATTTTAATAAATATTCATCACCAAGGGCAGGTTTATGAACTTTAAAGGCCTTGGATTAGATTTTATGATTTAGTAGGGTAAATTTGGTAAGTTATCAAGTTCTAGGGGCTTAATTATAAGCATATTTGGGTTTTGAGAGGCATGTTTATAAATATTGGAGGAGTTATCTAGTGGTTTTTGGGTTTTGAAGGGCTATTATGCAAAAGTTCTTTTGGCCTTGAATTTTTATAAACCATAATTAAAATTTTGATTTTTACGAAACCAACATCATTACTTTATTTTTTACAAAAACCATAAGAACCGAAATGTCATTTCGGTCCTAAATTTTATTTTATTCCGGACCAAAATAGCATTTCGGTCCGGTCCCCTTTTTGGATTTTCTATAGTGCTGGTTTCACAAGTTTTCATATGAGCTGCCGCAGAAAATCTAAAAAGGGGACCGGACCGAAGTAGCAATTCGGTCCGGAATAAAAAAAAATTCGGACCAAAATGACATTTCAGTTCTTATGGTTTTTGTAAAAAAAAAAGTAATCACGTTGGTTTCATAAAAATATATTTTTTAATTATGGTTTATAAAAAAAAAATTCTTTGGCCTTCATTGTCCGGCCGAATGAAGAAGGGTGCTCTAATTAAATAAATTAAAACTTCAATTTTATCTTTTTTGGCATAATTGGAAAATGAAATTAAATAAAAAACCACATTTAGTTTCCTCCAATATTTTGTGTAGTGAGAACTAAAGAATTTTATTGTAACCAAATTTTTTTTTCGTTCTTTTATCACATTTAGGTATCATATGATAGAAAATTTTGTCAAAGTATATAAAAAATAAGCACACCAAATTTATAAAAGTATTGACACTATAATTAAAAAAAAAAAAGTATACTCATTTATTCAAAAAATATGTTTTTCTATCACCTATATTATATTTAGAAGCAGGGATGGATTCAGAATTTCTACTATGGTGGGGCAAGAATTGAATTCAAATAGTTTATGGAATTCAAATCCATTAAATAATCAGGTTCAATAAACTTATCGAGTTAAAATCCATTAATTAAACCGTTTGCACATTCAGATGATTTTTTCTTTATCAAATAACTTGCCTTCAATATATTTTTATTCTTTAAAAAGTGAATTAAAAAAATTAGATACAACAGGTGAATCTGTTTTCTCTTACAACAGGTGTATATTCTCGGACCAGTATCCTCTGCGGAGCGTTATGGTGCGGTGCTGTGCTGAGCTTCTGATCTGGTCCGTTCGTTTTGATCGGACGGACCAGATTAGATCTGGCCCAAATTGAAAAAAAAAAAAAAAAAAATTTCCCTGCCCGATGAAAACAGCACTGTTTGTTTGAGCCACCTTAATGGATTCTCTAAAAATTGCACCAGTAGAATTTCAGAAAACTTTTATTGTGTTTGGTAAGACTTTTGAGGAAGGAAGTGAGAAGATGTGGATATAAAACAATGGCGCAATAAAAGTCTTCTCACTCTTACCAGTGAGTAGAGAGCGAGCTGAGAGACGATGTGCTGGGGGTTGCGACTATGAAGAAGATGTGGAGAGGAGAGACGATTGTAACTGGAGAAGAAGATGTGCTACTGTGAAGTTGCGACTCAAGCTCGCTGATTCGGTTCTCCAACTGCTCCTACCTCTCCGAGTTGCGACTCAAGTGCCGCCATCTGAGAGAGAGAGAGGGACGCAGCGAGGAAGTGGGAAAAAGAAAAAGGTCCGGCGGAAAGGTAATCGAACTCGAATTCTGGGGTCCGAAGCGATATTTGATCTGCTCGGGCAGCGCTGTTTTCATCGGGCAGAGAAATTTTTTTTTTTTTTTTTTTTCAATTCGGGCCAGATCTGATCTGGTCCGTCTGATCAAAACGAACGGACCAGATCAGAAGCTCCGCACAGCACCGCACCATAACGCTCTGCAGAGGATACTGGTCCGTATTTTCTCAGCTACTACCACATACTTGAATCTATTTTAAATTATTAAATAGAAGCAGGACCATGACTTGAAAACAAAAAGGTGCATATTCTCTGCAGAGCCTCTGCCTTCAATAAATAGCATGTGAACAAAAAGGCTTTGGGCTTGGGAAATGTTTTGGGCCGGTTAAATTCGTTTTTAAACAAAGCTGAACATTTTGGGTTTTTCAGAGAAGCAAAATAAAATTCAGAGATGCAAAATTGATCTCTTTTTCTCTTTAGTTCTCTGTGCTTGCCTTTCACTCTTTTATGATTTAATCTCACTCATGGAAGGTGATAAAATAATGCACAGAGAATTCCAATTTCAATTTTAGTTTAACATACCGGCATCAGTACCACTAAGGATTATTAGGGTGGGGGCGGGAGTGGGAGCTGAGACGACAATATTATTAATTTCCTTCAATATTTTGTTACTAATAACTGAATTGTAAGAATTTTTTTTCCTTTTTTAACATTTAATCTCTTTTTTTCTCTCTCTAATTCTCTGTGCTTGCCTTTCACTCTTTTATGATTTCATCTCACTCATGGAAGGTGATAAAATAATGGGAAAAAACAGATAATTATAAATGTAACTGTATTAAATTTAATAAGGAAACCAAAATCAGAATAAAATCTTACAAATTCTGTATATGTTTGAACTTAATAAATAGGAAACATGATGTAACATAATATATATTATGGTGAAATGGTATAATAGAGAAAATGTACAACTTTTCTGTTTTTTTTCTCTCTTTTAAAACAAAAAAGAGCATTTTTCATGTTGTTTTTGTTATTTTTTTTCTTAATAAAATAAATTCTCTAAATAAAACAAGAAAATTTTAAATTTAAACAGAATAGGTAGAGAAATTTTTAAGGATTGATGTTAGGCAATGAAATAACATCAATCCTTAATTACTTCAATAGAGATCATAATAAGCATGTCTATGAATGTTATATATTTGATCATAGTAAACATGGATGATGGACAAATTTTTAATTATGCATATTGAACTTTAATTATATTAATTTTTTAGGAGTATTCATATGATTTAGCCTTTTGTAATATGTTAAATTTGAGTATATAATTTAGTGATTAGAATTTTACTTTGTAGTCGTGGAAACTTAGCTTGGATTTTACGTTTCAGTCTTCTTAATTTTCTGATTCCACATATAATAGCCTCATCAAAAAAATTGTCTAGCCTTTTGGTCTAGCAACTAGTCTGTTTCACCAGACTAGAAACAAGAAAGATTCGTACTGATCCAGTACGCACGAATCTAGAAGTGAATTAGATGGTAGAGGAAACTTATCAGACTAAAATTTGAATCGGACACATATTATCTCCCCTTAAAATGTAATTAGTAGTCGTTTGTTTTCTGTGGCATCTATATTAATTATCGTCAATAATAAGTAAAAACAGTCGGGTTTATGGACAAATAATAATTTAACATCTTAAAAATATTTTTTATTAAATTTTTTTGATATAATCATTACAAGTTTTTAGTCACTTCATCAACAATAAATTTAACGTTTATGAAATTGCATCGTTTTTTTATGTGCATGATATAAGATCACATTTTAAATGTCGCTAGAGACACTATTCTACTAATTAAAATATTGGTAGTAGCGTTATGTATATATCAAAGGATTCAGAGAAACATATAGTTTACAAACCATTCGTCAACAAACATATCTTTTTATTTTTTATTTTTTTACGTAATAAAGGTCAAATAAAGTATTTATTAATTTATTAATTTTATTTTTTTTACGTAACAAACATATAGTTCATAAACCGTAGGATGGCTGTGAAATTAATTTCCACGCCAAGCACAAATGTGCATTTCCAAATAATATACCCAAAATACATATAATATTGAAATGCTTAAAAAAAAAATAAGTTGGTGCTCACTTATCCATTTTCAAAAATTGAATAATAGATCGCAAGAAGTGCACTTATTGCAAATTCAATTGCGTGTAAAAAATTTGGAAAATTCTTGCATATTTCTTGGAATCAGTTGAACGGTGAAACAAAATTTATTAGTTTTCTCCAATATTTTGACAAATGAGAACTAGTTACTGAAATGTAAGAAGAATAAATATTCTTCTTTTATTAAATTGAAGTATTATATGATTGAAATTTTTTTCAAGTATATAAAAAATAAGCACACTAAATTTATAAATGTCATGACACCATAATCACAAAAAAAGTATGCTCATTCATTCAATAAATATGTTATTCTATCATTTTTATATATTTAGACGTGTCAAGCATCATATTTTGACACGTATTGTGTACTCCAAATAAATACCAATTCCAATTTTGATTTTGATTTTCTTTTTCTGAAATTCTTTTGATATATGCATGCTACAAACATTTTTGTTTCTTTACTACCATATATTAATATTTTCTTTATTAAAATATGCGATCATATACTATTCTCTTTGTACTATCTTGTAGGTGGTAATTAATTGACCTAGGAAAAAGAAGAAAAAAATAAGATCAAGGTACATAAATGTGGGATTGATTTAAATCTTTATATTAAAAATATATATGGCCAAATCCCAGAAAATTAAACTTGGACTTTACTCATAATCTTTAATGCAGCTTTTTTTTTATGATATACATTTATGAGGCATTATCTTGTTCTCTCTCCTTGACTTTGTCAATAAAGTAATCTAACAAAACAAAGCAAACTATTTTCTTATAATAATCTCTCTTTTATAAACTAGCTAGTTAATTAGTATTCCCTGTTTCTAACTAATCATTAAATTTATCATTGTCTCTAAACATATAGGGCCTGTTCGGCGGACGGAAATGGACACAGGAATGGACAAAGTTTGAACTGATTTTTACTGTTCACGTGAGAAAGAAAAATTTCATTCTGAGTGAATTTTTTTTTTCCCACGTGAACAGTAAAAGTAGCCGAACAGGCCCATATAGATATATATTTGGACTTATCTGGATCTATAATTTGCTAAGTAATTATGTACCACATTAATTACTTGTCAGAAACCATTAATTTCATGCACTTTCATCTTAATTAAGTTTATCCAAACTAATTACGTGCATCTGTACAAAATTCATGCATGTAATCTTATGAAATATTACAAAACGAATTAAGTAAATAGAATAAGTGAGGATAAGGGCTTGAATGAATTCCTGTAATTAATTAAGGTGGCAATTAATTAATGAGCCAAGACATGATTTGCCCCAATATAGAGGCTAATAGAGAAATATAAGAACAATAGTTAATTATTATGGATATATGTGATTTTTTTTAAGCATGAGATGAGATTCAAAGTTTTAAGTTATTTTCAGTGTGAACATTGAATTTGAAACCTACAAAACCTTTTGTAAGGTGAACGATATGCTTTAGCCACTATATATAAATATATATATATTCTGATTTATGTTATCATTTATCTTTTTAGATATATTCCTATTTAATCCTAAATAACTTAAATAATTAATGCGTGTAAATGTCTCCTATGTGGGACAATTAATTAATTAATTTGTTACTTACTGGCATAATTTAATTATCTAAATGATTCAAGAATTAAATTGTATTAAGGCCGAGGTACTCATTTTGGGCTCCAAGTATGAAAGCATTCTATTACAAAGGGACAAATAATCAGAAGCAACCATAACGTACCGTTTGATGCGCTTTAAGATATGTGCGTCTTGTTTCAATATTCGTGTTTGTTCATTTAAATATTTGGGCCAATTTAGCAGGCATGAATCTTAAAATGAGTCAAACAGTAGAGGAACTTATCGGACTCAAATTTAAGTCCAATGGACTCAGATACAAACATCCGCCTTGAAATGTGTACCGTTTGTTTATGTATCTTTTGGGAATTGAGATCTGCTGAAATCCCTCATTCGTGAACAGTGTTTCTGGAATTCTTGAAATTCCGAATCCAGTCGTCCAACTTTTTCTGAGCACGCATCTCGAAACAGTTGGTTTTTCTGTGCACGCATCTCAAAACTTCACAACGGCTGGATTCGGAAAAACAGATATTTCAGGATCACTGTTCACGAACGAGAATTTCAGCAGATTTGTTTCCATCTTTTGGAGCAATTCTTTAGTGACACCTATATTAATTAATTATCACCAATAATCGTCTGTGATCGCCAATAAATAAGTAAAAAAGGTCGGGGTTTATGGACAAATAATAATTAACATTTTAATAATATTTTTTTAATATTTTATTAAATATTATTTGTTATAACCATTACAAGGTTTAAGTCACTTCAAGAACAATAAAACGTGCATGGAATTGCATTGTTTTTTATGTGCATCATATAAGATCACAATTTAAATGTTGGATTTTTAAAATTAAAAATCATTTTTTTATTGCTACCAAAATTGTTAATTTAATATATTATTAATAAATATCCACACTAAATAAAATCCTGCAACGTCTACATAGGAAAGCAAAATGCATTTTAGAAAGTGAATTACAGGAATCTCGCTAGATATACTACGTAAACCATAGCGATGATGATGAGTAGTAGGTTTTGTCCCAGTTCTCCATCTTTAGTAATGAAATAGTACGATTTAGAGTTCAATGTATAAGAGTTTAAGATGATCTATACATCGCAATTCCCCACAGCTTCACTCAAGATCAAATCTAGAAGAGATGAAGAAGCAGTACCTACGTATGATCAAATCAAAACAGTTTGAAAATATGAATGAAAAAAAAATTTAAAAACTTGTTCCAATGGTATTATGAGTAAACTACAAAAGCTATTATTACAATGCTAGATACAAGCGACTGCTATAATTAGCTCAATTAATTAAGTGGAAAAAGTATGGTTGGTTTTGTATTTGAGACTGGATATAAAATTAGAATGAATTTTAATTAGGTTATTAACCAAAAGGTATTTTCTTAGTAGACTAATGTTATATTTTGGCCTAATACTTTAACAGTAGGTGACAGTTTATTGGGTTCAAAATTTCTATTTAAGGAATATATTAAACTATTCACATCAATACTTTACATTATCATATATGCATGATAAATTGAAAGCAATTGAAAAATATCATTTGTTTAATGTTATTTATAAATTATGTAATTTGATCTCTAATAAAAAAAATTATAATGAATTTCAAAATATAAGAATGATAGTCACCTATAGTTAATTTTCTCTGACATCCTATTTTAATGTGACTCATAAAAGAAAAAAAAAAAACAAACTTGAATATCACTGGTTGAATGCTATCTAGCTACTAGCTAGTTGTTTATCAGATATCATAATGAAAGTAATATAACCTATTATATAACTCTTTGTGTGGAGACAAAAAAATCAAATTCATTTGGAGTTTATATATAAGGAAAACCCTAACCTCTTCTTTCATTAAAAAAAAAAATGTTTTCATGCAAGTTACACTTTCATCATGCATGCTATTGGCATTAACCTAACAGCAAATCATGCAAAGAAATTATGGGGTATCAACTGTGATTAAATTAAATTGAGTCATGTAAACTCTGTTGCATCATACAAACGACACAAAAATACAAAGAATAATTTCATGTATAGCTGTCAAAATCTTTAAATTACATATCTTTTCCTTTAAAATTTCTAATATCATATTTACCCTCCTAAATATTAAGAACTCACATATTTACTCAATTTATTATTGTCTCTATAAAAACTCATTTCAAATTTATTAAAATTAAATTTTATTCTTTATTAAAAAAAAATATGTGTGCCATGCATGTGTAATTTGTCAGACAGAAGCATCTGTTTGTTTATTATTCCAAGACGCTAAAAATTTAAAATAACAAGCAAAAATTAAAGCATAGTGGTTTTAATATTGGACTTTAATGGATCTAATTTGGGCCTTATAATGTTTTAAATTTGTACTCAGTTCTCATATGAGCTAGCTGGGCCTTTTTGGGCTTTACTTTTTCCCTCTACTTTTAATTAATCGGATATTTTAAATTTTAAATTATAACTCTTACTAATTCTACGGAACTTGCATTTGCTTGTAATAATAATAATAATAATAATAATAATAATAAATGAATATGGAAACTGTGTTAGATAAATATTAACAAAATTAATTTTGTAAATTGAGGTTCATGTATTTGGCACAAAATTAATGCTTGTAAGATTGGTATATTCCCACCTCCATTTTTTCTTTGAAAAAAGAAAGCAGAAACTAGACTGGATTGAATGTGCATTACAGTTTGTAGAGTTTGGATCTCCTGAAGAAATTAGAGCTCATGGAATTCAATTGCTAAATGCATGATCAGGTGCATTTCTTCAATTTATTACTGGAATTATCTGGAAACTAGAGATGCAAACATTTAATGCTTAAAATGGTTTTATAACTTTCTAGGGTCGATATGAGTCTAGAATTAATTTAGACTTCATTTAGATCATTTAGGATTTTATATGGATCAATTTAGAGTTGATTTGAGGTCATTTGGAATTTATTTGGATTCAAAAGGACTTGTTTGTGAGCTTTAAAAATTAAAAGTCAAGAGGGCTATTGTATTAGATTCAAGGATTAAATTGGGTTTTATAACTTTCCAGGGTCAATTGGGTATAATTCCACGCACTGAGGGCTTCTATATAAGTTTTTAAAGTGGCGAGGGTTGTTTTAGAAAATTATCATGGACTTCACATGTGAGTTTACAGTTTTCTGGGACTTCCTTGTGAATTTTCTTCCTTTTTCAAATCTGATCCGGTTTATTCTAATCACGTGCCATCGTCAACCACTTGTGAGTTTCGAATATCGTTAAGATCCGTGCTGGATCGCCGCAATCACGTCGTGTCATGTACCTATGTCGGACTTGGATTTAGTGGGTTCGATACAAACGAAACGAGAGTTTAGATCGAACTCAATTTCTTTTGTCAAGAGGAAGGGAATAGCAAATTGTTCAATTTTTTATTCGATTTTCATTGTTGTTTTCATGTTGTAATTATTAGGTCGACTTTCATATGACCGGTGCCAAACCTGTTATTTGGTACCGCTTCATATGCAATTTGACTTTTCTATTCACCGAAAAATTCTGACGAAT
The DNA here is from genome assembly GCA_025461125.1 of Carex kokanica. Taxonomy (NCBI): domain Eukaryota; kingdom Viridiplantae; phylum Streptophyta; class Magnoliopsida; order Poales; family Cyperaceae; genus Carex; species Carex kokanica. The sequence continues at coordinate 113,381 of JAJGRX010000186.1, read as the reverse complement.
GCCAAGTTTGCAAATAAACCCTTCATGTTTGATTGAATTTATTTCAAAAAGGGTATTGGAAGACAAAAGCATTAAACATGGAATTGAATCAAAATCAAAATCAAAGGAATTAATTTTTTTTTTAATCCACGGTACAAATTAAAGAAACATACAATTCTTACTCAAAGAAGAAATATACAATACAAACAGCCAGGAGAAAATTGAATTGATTTGAATTCATGTTATTCAAACACATTATTCTAACCTAGCCTAATACAAATTTTCAAACAATTTTTAATTAAGAACCGGGCAAACCTCCTCTTGGCCTACTCTTCTTGGCCAGCTGGGACATCCTATGGGGCCTCCTCTTCTTGACCAGCTGGGGTCTACTCTTAGCCTAACTTGACCTCCTCTTAATCTAACATACCGGCATCGGGCACCACTAAGGATAGGCTGACATAGACTGAGACGGAGACAAAATCTGTGACGACAATATTAATTAGTTTTCTCCAAAATTTTGTAATTAATAATTGAATTGTAATATTTTGTAACTAATAACTGAATTGTAAGAATTTTTTTTCTTTTTTAACATTATAAATCCTTAATTTTGGATGGTCAGTGACATCAGCAATGAACAGTGTCAATGTGCCTCTTAACCCTCTGATGTTCTCTCCACGGAGCAGATGCGTATACGGTGACGTCTCCCTCCGTCATCTTCGCACCACCGAGAAAAGGATTCGCCTCTCACGTTTTTACCCAAAAAAACGTCAAAATCACCCCACGCCGCTCGCGGGCTTGTATGTTAATACATTTGCCGCTTACTTCCTCTTCGCAATCGCCACGTCGTCGCTTTCCCGCTACGTGTTGCTGCCCCCGCGTTCCGCGCCTTCCCATCTTCTCTTTAGGTCGGTATTTCTTCCTTTCGGCTAATCGATTTCACCTTTCCTGTTAACAATCTGCTGCTCAACTATACCTTTCTTCGGTCCAGCTCACCTTCCTCCCTTGCTATTCTGTACAGTGGCTCCCACTCTCGCTTCGGTGGATGCTTCCTGCTTCTGCCACCTTGGGCTTTCCCGCTGGTATGATTTGCTTAACGTTTACTAATTCCCACACTGATTTTCCTATTTTGGGGCAACATCTTCTGTTTGCTAGCAACAATGATAATGGGCGCAGCCCTATTTTCTTCTCATTTAAATATTTACCCCCTTTCTACTTGCCGTGTTAGCATTCTCTCATTCTTCATGCAGGGCGGTTTTGCTAGGGTCGGCCGCTGCCACTTTGTCAGCTTGCCCCTGCTTCGTCAAATTGAGGTGCGTCGCTTTAACTCTTTCTTCCCTGTTTCTCACGGTAATACACCAAATAAATATGGTTTCCCACATTTGAATTGCCAAATTTGAGCCAATTTTGAACTAATCGAGTTGCCCGTTCAACAAAGGTAAAGTAATACTGTCAATTCTGGCAAATTAGTAATTAGTTGTCACTGCCCTGGTAAAGTACCAGTCCGAGAAGCACCAATTACACCGAGAAGCCCAAGAACCACCAATTTCTTCCCAATTGGAAATTTTCTTCCTAATTAGCAATGGTGATTCATTTGCATTACATGACATAGTGCAAATCCAGTTCTACATTTTAACCGTAATACTAGACTTAGAGATGCATGGTCTACGTCTAGGGGTTCTCTTTTGACTTCATTTCTTTAGTTTCTATTGGTTCAGTTATGCACTGGTGTGAATTTTCTCGGTTGACTTTGTTTTATCAAATCCCCATTGTTACCATCATATATCTACCAGTTCTCATTTCCTCAATTTTACAAGGATACAAAGATTTTGATCTGTCTTCTTTCCTCGCCAACTTCTTGTCCTTCTTCCGTTATCATTTCACATCCTGTACTACTATAATGAGGTACTAAGCTATCTCTAATATTCCCAAAATTACTATAAATTCCAAGATAACTCCAACCAAGCCTTACCTAAGCTACATCAGTTCCAACTGATCAGTCTACAAGTTTCCAACTTTCCATTACTTAACTCTCAATTATGTAATTCAATATTGATTCTGCCTGAGATGATTTTAATCAGGTTTACCTTAAATGCGATACTGCGACATGAAGATTTAAAAAATGGTACATTGTTCCTTGCTTGTAAGCACATGAATGCAAGTAGTTGACATAACTTTTGGCTTCATTAGCATTTGTTTGACTTATCATCATATCAAAATAGACTTTTTGGCCTCAATTACTTTTTTTCTGGCTTATGGTGATATTGGACTTCACTTTATTCTTTCCTGTACATTTTTTTCTTGAAGGAATCTTTGGTAAACCGAAAGATCAAACTAAGAAAATCAGTAAAAAAAAAAAAATTCCTTCTGGTTCGTCAATGAAATAAGAAGAGCCATTATGCAAGTAAAAGAAATAATTGAAGTCTTCACCATTTTCTGTCGCCCAACGATACAAATACCTTTTGTACTTACTGAAAAACATTGATATGTAATTTCCAGATCACGGTGCAGCTGGGCATTATCATGAGGTAGAGAAAATCATTACAGGCAACGTTCGGGTAATTCATTTTTCCCTCAGTATTTCTTTCCACCTGGGATAAATTTCACATGAATAGTTCAAGAGTGCATGAAATGACAATTGCTCTTTCCAAAATGTACTGCAAAAGATCCCTCAATTTGTACTAACCAAATGTGACATGCAAAGTAGAACACCAAAGTGATGTTTACATCTACTTTCATACTGCATGATTTGCATATAGTTTTAAGAAAGCTTTGCATATGCTATGAGGTCAGTCAGCAACTCTGACTACCAGCAATAGTAAGAGTGCCAGGTGGGAAAAGAAGGTACTCTCTTACCAGCAAATAGAGTGGCCGTTTCACATCAGGTAATTACAACAAAAAATAATCCGGAGTTGAACCAATTCTTATTCCAACCACAGAAGATATTTAGAAACAAGGCTGCTTTGCAGTAAATATTAATTGCAATAGTTTAGTATCGAATGATACATTTTTAAGATAATCTAATAATGCAAATATAGAGAAAGGGAAATTTAACAAAAGAGAGCTACTATTCTGTCATGAAAATTGTAGGAAGTTTTTATCATTGTTTTTGCATTATATGGAGGAATAAAAATTTAAGTTCTGAATAAAAGTCAGGTCTTTACCATTTCTATTTTTCACTTTGACAATACAATTAAAATTAACTCAAAAGTATTGTTCAAAATACACGTAGATTAAGCCAACGTTCTTTGAAATTTGCAACACACTTAGTTTTAACATTGGCCAGCCTCAAATATTTAACGTCATTTTTACCTTTTGCAACACTAAGAATCAACAACCTGGGGTATTATCCAATAAAGAAGGGTTTCTTTGCAAATTATATAAAGTACCAGTTCTCTATGGTTCAAAGGTGAGAATGATGCAACCGTATATTTTGAGGAACTGATAAACATATATTATTGCTCATTCAAGAGAAATGCAAGATTGGAGGCACTTACACTAATTTCATGATTTGACATTTGGGTTGTACTTCACCTGAATTCAATTCTAACGAATTCAGTTTTTTCTTTCTACTTTTTTTTATCCTTCTCTTCTGTGTTTCTTACCTTCTCTAAATGCTTTTGTAACAAAACTGAAGCATTAATGAAAAGATAAGAAATCGATTCTTATTTTATCTAAGAAAAACAGTTCTCTGTGATCTTCAAATAAGGTTAAGGCCTTTTTTGCAAATTTTTCCCTGAAGGCAAGGTAAAAATGGATACCTTTTGAATTGTATTACTAGGAACCTTTGATTTGATTGTATTGCTCAATGATGTGATCCACCATTCTATCAAAACTCAGGATGTGTCCATGCAAGAGATTGTTTAGAAGGGAGTGAGATTAATGTTGTTACCATTTTTACCCCTACTTGGGTGTGGGAGTTAACTGATAGTTACTTAAATGATGTTTTTGCTAATCAGTTAATTGCAGAATTGCAGGGAAATCCAGAAGGTAGGCCTCCTATCTCCCTAACTTATGGCATATTGAGATACAAGGACGAGCTGTATATAGGGGCAAATGGTGAATGGAGGGGAAGTATTATGCAAGAGATGCATGACTCTGCAATTGAGGGCCACTCAGGTATTCTGAGAACCTATCAAAGAACCAAACAAATTTGTTACTGCCCTGGCTTAAAGAAGCCTGTGCATCAGCATGTGAGTTCTTGCAACATATGCCAGATGCATAAACACGAGAAGGTCAAACCTCCAGGGTTACTTCACAATAAATAAAAAACATAAACTCAACCAAATGCTCTACAGGTGAAACCAAATTGTAATTCGTTTTCTTTTTCTCTTGGAGCCAATTCCAGATTGGGAAATGTTGAACATTATCTAATATAGAGATCTACCTTTGGTCCTATATTTCTTTTTCTACTTTACGGTCAACTTGTCTTTTGCTTGCCTCACTTTCGTCTTTCTCATAACTCTTTCAAGTAATGTAATTGATGCACTCAAAATATTTTGGCAAATATTTCATGGGGTTATTACAAAAGAATCAACCAACTTTTCTGATTATGTACTAGCCAGCCAATTTCTAACTTTCTGCAATCCATCATTCACATTTTAATGACATCCATGTACTCACGCATTCACAAACGGTAACGGTTGCGGCGTAGCCGCAACATGATGCACCTAGTTTAATTGAATTGAAAATTTTGTCAAGTATATAAAAAATAAAGTGCGCTAAATTTATAAATGTCATGGTACCATAATCACAAAAAAAGTATGCTCATTCATTGAAAAAATATGTTATTCTATCATCTTTTTATATATTTAGACGTGTCAAACATCATATTTTGACACATAATGTGTACTCCAAACAAATACAAATTTCATGTCCCATAAACTCTGACATATTTCATTAATTAAAAGGCTATGAGATATTTCTAATTTTGCACAAAGTGCGCATGATACAATAAATTGGGCCAGCAACAAAACCCAATTCAGATTAAAAACGAACAAAACCCAATTCATAGTGATTACATCATTTTAATAAACTAGTGTTTTTATTCTTCTAGCATGAATATTAATTAGTACTCTGGTATTTTTAGTTTGGGCCATCCAATTAGAAATGAACGTGCCGGATTGGAATTCAGATCCTCTAAGGTAATTCAAAATTAGAGTTTAAATACAGACCATAAGTTATATAAGAGGAGGGCTCAAATATCCCATTCATTCATGCGTACTCCAACATTTTTATTTTCAATTTCAAAGTTTAAATAAAAGATTTGAACCGCTCAACATGATATCCATGGTAAAATATGTTTAGAGATCAAATTTTATATTTTTTGGAATTTTTTTACTATTTTTTAAGATAAGTACAAAATCACTGTTTTTCAGAAAATTGTGGACCATCTAAAAACAATGATTTTGTACCTATCTTAAAAAATAGTAAAAAATTTCCAAAAAATATAAAATTTGATCTCCAATCATATTTTAACATGGATATCATGTTGAGCGGTTCGGATATATTGTTTGAACTTCGAAATTGAAAATAAAGATGTTGAGATGTGATTAGAACTTGAAGCAATGAGACATTTGAGCCCTCGTTATATAATTAGTATGAGTTTAAAGCTGCTCATGATTTCTATTAAGGATTTGCTAAGAACAACCAACAATGCATCTCCCACTTGCGTAGTTTTTCTTAAGTATCTCCAACAGATAATTTTTAATAATTCTTGTTTAGTATTGCGAAGAAAGACGAAATCATGAAACAATATAATAAACATTTAAAAATATCATCAAACTTACTATTAATTAAATTTACTAAAACTAAAATTTTATTATATAAAATGGTAAACTAAAATTCTATTGGAACTCTCATTTACTAATTGTATGAATAATAACAGTAATAAAAAAAACGAATCTGGAAACTGTGATATATGAATATTTGCTAATTGTATGAATAATAAAAGTAGGCCTGATGAACTAACTGATTTTTCATATGCATTCTTTATTCAATCAAAAAGAAAAACTTTCAGCCTAAGCAAATCTCTCTTACTCTCTCTAGTTCTCTGTGCTTGCCTTTCACTCTTTTAAGATTTCACCTCACTCATGGAAGGTGGTAAATGGGAAAAACAGAGATTTCACTCTTTTAAGATCACACCTTGTCATTTACTTTTGTCAGACTTGGATTTAGCGGGTTTGATTCGAACAAGGGTTTAGATCCGACTGGAGATTCCAATCTTGTCAGAGTCTTCGATCACGGCAAGCTAATGAAAGAGTATTGGAAGTAAACCCTTGACATTTTATTGAATTTATTTCAAAAAGGATATTGGAAGTAAGAAGCATTAAACATAAAATTGAATCAATTTATTAATACCCAGTACTAACTAAAAGCATACAAAATCTTACTCACAAAAAAAAAAGAAAAAAAGAAACATACAATACAAACAAGCCTATTTTTGATAAAAACCTAACATATTATTCTAACATCTGCAGCATCCTTTGGGACTTCCTGTTCTTGGCTAGCTGGGGCATCTTCTGGATCTAACATGCCGCCATATGATAGGCTTGCAAAATTTATTAGTTTTCTCCAATATTTTAACAAGTATGAACTAATGACTGAATTGTAAAAAAAAAAAAAAAAACTTTCATTACATTTAAGGATTATATGATTGAAAATATTGTCTAGTATATAAAAGAAAAGCACGTCAAATTTATAAATGTCATGACACCATACTCACAAAAAAAATATGGTCATTCATTCAAAATATATGTTATTCTATCATATTTATATATTTAGACGTGTGAAACATGATATTTTGACACGTAATGTGTGTACTCCAAACAAATACAAATTTCATGTTCCATTAATTAAAAGGCTATGAAATATTTTTCATTTTGCACAAAGTGTGCATGATACACTAAATTGGGCCAGCAACAAAACCTAATTCAGATTAAAAACGAACAAAAGCCCAGTTTAGCTATTCTTGTAAAATAAGAATAGCTAGAATAGCCCAATCAAGAATAACTAAACTGGGCTATTTTTTATTGGGCTATTCTAGCTATTCTTGTTTAGTAAACTTGTGAATTTGAAGTGTCAATTTTATTTTGTTGGCCGAAAAATATTATTTGTAATACTATTAAAGCATAGGAATTTTAATATTGGACTTAAATGGATGAAAGTTAGGTCTAATAATTTTTTATTATTTTTCCCACCTGCTTTAATTAATCGGAGATTTAAATTATAGCTCTTACCAATTCTACGGAACTTGCATTTGCTTATAATAATAATAATTATTATTATTATTATTATTATTATTATTATTATTATTATTATAATAATAATAATAATAATAATAATAATAATAATAATAATAATAATAATAATAAATGAATCTGAAAACTGTGCTAAATGAATATTGACAAATTAATTTTGTAAATTGAGGTTCATGTATTTGGCTGAGAACAGGAATAGATAAATTGGCAAAAAAAACTAATGCTTGTAATTAATAAGATTGTTATGTTCCCACCTCCATTTTTTCTTTGGAAAAAAAAAACAAAAAAGAAAAGCAAAAACTATATGGCATTTAATGTGCATTGTAGTTTGTAGAGTTTGGATCTCCTGAAGTAACTTAAATTTTAAGTTTAGATCCAAACCGCCCGATCAGTTTTGACGCGAATATTAAAACTTTAAAAGGCCTCATGAATTTTCAATTTGGATAGAATTGGTCTGAATTTTAATTGGACAGTCTGAATTCAAACTCAAAATTTGAGTTACTTCATGATGAACTGATTTTGCATATGCAAATTCTTTCTTTGCCTTTCAGTTAATTTCTTCAATCAAAAAGAAAAAATTCAGCCTCAACAAATCTCAAGTAGATCTCTCTTTTTCTCTCTCTAGTTCTCTGTGCTTGCCTTTCACTCTTTTATGATTTCATCTCACTCATGGAAGGTGATAAAATAATGCACAGAGAATTCCAATTTCAATTTTAGTTTAACATACCGGCATCGGACACCACTAAGGATAGACTGACATAGACTAGGGTGGGGGCGGGAGCGGGAGCTGAGACGACAATATTATTAATTTCCTTCAATATTTTGTTACTAATAACTGAATTGTAAGAATTTATTTTTCTTTTTTAACATTTAATCTCTCTTTTTCTCTCTCTAATTCTCTGTGCTTGCCTTTCACTCTTTTATGATTTCATCTCACTCATGGAAAGTGATAAAATAATGCACAGAGAATTCCAATTTCAATTTTAGTTTAAGGGTTTAGGGTTTAGGATTTACCACTAAGGATAGACTGACATAGACTAGGGTGGGGGCGGGAGCGGGAGCTGAGATGAAAATATTATTAATTTCCTTCAATATTTTGTTACTAATAACTGAATTGTAAGAATTTATTTTTCCTTTTTTAACATTTAATCTCTCTTTTTCTCTCTTTTATGATTTCATCTCACTCATGGAAGGTGATTAAATATTGGACAGAGAATTCCAATTTCAATTTCAGTTGTACATATATTGAATTGAATAAGGAAACCAAAATCAGAATAAAATACAAATTCTTATATAAATATATATATATAAATTTGAGTCAGAACTTAATAAATATAAAACATGAAATAACATAATATTTATATGGCAAAAGGTATAATAGAACAAATGTACCACTTTTCTGATTTTTCTCATTTAAAACAGAAAAGATCATTTTTCATGTTATTTTTGTTCTTCTTTTCTTAATAACAGAAATTCTCTAAATAAAACAAGAAGATTTTTAAATTTAATGATCAGAATAGGTAGAGAGAGACAGAGAGATGAGAAATGGCAGACATACATTAGACATGAAATAACATCCATAATTTCTTGCATGTATGATGGATGTAATAACCAATTGTCTTTTATTTCTTTCATGAAAAAATAGAGATCATAATTATAAACATGTCTATGAATATATATATTTGTGCAATTACTGGACAGCCCACATGCATTGCATGGTTGAGTGGAAATTCAACAGCTTTCATGCACCAATTTTGCAATCATGCTTTCTACACTATTATTATTGAGGAGGGTTCAAATGTCTCTATTTTTCATGTCTCCACCATGCCTCCATTTTTTAAAACTTTAATAACTCAAAATTTAAAACTTAAAAGTCAAAATAAAACCGTCGGATATGATCTATATCATTTTATCTATGCACGTGTAAAAAAAATGACATTTCAATTTTGTTTTGTTTGTCATCAAGAGCTTGTAAAAAACGTACTAATGTGGATAATTTCTATACGTTGATTTTTCAACTTATTGATTCACATATAAACAAAATCAAAATGTGATAATTTTTTATGTGCACATAGATAAAATGATGTAGATCATATCCAACGGTTTTATTTTGACTTTTAAGTTTTAAATTTTGAGTTATTAAAGTTTTTAAAAATGGAGACATGGTAGAGGCACCAAAAATGGAGGCATTTGAACCCTCCTCATTATTATTTTATGCCTTTGCCAAAATCAAATATTATCTCTCCAACTTTCTCTAAATTCACCATGAATATTTGTATATTTATTTATGTACATAGCATATATAGGTTCATTATTTGAATTCCATCTGAAGCTTGCATGCCTCCAGATTCCTTTTTGTATAATTGAAACACATGTATGCAAAGTTGTTTACAATATATGGATGCTTTTCCATAGCTACTTACAAGAGCAAATACAGATCTATATGTATCTTTAGTTAGTTAGTTCAACTAGCAAAATTACTAAAAGAATGTTTCCAATCATGCATGATTGATCTAGCTAGCTATATATCTACAGGATTAATTAGTTGACTAGCCAAAAATTAATTAGTAGCTCTTATTTGAACTTTGCAGCCAATCCACCTGATAAGCATAAATTATATACACATTTGATCTAGTTTTTATCATAAAATAACTCCAATTATCATGTATTTTGAATATAAAATGAATGAATTACACCTAGAATCAAGTTACTGCGGTAGTTTGGCTTTAAAATGCAGGAAAAGATGAAAAATGAAGTAATTAGGACTGAGTGCGGATCAACCACCCACACTGAGATTCAGTGCGGACGCACTCAGTACTTAGCCGAATTTCCAGCATCTCAGCACAGCCAGAATTTTTCCCGAGCGTAATGCGTCCGCACTCACACGCCAGTGCGGGTCATCCACCCTCATTTTGTACTTGGTCGGATTTTCAGAAACTGCAAATCAGCATAGAAGTTCAGCAGTGCGGGTCCTTCATCCGCACCCACCACCAGTGCGGACGTACTCAGAAGATTACGCAGGATTTTCGCCAAGTTAAAAAAGGAAAGTTCAATCCAGTGCGGATCAACCATCCGCACTCACCATCAGTGCGGACGCACTGAACACGCAGACTGCCAGAATTACCCGGTTTCAACACGGTTTCTATTTTTGGCACTCTAAGGACACGTTTTAAGAAGCCAAAAATAGATATACTTGCCAGGAAATAAATGTAAAAAGAGCACCCACTAACTCCACATTCTAGCCTCTAAATTGGGCATGATCTCTTGCTTTAAAAGGAGGGACTCATTTCCATTCAATCATCCATCCCTACAACACATCTCATTCTCTCTCTACACACAATTCTTAGCGACATTTTTTCTGAAGAAGGAGAAGCTTTCAAGCAAGGAGAAAAAGGGTTTCCTGAGCAAGATTTGGCAAGATAGAGGTTCTAGATTCAAAGGGTGTAATTATTCTTTATTTCATTTCCTTTTATTCTTTGCCAAACTTTACAATGTTTCCCTCCAAGAGAGAGTAGTTCTCTCTCTAGGGGTTTAGGTCAATATGCATGAACTTGTTTAATTATATTCTATTCGATTATTTGCTTTTATTATGATTGTTTTATCGGATTTGATTGTTAATTTCTGTGATTTAAATAATTTGTGTTAAATACACAATTAGTACTTGAATTGTAGCATCTTGTTTTGGTTTCAAAAGAACCAAAATTGACTAGGATCAATAGGATAGTACCAAATTGTGAATGCAAATACCTTAGGTTTAGATTAAGATTCTAACCAATTTAATCTAAGCCGGAACTACAGAAATTAAGATTAGGAATTTGGTGAAGAACCTAACCGTGAAGTCAAACTCTAATTAGGACATCTCAAATCGAGTCGGATATTGGTATCATGGACTTAATTGTGAAATACCAATATTCGAGGAGAGGAGAGACTAACAAGAGCTTATGGTCTAGGTAGCTAGGGTGAAGGACCTAAAACGTGAAGTCCGAATTACTTAGACACGTTATTAATTCATGAAAGTAACCCTTAATAACATATTAGGTTAGAAACCTCGTCAAATCATACATTAATTTAAGCAAATACCGAATGAATAGAATTAACAAGGGATTGTAAACCAAAGACCCCTAGATTCTCTTAACCTTGAAAACAAACCGACTTTTCTTTCTTTTACTTTTACTTTTAATTGTTTAAAAACTATTTTCTTCGGGTATTGAACCCAACCTTATAATTTTTAGTACAAACCCCCCCCAAATTTACTTTATTGCACTTTACTTTCTTTCTTTTCTGAAATTTATCATCTAAAGTTGAAAATTAAGTATTTATCTTACTCCTTGTGGTTCGATACCCGATAATATACTACACGGTAGGATTGTATACTTGCAATCTGAATCGAAAGTGTATTTGAGGATAAAGCTTTTTATATACCCTTTGGACGTATCACCACCCAAGGTAAATGGATTCATATATTCGTTATTAAAGTCCAAACAATTGATATGAACAGTTCAACATAATCTTCATATGAAAATGTACTTGCATACCAAATTTTATAATTTTTAAAATGATTTTTCTTTTTTTTAGATAGGCAGAAAATCATTTGATTTGAAAATTATGCACCATTCAAAAGCAGTGATTTTCTATCTAAAAAAATAGTTAAAATGTTCCCAAAAATGTAAAATTTAATCTGCAATTATTTTCATATGAAGATCATGTTTAACTGTTCGAATCGACTATCTGAAATTTGAAAATAGAGATATGGATCTATGCTACACGGTGGATCCGCAGTATGCATATTACCATAGTCTCACTCATAATAAATTAATATCATTTGCTTGATTATGTAATGTAGACAACTAATTATGACAAGGCACAATAGAATTTCTTGTGAAAATAAAAAAGTTGTCAGAATATATAGGGGTTTGATTATCCTATTCCATGTGCAAAAAGCTTGTATATATGAATTGGATACTGGCAACATATATATAGTGGGTTGAGCTAGGTAGCTTTTAGACCTTTGAGCTTTGCACAAGTAGCAATCAACAAGTGATATGAAATCATTTATAAAAAAGAGCATCTCATTATAAATCTACTTATGATCTATGTCATGCATATGTCTAGGGAATGGTAGGTGCTCAGTTCTCCAAGTTACTTAACTAGTCAAAATATAAAGTATTAATTACTGCAATCAAGTAATGGTTATATCTATTTTCTTACAGTATGTTCAGGTTTCAGGTTATAATTGCTTCTGATTATTTGTCCTTTAGTAATAGAATGCTTTTGTACTTGGTTAGTACCTCAGCCTTAATACAATTTAATTCTTGAATCATTTTTAGATAAATAAATAATGCCAGTAAGTAACAAATTAATTAATTCTCACCATAGGAGATCTTAATTCAAAAAGGAACCAGGAGGATATATATTAATCTCTTAATGGCAATATATTTAGGAATTAAATTAGAACATATCTAAAAAGATATATGAGAACATAAATCAAAACATCTATATCTATATATAGTGGCTAGAGCATCATTCTTCTTACATAAAGTTGTAGCTAGGTTTGAAATTCAGTATCCACACTGAGAATGAGCTAAAAATATGTTATTCACATGTCATGCTTTTAAAAAATGCACAAAGACCCATGCATAATAATAGTATTTTTTTCTGTATATTTATAGAGGAGGGTTCAAATGCCTCCATTTTTTGTGCCTCCACCATGCCTCCATTTCTAAAAACTTTAATAAATCAAAATTTAAAACTTAAAAGTCAAAATAAAACCGTTGGATATGATCTACATCATTTTATCTATGCACGTGTAAAAAATTATGGCATTTCAATTTTGTTTTAGTTGTCATCAAGAACTTGTAAAAAACGTACTAATTTGGATAATTTCTAGACGTTGATTTTTCAACTTATTGATTCACATAAAAACAAAATCGAAATGTGATAATTTTTTATGAGCACATAGAGAAAATAACATAGATCATATCTAACGATTTTATTTTGACTTTTTAAGTTTTAAATTTTGAGTTATTAAAATTTTAAAAAATAGAGACATGGTGGAGAACTTTTTGTAAGGGGTGAAATCATTTCTTGGCTCATTAATTGCCACCTTACAGGTTCATTCAAAGTTTCAAACCCCTTATCCTTTCTTGTTCTATTTTACTTAATGCCCTTAATTTGTTATATTATATAAGATTACATGAATTTTTATACAAATGCACGTAATTAGTAATTTGGATAACACTTAATTAAGTGTAATTAAGTCCATTTAATAGCCATTTAATGGCCATTTAATGTCTACAACAGCAAAAAAAAAAAAAAAGTCCCAACCGACCATTAAATAAAAAGGGACCGGCCATTAAATAACCGGTTTGGACATTTTAAAAAATACTCTGATAAAGTGGCTATATTTATTAATTTGATTTAATTTTGAATATTAATAAAAATGTCGGTGCAGATAAAGTCCAAATATATATATAGCTATGTTTAGCTACAATGATAAATTTAATGATTAGTTAGGAACACAGAATACTAATTAAACTGGCCAGTTTGAAAAAGAGAGATTATTATAAGACAATAGTTTGCTTTTTTGTGTTAGATCACTTTATTGACTACTTAATCAAATAAAGCTGATTAGTAAAGTACAGACAACAAGATAAGGCCTAATAAATGTATGTCAGAAAAAAATAAAAAAAGCTGCATTATAGATGATTAGTAAAGTACAAGTTTGTCTGGGATTTGGGCCATTTTTTAATATAAGGTTTAAATCAATCAGTATTTTATGCACCTTATTTATTTATCAGGTCAATTAATGACCACCTACAAGTATCAGAGAGGACAAATATTCTCTATACAAAATAGTACAAAGAGAATATATAGTACATGATCAAGTTATGCATATTTTAATAAAGAAATATATTAATATATCAAAAGAATTTAATTGGTAGCATGTATATATCAAAAGAATTTCAGAAAAGAATATGAAAATATTCTAAGGATGGTGCTTAATTATATATTGGATTATAATGACAGCTAGCAAAAGATGTTCTGATTTTATAAACACTTTATGAAAATGTATGAGAGAGACAAGCACAAAGCATTTATATTTTTCTGAAAAGACACCAAAATCATATGTTGTCATCATCTTTATGAAGCAATTTTGCTGAAAAAGATAACACTATATATATTAGGTACTAGCCAACTATATAAATGCACTTTAGATTTCATGACTAAAGTCATTACATAAAGAAAAAGATATTACTTGCTAAGTGAACTTTAGCTTATAGATCAGAAAAAGCTCCAAAGGTTAAAAAGATCTAGCTATGGGCCTCCCCAAATCAATATTGTGCATCTTTTTTTTATGTAAATTAATTAGATCAATCATTTGCATGTTTAAAATTAAAATTTCAAAGAAACATTTTCCTTTTTTTTGTTTACAAAAGTGGGTATTAACGAGCTGAGTCGAGTCGAATTAGACAAAATTTGAAGTCGACTTATGGCATAACGGACCGAGCTGAGCCTGCTCGTTTGTACTATGAGTCCCGCATAGACCACAAAATTTTGTCGATTTGGTTCTATGAGCCGTTTCGTAGATCACGAGTTGGAAAACGATCTCACCTTCTTCTTGTGATGAGCACACAAAAATAATAAAAGAGTTGAAAAAAAAGTTACATCTTCTTCTTGCAACAAGTTGAAGAACAAATTGAGTCAGTATGAGCCGAGTTGAAGCAAGCTTGAACTCGCTCATTATGACTAGAGCCATAGTAAAGGCTTGAACTAGTCATAGTACACTCAGCTGTGTTTGGTACAGTAGAAACAGAGGGGATCTGACATTAACAACAATGTCTGGAACCGACACAGATGAAGGCTTACTGGACCTTTAATTCATAGTATACTCAGTTGTTTTTTGGTTAGGGTTTGATGCTAGTGCTCAAATACTTTATAGTTGATTTTGTTTTAGCATAAGGACTAGCTTGTAATTTTTGTATGTAGATGTAAAAACTCAGGACTTTTAATTTCAAAAAAGTTTCAGTGAGAATTTAACAAGGCCATGCAATAAATTCAGATGCCATGCAGCAAAAGCCTGTCAGAATGTGTCATATTTTTTTAGTAAAGAAAAAGGATGGAATTTCTTTTTATTAACTTTAATTAATGTTGTTTGAACTTAAAACCTCTTTATATAAACATATATTTATATATATTTTAAAAGATTTAATAGATAGGCTATAGTACAGAATTTATTGTGCTTTGACCTAAGTACACCTAACTCTTGATCCATTTATGAGCACCAGCTATGCAGAGAACTACCATATTTTGGCAATTTATTACAATTAGCAGAACAGAACATGTTTCACTAAGTTATCTTATATCATATCATATTAATGAGTTTCATGTATGTCATGAGGGGACCAAGACCAACCTTATCATGTTGATCATTAAATATTAAAGGATTGTGGGCTTAAATGCAATAAATGACCATTACATAAGGTGGCAAATAACTAGCTATAGTCAACCATTTTCAGATTTCTTTCTCCTAAAAGGAAAAAATTAAATTTATATATAACTTTGTATAGATTTGGATGTAGGTACAGATAGAATATTATTTCAAATAAGATACTTATTGAATAATAAAAGTAGTATTGATGGATCAGCATTTCGTTCACAAGATTAATAATATATATACACGTTTGTTCTTGTACCTTGAAACAAATATTTCGGTTTTTACATTTTCAAAGTCCAAACTGTTGATCCAAACCGTTCAACATTCAATCTATATTAAAATGTACTTGGAGACTAAATTTTACATTTTTTGAATTTTTTTTACTATTTATTAAGATAGTTTTAAAATCGTCGTTTTCAATAATCCATAAGTTTTTCACTGTTTATTAAAACTGACTTAATAAATAGTAAAAAAAATACAAAAATGTTTTGATCTCCAGGCACATTTTAATATAGAGATTCCATCTAACAATTTGAATCAACCATTTGGACTTTGAAAATCTAAAAATCAATTGGTTGCACCACGGCTCCAGAACAAACGTTTTGATATTAGCCAATCTCTCTCTCTCTCTCTATATATATATATATCATTAGCAAAAGTTAATCTCTAATCATTATCGTATTTTTAATCAAAATATATAATACATAATGCGGTATTTCTTAAGTAGACTCGCCCCACAAAATAATATTCTTGTATTACATGATAAATCAAAATTATGTTGCTCTTCAAGCGAAATCATAATATTTTTCTTGCCATCTAATGTAATTATTTTCTCCAAACAGATTTATTATAATTTAGTATAAATAAATAAACTTAACTAAAGTTCATGGTTAGTTAAATTGAGAAAATCAATCAGTAATTTGTTTTGAAGATGATCTGGTGGTAACAAGTCAATTAACAAAAATATTTTATTAAAAAATAAAAATAATTTCTTACAGATTACAATAAGAAAAAAGTAAATGCCATATACAAAAAAAAAAAAAAAAAACTTATGTTGCTCTTGTTTGATGGGCCGCATATTTTTAAGGGAGAATTTCATTTATATCCTTCAAAAACCTCAAAATTATATATTTCCCTCTCTAAAATTCATAATATCATATTTATGTTTCTAAATTTTAAAAACTAAAAAATTTATCTAGATTCCTCAAACTACATTAAAAAAAAAACATGCTAAGTTATCTCAATGGAGAAAAAAGGCTTTCCATTTGCTCCTTTGAAACCCAACAATTATTCATTTTTCTATTTTCTTTAGTTGAATAATTGTTGCTATCAAAATGGAGGAGGGTACAATGGTCCAAAAACATTCTAATAATTGTTCTAATTAAAGAGGACCTTTTCAAGAAAGTGATGAACAATAACAAAGTTCCTTCTCAATAATTGTTTCACTAATTTGCTTGGGCACTACCAATATATCATATCACTGAGTTTGAACATTTAGTACAATTAGAAGAACATGTTTCACTAAGTTACCTTATATCATATCATATTAATGAGTTTCATATATGTCATGATGGGACCAAGACTAACCTTATCATATTGATCATTACATATTAAAGGATTGTGGGCTTAAGTGCAATATATAGCCATACATAAGGTGGCAAATTAATAACTAGTCAACAATTTTGAGATTTCTTGTCATCTAATGTAATTATCCTCTCCAAATAGATTTTTATAAATAAATAAACTTAACTAAAGTTCATGGTTAGTTAAATTGAGGAAATCAATCAGTAATTTGTTTTGAAGATCATGTGGTAACAATTCACTAAACAAAAATATTTTTTTACAGATTACAATAAGAAAATAAAAGCAAATGCCAAATACAAAAAATAAAATAAAAAAAAGAGCTTATGTTGCTCTTGTTTGGTGGGCCGCATATTTTTAAGGGAGAATTTCATTTATATCCCTCCAAAACCTCAAAATTGTATATTCCCTCTTTAAAATTCATAATATCATATTTATGTTTCCAAATTTGAAAAACTCACACATTTATCTACATTCCTCAAACTACATGAAAAAAAAAAACATGCAAAGTAATTTCATTGGAAAAAAGGAGCCTTTCCATTAGCTCATATGAAGCTCACAAAACAAATTTCTCTCCTATTAATCATTCATTTTTTTTTCCTTTAGTTGAACAATTGTTGCTATCAAAATGGAGGGTACAATGGTCCTAAAAAATTCTAATAATTGTTCTAAAGAACACCTTTTTAAGAAAGTGTTGATAAACAACAACAAAGTTCCTTATCAATAATTGTTTTCCTCACTTGATTGGGCACAAACAATATATCTTACACAAAATTCAATGTCATGCATTAATTAAAAAAAATTTAAAAAAAAGGATCAGATATACGTAAGCTAAAGATTCTTAATTATCTCCACCATTCTTTCTGATTTCATACGATTTGGTATTTTATACATAATCCCAAATTTGGTTGGGGTCCAGCCTGATTTGGATGCCATTTTATTTGAATTCAGATCCAGTGAAGTAACCCAAAAATTGGGTTTTGGATCGGGACCATCCGATTCAAATCCGTGACCATCCAACTAAAGTGGAGCACACGCATCCTGAGAGACAGGTTCGAATTCCGAAGCGATCTCAAGCGACGGATTCGATTTAGACGGTCCCGATCCAAAATCCAATTTTTGGGTTACTTTAGGGGATCCGGACCCATTTTATTTGGCTTTATTTTGTGTCAAATTAGGTGCTCAATTTGGTAAAATAAAAGTTTCATGCATCTTGACCTCATCCACAAAATAAGAGATAATAGTAATATATAAGCCTAGAAGTGGAGACAATTAATCAATTTTTAAATTTAATTTATTGTTGCATATATTGCAGGTTTAATAGTAGATTTGATATAAAAAATGAAAAAATCATATCATGATTTTGATAGTTTAATCTCTATTATTTACATTTGCAAGCAAGCGAACAAACTTAAAAAATAAAAAAAAATAACTAAAAATCAAAATTAAAGGAGGGTGAAGAATATTCAATCACATTGTAAAAATTATTTTCTTTCTAATTACCAATAATTACCATTACATGTCGAAAAAATATATTTTAGGCAATTAATCAACGGTCTCCCAAAATTTCTTGGAAGCCTTTACATCTCTTCAAAGGCAAAAAAAAATGAAAAAAAAAAAAAAAAAAACTTTTTTCTACATATCTAGAACCCATACCACCACCCCTGTAAATTATTTCATAGAAATATAGTATAATGAAAAAGAATGATCAAGAGGTAGCTGGTCTGATGTAGTGATTCAGATCGAACGGTTAGGATCGATCGGCGACAGCCCAAGTCATATCTCCATTGAAAATCCAATGGCATACTTCAATCTGACCTGGCTTCCCACCTAGCGCCACAAAGGCGCCATGGGTGGGACTCCAGGCTGATGTGTCGAGATGACAGATGGCGACGCCTCGGTTGATCTTCTTTTCGGTTTCAACGGCTAGGATATCGGCCTCATAAACCCTGACTTTAGGCACTGAGTGGCAATAGTATACCATGTATGGAAATAAACTCTGGTGACATGATACTGATCTGGTAACCTTGCCTCCATTTATTCCCTTAACCTTACCTGGATAAGAACAAGACAACAAAATCCGACCCGACCCGACCCATTAAGCAATTGAATCCAATTGAAAGAACCATTGTACTGTACTGTGATTTATCTAATTTGTTTGGTTTTTACCTTTCTAAATTATTGGGGGAATTTCATGTATACCCCTCAAAAACCCTGAAATTACAATTATGTGTTCAGTGGATAATAGGAAAAGGGTAAGGAGAGTTGTTTGGATTGGATTATTCGCATGTATTTATGTATTACCAACCGAAAAGGGAATACTTTCCACCAAAAGAGGTGGTATAATGAAAGGCTTCATGTGACACTTTCTTTGGTTTTAGTTGGACTGAGACAGCCTTTCTTTTGTATACACATACATGCCTTTGTTATTATCTCTCTAGACCCCAACACTAATAATGCCTATGTTAAATGGTGAATCACAAAACATTACCAATCATGATGGGTCCACCCGACCCGTTTGCAGATTCGGTACTCCGCACCACAATGTCGTCGCCTAACATCTCCACGGCGAAATCGATCATATCTTCTGCTGACGTAGCACACCGTTTCGTCTCATCTCGGTTCGGTGCCCTCTTACAATCTCCAACCGTCTCATCCACGCCTTTTGCCAATGCCGTATCCTGTTCCAACCCGAACAGCGATTTCACTGCCTCCGCCTCAAACGGGATCCGACCCACTATCGACCGGGGCAAGAACGACCGAACCGGCATCTTGTCTTTTATATTCGGCATCGGCATTACATTCCCTTCTTTCAATTCACTCTCCCGAAAAAATTTACCGGGTTCGACAACCCATTTACTTACATCTGTCAATTTCGAAGCCAGCATCGACTTGTTGTAATCTTGAAATGTTACGCCCGATTTTGAGTACTCTTTAAAAGTCACATTACCCTCGAAATACGTTGTGAATTTGATCTGATGGTTCGGGTTTTTACCTTGGCCGTAAGATTTGAATGTGACGCTGCCCGGATTAAAAGACTTGCCGTAACTCTGAAATTCCGCGGACCCCGCATTCGCATCCTTGTCATAGGAAGTGAACGTGTCGTCCCCTACATTTGCCTCCTCTCGGTACGACTTGAAGGTATCAATTCCAGCATTTGAATCTGACCCGTAATTCCTGAAATTATTCTCCGGCACATTGCCGTTCTTACCATAGTTATTGAATCCATCTGTGGCGCCGTTGCCGCTCTCGCCGTAGTTACTGAACCCGGACCCGATAACATTGGTGTCATTGCCGTAGGATGTGAATTCGGTGGGGACACCGTTTCCGTTTTTACCGTAGGATCTAAAACTCTGGTCACCGGCATTGGCATCAGAGGAGTAGGTGGTGAACCGCTGATCGAGACCATTTGCTTGGTTACCATAGCTACTGAACTTGAGGTCGGGTGAATTGGTATCATGGTCATAAGCCGTGAAGCCGGTAGACCCACCAGTTGCCGACCCACCATAAGAAGTGAAGTTGGTGGTGTCGACATTGGCATCGGCAGAGTAGGTAACAAAGGAGCTGTTATGGCCAGTACCGTCACGGCCGTAACGGCGAAAGGAGTTAACCGGTATGTTCTCCTCAGGGGAGTAGTTGGAGAATGAACTAGTGCCTTTGTTGGATGAAGTGGCATAGTTGGTGAAGTTACGACTTGAGTAGGCGTTGAAATCAGAGTTAGGGTTTGATGAAGAGGAGAGGGATTGGAAGAAGGTCGTGTTGGGACAAAGAAGGTTGGCAGAGAAACAGAGAGAAGGGGAAATGGAGAAAGGTTGGTCTGGGGAAATGGAGAGGAGAGAAGTTGAAAGAGAGGTAGGGAGAGGGGAGAGAAGGGAAAGAAAGAAGTTGGGGTGTGGAGCATTATTGGGTACTTTACGGTTCCAGTAACGGATAGTGGCGGCGCGGGAGGTGAAGGGGTTGACGGAGGTGGACGCCGACGCGTGAAGGGAGAGAAGGGTAAGGAGGAGGAGGGGAAGGGAAGGGAATGGAGGTGCCATTGGTTCAATGAATCAAGGCTCTGGTGGGAAGTGGGAGGTGGGATGAATAAATAGATGAAAGGAAAGGAAAGGAAATGCGATGCGATGCGAGTGAGTGAGGAAGAGAGTGCTGTTGCTGGAATTTATATCACTACGGTAACAGAGATTTTGTGGTTAGATTCCTACCGTCTGATCTGCATTAGCACGAATATCAAAGAGATATCTTGCGTTTTAAATGTAAACACAAATATTATGTTACATTAGAGTATATGGACTGTGGGAGTGGTGGGATTAAGAAAGGAGGGGAGATGGATTAGCATTTATTCCTATTTAATTTCTAGATTTATTACTTCTACAAATCTACAATTAGTTGTGATTTCAAATTGATTGCTTTAGTCGGTTTAGATTCGCACCGCTTTAAATATTTCTATTATTGTAAAATTACCAGTGAACCCTCCAAAAACCTGCTATTTTAATCTTCTTCTTTCTTCTCTCTCATTGGGGACTGGGCTTTTTTGGTTTTGCAAATTACAGATGGGTTTGGATTTTTTTTTTTTTTTTAAGTTTTCTCAAATTATGCCAGATAATTTAATAAAATTGAAAAAAAAAATGTTAGTTGTCTTATAGAATAATTATTTATTTTCATACAATAAGTTCCTTAATTAGATATTTTATTAGTTCTTACTGACTTTCTCGTATATGTATGTATACAGGGTGTTTTTTGCACAAGGAAAAAGTCTAATTCACCATAATCAATTGAAGTTATTATCCGGTGTATCTAATATTTACGGCTTGATTTACATAATCAAAGTATCTTATAATGATGATGATAATGATGATGATAATAATAATGATGATGATAATAATAATAATAATAATGATAGAGTCTGGCTACGCTACTTATATAAGAATATCAGGGTATATGTTTATAAGTCATATATCTGTTTTCAAAGTTTAAACTGTTGATTCTAACCATTCAACATGATATCCGTATTATTATGTGCTTGGAGATCAAATTTTACATTTTTTGGAAATTTTTTATTATTTTTAGAATTCTTTAAAATAAAGTTTTTTTATAAAAATAATACAATAAGATGTGCACAAAAACCTTCCTTTTTGACCACTTAACTTGATACTAAATAATAATAATAATAATAATAATAATAATAATAATAATAATAATAATAATAATAATAATAATAATGTCATAATATTATTCATTCAATAAGGACAGTCAATAGACAACACAATGTTAAAACGATTAATAAATATCTCACTAATTTTTATATTTTAAATATATATATCTTGGAGGGAATTTCTGTGAGCGCCTGTTTAATTTTTAAATTGTTTATCTGATTGGTTTGAAATATCATGTGAGACTTCTGAAACATCACTGATTTAACAAATAATTATATCAACTTGTGAGTGCGTTATATATATATTTTTAAGTAAACACTAACTAACCTTGCCTATCATGTGATCAGAACTAGCTAGTTAGACTATTTTTTGACCTTCCAATTTTAATAACTTGTGGGTGCATTCTGAAATTTTGCATTTATTTATGATATTAAATTCAATGCATTCTCCGACCAAAGTTCTCCGGCTAATCTGTGTGCACATTAATATATATATATATATATATATATATATATATATATATATATATATATATATATATATATATATATATATATATAAGATCATGAGATCTCATATATTATACATAAGATATGTCTCTTTACCTTTTTTATTAAAAAAAAAGAGCTCAGGACATAGATTTGAAAATCAAGTCCATCTTAGAGCTGGAAAATAAAATGACGGTCTTTGTAAAAAAAAAAAAAATTATCATTTATTTAAGAACAAAAAAAAAAGTTAAACCCATATTTCAAAGAGGAGGGTTCAAATTCCTTTATTTTTTTGTGTCTTCATCATGCCTTCATTTTCTAAGTATAAATAAATTTAAAATTTAAAATTCAAATATCAAAATAAAATTGTTAGATGTTATCTATATCATTTTTTCTACATGCACATATTTAAAAAATAAGCACTTTTCAGTTTTGTTTAAACATATTGTCCTTTGTTCGGATATCTAATATTCTACGAGAATGAATGAGATTTTGGAATAATGATAAATTGAAAAAAAATAATATTAAAATGAATTTAATTTGTTTCCATGATGAAAATTGTGGTGTTCTCTCTTCTATTTTTTTTTCATTTTGTCTTCACTTTTTGTTTCTTAATTTAGCAACTAAACAAATTATTGTTCGAGATATTATAAAAGAGGAGGGATCGGATTACATCGTTTTTGGTGACATCTAATTACATCGTCTATTTTTAAAGTTTTCAAAGTCCAAACAATCGATCCAAACCGTTCAATATGATGGATATATTAAAATGTGCTTGCAAATCAAATTTTACATTTTTTTAATTTGTTTACTATTTATTAAGTACTTTACAAAATCGTTGTTTTCAGACCATTGAATTTTTGTACCCATCTTAATAAATAGTAAAAAAATTCAAAAAAAAATGTAAAATTTGATCTGCAAGCACATTTTAATATATCTATCATATTAAACGGTTTGGATCGACTGTTTGGACTTTGAAAATAGACAATGTCATTCTATGTCACCAAAAAACAGTGTAATCTGATCCCTCCTCATTATAAAATAACATCCAATCATCATTTTGGGTTGTGTCATTGTGAATTCATGTGCTCTAAATATTTGGTGCCAAGCTTATGCTTTTGGGTTGATTCCTTCAATTTCAGTTTCTGAATTTTGATACAACTAAATTAACTTATTTTTAATTGCAGTTTAATTTATAGTATTTGTTGTTATATAAAAATATAAAAATATAAAAAATTTGATAAACAACAATAATTTTCAGTATAAAAAATTATAAAAAATACATATTTATATTTTATTCAAGCAAATCAAGCATCAGTAATAATCTAATTTATTTCTTAATTGATTTTTTTGTGATTGAATAACAAGTTTACGAGCAAAAGTCTTAATATGAAATAATATTTAACAAGTATTATTGTGTTAACTTTTAATCCATTTTATTTAATTATATTAACAATTTTTAATAATAATAATAATTGTATTGATTTCAAGTATTTTATTAAGAAAAAGTAGAATTTTCCAAAACTATTTTCGTAGATATAACTGAACATTTAATTTCAGCGCATTCCCATAACTATTTCAGTACATATCATAATATAAATTTTCACAAATTAATTTGTAGATTCTCTTATCCATAAAAACTCATTTTGGAATTATAATTCCGTGGCAATCAAATATATTTTTAATCTCATCTCATTGTTACAAAAGTTTATATATGTGTGCTTAGAAAAACAAATTGAAAAAGCAAATTCAAATTAATTAACTTGCCCAAAGAAAGATCGGTAGGATTTCTACTGATCCTAAAAATAAAAATGTTTAGATTAGAAATTCTACCGATCCAAACTTAGTTATCTTTTTTTTATTTCATGCATAGATAGAGAGAACTCTTCTATTAGATCTCTAGTAAAATATAAAAAAAATTCAAAAAGTAGATGGAATGTTTCTATTATATCTAAATTTTAAGATGCTCTTTTTATTTTCATAAAATATTTTTATATTTTACTATAGAAAATTAAAAGGAAATAAAAAGAAAAACTGGTTTGAATCGGTAGAATTCCTACCGATTCAAACTTTTTTATTTTTAAAATCGAAAGAAATTCTACCGATCTTTCTATCAATCAAAAATCTGATATACTTTTTATGTTTCTCTCTCTTTTTTTATTAATTTCTACAGATAAAAAAATTATCCCCAAACTAAATTTGGTACCTTCATAAACAGAGGCAGCCATCATATCACCTATAAATTTTGTATAGTTGTCCTACCCCACCCATATTAAATGTATCATTCAAAACATTTCCCTAAATTTAATTCTGTTCTTGGTCTAGTACCAAATACAGGTGAAAGTACTAACTAACTAACCAAGCAGTACTTGACTATGCATTTAACCAGTTGCATTTGTACTTAGCACATGGCACTCTCTTTCTAATTTGACCAGGAATGCTAATTAATTAAGATTTATTTTGTTTTCACTTTTTCAACATCGGGATATATTACATACATACAAATTAATATTTCTATTCATATTCATATGCTTATCACATCTAAAATACCATATACAGTTAAAAATACTTTGCCTGATTATCAGTGTTGTAAAAAAGATTAGTTGCTGGCAGTGGCAAACCGTTATGAATTGTCCGTTTTCTTTTTACACGGTCAATTAATTGATCATTTTTTTTTTCTACATATATTTGTTATATACATTGTCCATCCGACGAGCACATACTGTTATTTATGACACTGCTGATTATACCACTACAAGAATGAGACAGTATCCGCAATGGTATACCGACATAAAGGATGCTTTTTCTATTAGCGGCGGGAGTATCCGCAAGGGTATACCGACAGTATCCCTCGCATATACTGTCCCATAGGCAATGAATCGGGTCTGTATTAAAAAAAAATAGAAGACATGCACTGGGTCTTGCTTGTAACGATGTAAATCTATGTCGTGCCATGTCGTAAATAATGATACTGTGACTTTGATCACGTGCCGTGCTGTGACAAAATCAAATTTTCACATGTCATACTGTGATTAGAATCTAATCATATTTGAACACGTTTAAGTATTTTTTTTTCAATTTTAAGTTAATTTAAATAATAAAAAATCAGAAAAAAGGTTAAAAAAAAAGATATATGCGAAAATCATGTTACATAATCGACACACATCTTATATGACACCGTATAGAATGACAACATGAATTTTTTATATCCATTTAAGGTCAGCCACATGTTACCGGCTCAACATGACAGGGTTGAACGAATCAAATTCTCTGTTTACTAAAAATATAAACCATATATGAACCATTATAATTCGACTGGTTTGATTTAGTTAGTTTTGAAAAATCTAAACCGAACTGATTCATTTAAACTGAAATTTTCCCATTCAGTTGAAAATCAAACAATCCGAACCGTTTGAAGTTTAAACACCCCTTGGCTTTGGGTTCTTTCTTTGGTTGGAAAGGTTGCTGAGTTGGTCTTTCAAATTAAGCAGCATAGCCCTTGAAACCTCTTTATTCTTCATAAGCCTATTTACTCCTTGCTATATCTAATTAAACACCTATAGAAAGGGAAATAAGCTTACTACGTTACTCCTAGCTATACCTCAAGCTACGTTATGCCTATTTTTTGGGCTACCTAAAAGCATAGTATTTCTTTAGCTATTTTTAGAATTTCTATTAAAAAGAGGGACTATCTACACTCTATCTATTTGTACATTTTGGTTGTGGTGTTAAGTTTAGTATGATGTTTTCTATTGAAGTCGGGCTTTTTTATCGGTATTAGGCAAAACAGATATTTTTTTTTTAGAATTTTTTTTTCATTCATGTCTGAACACTTCGCGAAACATGCCCTAATTAGCCCTTTAGTTAGATAGAAATTAGTGATTTAAGAAAGAGAAGTACCAAATTATTTAGTAGAACATCTAAGATCATTTTGTAATTTCATACTTTCTGAGGGTACATGTGAATAAATGTTTGGTTGGATGGAGCTTAGTTGTCTGAAGTCTGAACACAGTGTTAATTAATTGAAGGCTGACATGAATTGCTATCTAGAAAAATTGCATAATGGTCCTGAATCACATGAAATTTGTCAGATCAAGGCATTTTGACTTTCTTTGTTAGAAGAATAACAGAAATAACATGGTTTTTTTTACTGGTCCTGAGCACACATTATTTGGGTCCGGATCTCCTAAAGTAACCCAATCTTTGGGTTTTGGATCGAGACTGTCTGATTCGAATTCATCGCTCGAGATCGTTTCGGGATTCGAATTCGTCGTTGGGATGTATGCGCTCACTTTGGAGATAGATTTCAGCGGATTCAAATCGGACGGTCCCGATCTAAAATTCAAAAGTTAGGTTACTTCACTGGATCCGAATTGACATTATTTCCCACCACATCGGATTCGGATGTTTGTTTCTACTTTTGCACAATTGCCCTTATATTTTCTCCAATTATATTCCAAACCCCTTAATAATTGAATTTTAAAATTTCTTAACTACACTATGAGAAAAGATATACTATATTTATTTTGACATGCAACAGTGATTATCAACTTTTGAAACATAAATTTATGATGAGGAAGGTTCCAATATCTCATGTCTTTTATACCTCATCATACTTCATATTTTATATCTTCGTTTTTAAAGTTCAAACTGTCGATCCGAACCGTTCAACATGATATCCATACTAAAATATTCTTGGAGATGAAATTTTATAATTTTTGGAAATTTTTTTACTATTTTTTAAGATAGGTACAAAATCACTGTTTCTGTACCATTCAAAAACAGTGATTTTCTACCTATTAAAAAAAGTAAATTTTTTCCAAAAAATCATAAAATTTCATTCCAAAGTATATTTTAGTATCGATATCATGTTGAATGGTTCAGATCGACAGTTTGAACTTAAAAAAAAATAATAAAAAATATGAGGTATGAAAGACACGAGGTATTGGAACCTCCTCATTTATGATTATGTACATCTAATACCAAACTAGTTTTTGCTTACAACTTGAAGGATGATTAATAAAGTCTAATGAAATAAGATGTCTATAATTCATCTTTTTTTTTCATAACCATTTAATTAATTATTGGGAAATAAAATTTGTTTTCTACAAAGGGAAGCATTATTACTTTTCATGTGCATATAATAAAAGAAGCAAGAAGCATTAAATAAGCAGCTAAAAGTGAAGAAGACAAAGGAAAAGGGTAGTTGTTTGTCTGATTTGAGGGGCCCATAGGATTCACAAGTTTAGTAGTATTTTGAATATATATGCGCGTTGGAAGAGAGAATAAGAAGCTTTTGGATATGTTGCCAAGTGGATGGATGCTCTTCTTATCACCACTTCAATTATGTAAAATATTCCAAATTTATATGAATTTATATTTCATTTCTGACATGCAAATGGCAAAAGAGGAGAGATATACTTACAACATTTGTAAATTACAACATCTTATAATAATTTGGTTTTGCAATTTTTAAAGTCCAAACAGTCGATCCAAACCGTTCAACATGATCTCTATATTAAAATGTGTTTGGAGATCAAATTTTACATTTTTTTTGAATTTTTTTTTACTATTTATTAAGTATTTTACAAAACCGCTGTTTTTAGATAATTTTGGACCACTGAAAAACAACATTTTTGTAAAATACTTAATAAATAGTAAAAAAATTCAAAAAAAATGTAAAATTTGATATAGGCACATTTTAATATAGAGATCATGTTGAACGGTTTGGATCGACTGTTTGGACTTTAAAAATCGCAAAACCGAATTGTTGTAAGATGTTGTAACTTACAAATGTTGTAAGTAGATCCCTCCTCATGGCAAAATATGTATTGTACCATATTACTTGAATTTTTTGGTCGCATATTGTTGTCATAAAAATAATTATAATTAACTTAGATCATCTTTGTTTATAAAATTAATTACAAATTATCACACTGGATTATAAATTAGAATTGAAAGTCCAATGTTCAATTATAAATTAACAAAATTTTCTAATTTTGTCAATGTAGAAATTAGAAAGTTATTCTTTTCAAAGAAAATTTGTTAATTATGAAATTCTCTTACATCTCATAAATTAAAAAAGAAATGTCAGTGTTAGATTAAAAGTAAAAACACAAATGTAGATAAAAATTATAAAAATAAAAAGACCAATGTAGGTGCTAAGGATCTAAAAAAATTACGGCATGATCGGATACGGCACAACATGACACGTGTGCTGATCACGTGCCGTGAACATTCACGTGACATGATCATCTTTTAAAAATTTGGCACGGTACGGCACGACATGTCATGTCACGCGAAAGATCTAGTCACGGCACGGCACCATATTACATGCGTGACTTGTAATTAGAATCGTAAGATCTTGATTCAATGGTGAATATTGAATAAACTAACCTAATTATGAAAAAAAAGAGAGTTAAACATGATAAAACGTGACAAATGTAACCAGTCACATTAGGACACAGCATGACTAACGTACCACGACACGTATAAATCTGACTTGGTCACGACATGGCACGTCACATATTTAGAACCCAGTAGGTGCTCTAACATTTATAAAACTCAAATTAAGGATGTCCCCAGTTTGGGAAGAATGGAGAGGAATTAGTAATGTTGGGGTGCCCAATCAAATCAAAATTGTGAAAGCGCGTTGAAAGGGACATATTTGTTGTTCTAATATTAATTCCTATTGATATTCATATCAGTTTTTAATGGCGTGCAGGAGCAAATGCAGCAGCACACAAATTTTGTTTTGCACCTTAATATATCAAAAGTTGCTCATCAAATTGTTTTTATCAAAATTGGGGATCATGGGTTAGGCATGTATACATTAATTCATACTTTTATTCTGTTATCTTGTAAAAAGAAACACATTTTCATTAAAAAAAAACCATTAACGAAACACCTTTTATCACTTTCCCACTGGGTTTTTGCTGGGATTTTTTTTAATATTTTGTTAGGTGAAATTCCATTTTTGTATGTAGTGGTTTCATTTTTTTTATGAAAGGGGTGTGTTGGCTTTTTTTTTTTTTAAATAAAAACATTGAAATGGGTCATTAATATTCATCATCATTTAAAATTATAAGAGTAAGGCTACGCTACTTTGCAAATTGCGGATTAATCCGTGCTATGAATTCTATCTTTGTTTTTTAAAGTCTAAATAGTGGATCAGAACCGCTCAACATAATCATTCATATGAATATATATTTGAGGACCAAATTATATATTTTAAAAAAAAATTTACTTTTTTTTTAAATAAGTAAGAAATCACTATTTTTGTATGGTTCAAAATCTTTAGATCATGTGTTCTTTTACCTATTTAGAAAAATAATAAAAAATTCTAAAAAATGTAAGATCTAGTATTCAAGTACAATTTTTTATAAAGATTATGTAAAACGGTTTGAATTTTGGAAAGAGTGATATTAATCCATAGGGAAAAATTACCTCATAGAGAGCATGTATTTGTTGAGGTTGTGCTCCAATAATTGTATTAGAGAGGGAGGGGAAGGGAGGTGAGGGGAGGGGAGGGGAGGGAAAGGGCCTACACCCCAAATCGGGGGTGACGATTTTGGCTTCCGCAGGGTGAATTATTCACCTGCTGTGTCTTCCCTTCCTTCTAAAATTGAATTGTGAAGCAGGTGAAAGTTAAAATCTACTCATCCTCCCCTCCGCTAACCCTATATGGAGCACAGCCAGAGTGTTCCAAAACAAATGAAAGCGCTAATAAAAGATTGGTGCTTTTGTTTTACACTGATAATACATTCCTCACACGTGAGCCTCTTTTGTTTTTCTTTTACGTCGTCTGATCTCATGTCACACTACCAAGATCTGTCATCCAGTCATCCTTGCCTTTATATATATATATATATATATATATATATGGTAGAAAAAATTTCGTCTTTGAATTTTCAAGTGTTGTGTTGACGTGTTGTACTTTGAGGAATCTAAACATTCTTTTCTTTTCTTTTTCTATTTGCTAAATATATTTGGATTGATGTACTAAAGTTTGTTAGCTTGTTTCTTTCCTTGTCTTTTTTTTTTTTTTGAATTATTTATTTGTTTACGATCAAAAATTCAATTTCATGCTCATTTCTTCACGAGAACGACGTAGTCTCATGGTCATGTGACTTACTTTTTGAGTGATGGGCTCCCTTCTAATTCACTTCAAGATCCGTGCACACAAAAATTGACACAATCTCACACTAATATTAAAGCTGAGTGTACAAATCTTAAAGCGGATTAAATGGTTCTGGAACTCATCAAATCTAAAGTAGGTCCGATATCCATCGAACCTACTCTACAGTCTCTCTTCAGGACTAGATTTAAAAGGGGACAAAGGTCACTAAACTTTCCAATATTTAAAAAAGTTGTAGATTTCATGTATTTTCTTAATATTTTAATAAAATTATAGTTTTGTCTCTATTAATGGTGCATATGCATTTGTTTCATTAAAGCAACAAATATATTTTAGAAGAATTTATTTTTATTTTATTAAATTCAGCCCCTGATATAGTAAATTTCTTGTTGCGTGACTTGATTTTTTTTCTTTACTATATTAAAATGCAATTATGAAGATTAAAATTGGTAGAAATTATTAATAGAACAGTCAACATATATATATAAACCATGCATGCATAGGAATGCATGGAATAATTAATATTGGTTGGTGAGATGGGGATGTGACCAAACAAAATACAACTGTTTCAATCCTGTTCACTCTCTGGAAACATCCTTCCTTCATCATTACATGCATGCTCCTTAGATCTCCTGTGAAAGGCAATAATGCTATTAACGTATGGCAGGTCACTGACAAGTGGGGCCAACTGATAAATAGGAGGCCTAAAAGTATGCATATGGGTCTGTAAATCGACGACTCGCTATAACATATGGCGGACCACACTTGCCACAGAAGATCTGGGTCTTTTCTTTTTGAGGATCATCTCTATCTCTATCTGTATAATACATACATCCGTACATCATGGTCCCATGTACATTAAAATGTACAGTGTACATTTAATTAAAACTGTACATGAAAATTATTGAATGAAAAGTCTGAAAAGAAGTACACGAATGTTTTTTTTTTTTATTGTAAATGATATGAATGCCTATTTTATTGTAATTATTTTAAATTATATGTTGAATAATTTTTTTTCTCAATACTTGTCAACAGTTATCTCAAATAAATATCGTATTTTAAAGCTTATGAATTGTTAAAATAAATATCAAACAAATACATTGGACTTAATGAAATTGCCTAATAAATTAAATCCTATTAAGTACGAGGAGAAGAGGGTTTTAAGAGGGTTTTTTTTTTTGGTTTAATTGTGGATAATAGATAGGTCATTCCTTGTCACTCACTTCTCGCTATAAAAAGAATGGGCCTAGCCTACTATATATATGGGCCTAGTATGGGCCTCTAAATCCAATTTGACTTCCATTTTACTTGACAACATTGAGCATCTCCAACCCATCAATCCGTAAAAAATAAAAATAGTTGTAAAACACTGTTTAAAGTTAAGTTCTTTTTAATTTCTTAACCCCTACATCTCAGAAATTGGGTCAGAGCCAATAGAAAAGAGAAAGAATACCAGCATGTCCGAAAAAAATTATTTACTTTATAAGCAAATTTGTCTTTTTAGAAATCGGCCTACAACTCAGCAATTAACACATAAAATTAGCAATTATATTGTAGATACTCTCTGATGACACATATTCATGTTATTTAAAGAGCTACATATGCTAAAAAGCATCTCAAAATAATTTAAGTTATATATATGTTTGCTGTAGTGACTCTCAAAACAAAATACATATTTTTTTTTTCTTTCAATGCTTTTGAAATTGGTAATGCATGCACCAAATTAGTGTTCGTGGACTGGAATTTTTAATTATTTTTGAGATATATTGCTAGTTAGCACTGAAAACAATATTTATCTAGAGGAGGGATCCAATTACACCTTTTTTGGTGACACATCATGACACTGTTTTTTATATAGATTAATTTTGCGATTTCAAAATCCAAACAGTCGATCCGAACCGTTCAACATGATCACCATATTAAAATGTACTTGGAGATCAAATTTTATATTTTTTTGAATTTTTTTACTATTTATTAAGATGGTTACAAAATTGCTGTTTTTCAATGGTATGAAAACAACGATTTTTGTAACCATCTTAATAAATAGCAAAAAAATTCAAAAAAATGTAAAATTTGATCTCCAAGCACATTTTAATATATCCATCATGTTGAACGGTTTGAATTGACTATTTGGACTTTGAAAATGATAGGTGTCAAAGTGTGTCACAAAAAAGGTGTAATCGGATCCCTCCTCATTTATCTAATTATAATGATAAATATAACATATTCATAATATATATTAAACTATATGATATATATTTTCTATTCCAATACAGATAATTGGATAATTTAAACGTAAAATCATATCTATTCATATCTACATCTCATTTTTCAAATACGGATTCAGATATTATCCACTCCGTTGTCACCCCTATTGCTTGGTCTTCTAATGAAAAAATTAATTAACGGTATATTTTATTTTAAACTTGTTAGGGACAGATTAAACTTCTAAAATTGACATGGTATATTTTTATTGAGTGAGGCTATGGTACTTCGGCTAGTGTACTATGACTAGTGTACTACGGCTCAATATGGTACTTTTTAAAATCTTAACGGTCGATCCGAACCGTTCAATGTGATATCCATATGAATATGTACTTGCAAACTAAATTTTATATTTTTTGAAATTTTTTATTATTTTTTTAGATAGGTAGAATTTTCAGTGTTTTATACAAATTCTGGACCATCAAAATTCTACCTATCTAAAAAAATAGTAAAAAAATTTGAAAAAATATAAAATTTAGTTTGCAAGTACATATTCATATGGATATCACATTGAACGGTTCGGATCGACCGTTAGAATTTTAAAAAGTACCATATTGAGCCGTACTACACTAGCCGAAGTACCAAGAATCTTGATGCAGATCGAATGGTCATCACACCCATCGAACCAAGATAGGTCCGATGGGCATCGGACCTACTCTGATTCCTCCTTACTCATTATTGACATATATAATTAAATAAATACAATACAATACAAGCTCACAATTAAGATCCAATTCTCCATAAACCTTGGATCTCCTGAGGAGTCAAGAATGCTGTAACTTATGGTGGGTCACTGACATATATTATGTGGGGTCGCAGAATAAATAGGAGGCCCAAAAGTGTGCATTCTTCAAAAGCCTAATGTGTGAGGTGCTATAAATCGGCGACTCGCTAACATATGGCGGTCAACACTCGCCACAGAAGATCTGGTCTTTTTTTTGTGAAGATCATCTCTAGTCTCTACTCTATCTGTATAACACATCCGTACATCATTGGTCCCATGTATATCAAATGGAATTTAAATCTGTTGAAATTTGACATCCATGGACAGTATCCTAAAATATCTGAAATTTCGAATTAAGACTGGACCGGGCCACGGTCCCCATGGGTCGGAAGGTTTAAACGGGTCGGGTCCAGCGGGCCGGTTTATTTTTGGTTGGGCCAAACTCGTGTCAGGACCTTGGTCCAAAATGACACGGTCCAGTCCGGGTCCGGGGGTTTAGGTACTGGTCCGGGGGGTTTAGGTACGGGTCCGGGGGGTTAGGCGGGTCTGGCGCGGATCCGGACGGGTTGAGTCCGGTTCTACACGGGGAGGTCCGTGTTTGGTCCGGACTGGTCCAGATTGGTTCCACGGATTTCCACAGTCCGGTCCTACACGATTATAGAAAAAAATTTGAACCAAATCCGTACTAGACCTGTTTCTAGCAAAAGTCCGATCCGGTCCTGGACCGGCTGGGTTTTTTGAAAACACTATTACTCACGAGTAGAACTAGGGTGCTCCTAAGCTCACCAAGTCCATTCGTGAGCGCGACTCTAAAACCTATCCAATTGACTTCAAACGACAATTCCAAACCGTTAGATGTTCAATCTATATTAAAATGTGCTTGGAGACCAAATTTTACATTTTTTGGAATTTTTTTACTATTTATTAAGATGATTTGAAAATCGTTGTTTTCCAATGGTGCAGAATTTTAATAAAAAAGCGATTTTTAAACCATCTTAATAAATAGTAAAAAAATTCTAAAAAATGTAAAATTTGGTCTCCAAGCACATTTTAATATAGATTGAACATCTAACGGTTTGAAAATGTCGTTTGAAGTCAATTGGATAGGTTTTAGAGTCGCGCTCACGAAGGGCTTGGTGAGCTTAGGAGCACCCTAGTTCTACTCATTACTCACTCATTCAAAACCCCAAAGGTATTGGGTTTTGTTCAACTGTGATTGAACAGATACTATACAATACCATTTATATCCGTTCGATCGACATCACGATTTCGTGTGGATGAATATAGAACCGTACAAAACCGAATCTTGACGCTTATTGGACGGTCCAAAGCCCTCTGAACCTCTGAACAAGAAAGATACCACTAACGAAAACCCCTCCGCCCTCCGCCCCCTGCCCTCCTGTCACTCTTTCTATCTCTCTCTCTCACTCGGCACCGACAAACCCTTCTTCCCGCCTCTACATCTCTCTCTCACGTAGAATCATAATTGCAAAAATACGTTGTTTGGGACCTCAAAACTTCAGTTGTTTCTGATTCTACAATCTAGTAATTATTCATTAAAAAAAATTATTTTATAATACTAAACATTCTAAAATTGAGTATCAATATTACAAAAATGAGGAGCATCATTTACTTGATACTAATACAGTATTTGTTCTGTCATTTAGTCATAATTATATATTATGAAAGTTAATATTAATCATTAAAAAATTAATTGATAAATAATTTTACTTGTCAATTAATCCTTCATCTATATACTTAAAAAAAAAAGACAATCGCTGAAAAACGAGCAGTTGGGGCACTTTTGAAAAAATACAATTCGAGAGAATTTCTGTATTTTTTTTTTAAGCGAGGACATGAATAAAAATTTCGGCTTCTGCCAAATTCTCAATACAAAAAAAAAAAAAAAATTAAAGTGACATATTCAATGAAGCCCAAAGAGTGAAGTCAACTCTCTCTCACGCTTTCTTCTTTCTCTCCATTTTTCCTGTCTTGGTTCCGATCGCCTCTCCTCGCTTCTAAGTTTTAGGTTTCCTTGCTCCATCGTCTCTCTCTCTCTCTAGAAAGGATCTAGGGTTTTCTTGGAGAGCCGGATCCTATATGGCGATGCAAGCGAGCATGGGTCTCCTTGGTTTTTCGACTGGTAATCGAGTTTGATCATATCTCCTTGGTTTTTTAATTTTTGATTCCATCATTATTTCCAATGAAGCCCAAAGAGTGAAGTCAACCCCTTATTAGTAATGTTGATTTCTCCTCTCTTTGGCGTCTTTCAACTAAACATAACTAATACCATTAAATTGTTAATCTTTCTATTGTTCGTTTTGGAGGTGGTGGTTGCTTATAACAAGGTCTTAGTAGAAGCTCTGAATTTTTCAATAAGTGAATCATCAATTAATGGCAACCTCAGAGGTAAAGGAAGAACAAAAGGTGTATGTTTGTTTGCCTGGGAATTATGAAGCAGGAAAGCATATTCTTTCATGGGCGCTCAGCCATTTTCCGAAGGATAAAACTAAAATTGTTGCCACTGTCATCGTCTATACTACATCTACCAATGATCCAGATTATAGTGAGTGTGTATATTGTCTACCAATGCTGCTTCAATCATTTTAATTTTGAAAGATTTTTGTTATCTTCACTTCAAAATATATTTTATTCTGAGAGTTCTGTGGATCATATTGTTTTATGATTGCGCTTGTGCACCTCGCTTCCCATACAAAGTCTCTCCATTCTGAAATTTTCTAATTTTATAAAAATTTGATTCTGAATTTTGGAAAACTAAATCCCCAATTACCCATAAAAGATTAATGTTAATTGGTTCCAATCCTTATCTTCATTCCTTTTCTGGTAGTAAATGGAAGCTTCTCTCATTGATTACCAATTTTATGTACCAGAAGAGTAAAAAAAATCAAACAAGTTCTGCTGCATTTAAATGTCATACTCATGCGATTGTTTCCATTCTGACACAGATAAAGAAGCTGGTAGGTTTCGATTACTAAATAACACTCTAGACCGACATCTGGCTCAGTGTGCAATAAAGAAGGTGAAATTTAGATTTAATTAATTAACTTTAATGTACACATATGTCTTTTCTTTTCTTCTTCACTTGGAGCCATGACATGATATCTTTGTAAATAACAAAAAAATCCTCTCAGTAAATAGAGGTCATCACAATATATCTTGATGAAGACTTCAGAAAGTTAATTACTGTTTTGTTTTTGAATGAACCTCAATGTGCTACTAAATATACACTAACGCACTGTGTCCACTGTTTCACTTGAATGCAGTATAAAGCTGACAAATTGATACACTATAAAGCTGATCTAGTAGAAGGGATTTTAGAGATAATTGACTTAAAGGTGATCAAGAATCTTGTAATGTGGTCATCTCCAAACAGGTATTAACTATTAAGATAAGATAGTCATGCACATCTTGATTTTTTTTACTTTACATAATTAGTACTGCAAAAAATGAGTCTGAATCAACAATTAAGTACACAGTCAGTTCAACAATTTTTTAACCTTTGTTGGCCTATATGATATCTCAAAGATAGTTTCAGGCTGATATATGAAATTGAATTGATTTGATCCTCCATTATGGCCATGCTACATAGCTGAGGATAATTGTAGTACTATTCATCAAGGCCTATTTTTTTTTTTTAAACTTAGCAGAGGCTGCCATTCATCAAGGCCTAATTAGGCTTAATTTGCAAATTTGGTAATCTTTGTACCAGGCCATACCAACACCATTGAAGATTGTTATTGGTAGGCAACTGGTATCATTTGAGTTTATCTGTGATCATTGAAAATCCTTAGTAACAAATATGTTGGAACATGGAAGATTTCCTCGGTGTTGATTTCTGGCACCTTTTCAAATGTAGTGTGCCTTATTCAAAAATACCAGGATTTGTAGCAGAGAAGGCAAACCCAACATGCAAGATATGGTTTATAGATCTTAAAGGAAATCTACTATTCACTAGGTACTATTAAGCTTTTCTAAGTCTCCCATGTGATTACATTGCGTTGGTTACTGACAACTGGGCAAAGCATTCGTTAGGATCTCACTAGCCCTTCGGTTAACTGAGCTTTGGGTAAACTTATATCGGGCTTGTACTAAATACTCAGGTTACTAGCCCTTCGGTTAACAAAAATTCATACTGATTTGAAGAAATAGAGCTTTAATCCTTTTGGTTCAGGTTGGCTTAATTATTGGATTAGTCGATTTATGGTTGGTTATATATATTTTTTTAATAATCAAATAAGCTTTGATGACATGTGTATTTTTGGTTTCATTAGGTATCCCAAATCAGATTTGACAGAGGCCACATCTGAAGAGGTGCATCATTCCACTTATTCTTGATCATAATTAATTATTTATTTATTTCACTTTTTCAATTTTCTTTTTCCTTCTTATTTATTCAAATTTATTTTAATTTCTTTTCTAAGTTTTTCCTCTACTACCTAAGAAAAATAATAAATAAGATTTTCCTAAATTTTTGTTCTACCGAAAGTCTAATATATCAAAAGGAATGATCTCAGCCCCTCTCTATCTTTGTTGTTTTGATTATTTTCTGAACTGTTATTCTTTCAATATACTGAAAATGTGTTGAAAGTTATGTACCATGATGACGTAACTGAAAAAGGTTAGCATGATCAATACAAAATAATTACTTTACCGGGAGCGACTGGAATATTAGCATGGTCATAAAGCATGATTTCAACTTAATTACAAATATTTACTACTAATAACAATTGACTTTAGAACTAATAAACAAATAAAAAGAAACAAAAGATACAAAACCACTTTTAGAAGACTAATTTAATTAGAAGGTTGCAATTAAAACACCCCACAAAAATGTTATCAGTTTTTTGGAGTAAATTTAATTTCTTTTCTTTAAATTAAATGATAATGATAAAGTATGGTGCTAAATTCGTATATATATATATATATATATATTCAATAAAAAAGTAATTCAACATTCTGATTTATAGATTGTTTCAGGGTTAAATATGGCTCTTTGTCTCATGCTTGAAGAAACTTATATCAAATAGAATATTATATTTACACAGTAGAAATTCTGTTAGTAACTATAATATCAGACCAAAAGAATTAAGCAAAAAAATTTTACAATTGCAGCAAATTCCAAGGGAGAAACTGCATCAGAAAGAAATTGAGGAAATCCAAAAGAGAGAAAATGAAAAGAATGATCTTCTTAAAAGGGAAAACGAACAACTTAAATTGGAGAAGCAAGAACTGGAAAAACGCATTTCTGATTTAGAAATAGATTATAACAAGCTAAATCAAGAACACGATAATGCTATTAAAGAGGCTCAAGAATTGAGAAAACAGAAAGAGCACTCTTTTGCTAATTCTGATATGGTACTGAGCTCCCAGTTTTCCTTGAATGAGATGGAACAAGCAACTCAAAATTTTAGTGATTCGTTGAAGATTGGAGAAGGTGGTTTTGGATGCGTCTACAAGGGCTCTCTTCGTAAAATCATGGTGGCGATAAAGAAGTTGAATTCAGAGAGCTTACAAGGGTTATCGGAGTTCCAGCAAGAGGTAACAGATTATGCTAAAGATAGTAATACTACATTTTGCAACAACTCACAACATTTAAGGCAATTCATGTACTAATGGAAGCCTAATTGAGGGGTCAAAACAAGCCAAATTACAGTCCATGAAATTTCTATAATCATTTTAATTCTCACCAGTTGTGCTGGTACGCAATTTATTATCTTTATTATATGGACTCTATTTCATAAAAAATAAATTCAAAGTTGTCACCAGCAAATTCTGTTTTGTTCTTACAGGTTGCAATTCTCAATAGAATTAGACACCCAAACATTGTCAACCTAATAGGATCATGTTCAATAATCTCGACACTCGTCTATGAGTTCTTGCCTAATGGAAGCCTTGAGGACCGGTTAAAATGTGTTGATAACACCTCATCTCTCACATGGCAAGCCCGGATTCGCATCATTAGTGAGATTTGCTTAGGTCTTGTATTCCTCCACTCAAATAAACCACACCTTGTGATCCACGGCGACCTCAAACCAGATAACATTCTTCTTGATGCAAACTTCATCAGTAAACTCAGCGACTTTGGCATTTCCAAGATCATAAAGCAATCTGATACAAACACAACTGCCTTATATCATACTACTCATCCTGCAGGAACATTTGCATATATTGACCCCCAATTTCTTTTAACTGGGGAACTGACACCAAAATCCGATGTTTACTCCTTTGGGATAATAGTGCTTCGTCTTCTGACAGGAAAGCGTGCACTGAACATTGCAAGTGAAGTGCAGGAAAGCATGCGAGCTGGTAGGTTGTTGTCTATAGTCGACCAATCTGCTGGAAAATGGCAATTTGACCTTGCCAAAAAGTTAGCTAAACTGGGTCTTAGATGTGCTGATATATCCAGAAGAAGACGCCCTGATATGAGTCAGGTTTGGGCCACGATTGAACCCTTGGTGAAGGTTGCTTCACAATTTCACAATAAAGAACATGTACCATCACATTTTATATGTCCAATAATGCAGGTATATAATATAGTTTTCCCTTCTATTTTCATGGTATTGCATAGACTATTGCTTTGGTTATTGAAAGTGGAAATTGGAAATTTCTATATATCTTAATTAACAATACTGTACAAATATATAGATCAAAGGTTAATCTAAAAATAGAAAAGAACAATTATTTCCAAATTATTAATTACAACTATTACTATAATATATTACTATGATTTCTTTCTTTTAACACTCATACTCAAGTTGGAGCATATACATCTAGCATGCCCAACTTATTACATATACTATATCAATGTGTGCTTTTCGAAGTGGCTTGGTGCGAAGTTGTGCCTCTGACACAAAATTCCGAACAAGGTGACAATCTACCTCGATGTGTTTGGTCCGCTCGTGAAAAACCTTAATGCTACAATGCGGCAGAACAGTGCCCTACAATACAGAGGAACAATGTGGCTACGGTCAGAGGCTACAGTGCGACTAGGGCGGCTACAGGATGGCTACAATGCGGAACAGTGCAGTGCTAGGTTTTGATACCATGAAAGTGGAAATTGAAAATTTCTATATATCTTAATTAACAATACTGTACAAATATACATGATGTTTGGTTGTGGACTAAAGGTGGACTAAAGGCTTTAGGCCAGTACTGTTATTCCACCAAACGCGATTTAAATTGACTGGCCTAACATGGAATAGCTTTAAATTTAGTCCAGCCTAAACAAGTCTAGATTAAATCACCTCAGGAGATGTCTTAAATTTTTCTTAAATTTTAAGTCACTGTGGCCCATTGTCATTCACCTTCAACCATTTCACCCCTCTCCTCATAACTTTAGGCACAACCAAACATAAATAATTTAGAATGGCCTAAGTTGGAATAACCAACTTAGGCAACCTTAGCTTTATTCCACAACCAAACACCACCATATAGATCAAAGGTTAATCTAAAAAATAGAAAAGAACAACTATTTTCTAATTACATCTGTATATTACCTAATTATAATTATAGCTATTACAATAATTACTATGATTTCTTTCCTTTAACAGTTATCAGTAGATTTTTTTTGCAGCATATAAATGCCAAGACACTCTTTTGGTTATCTATTTTCATGGCAGTTTAATGGCCTTTCAACCAATATTACAGCAAATCATGAAGAATCCATGCATCGCAGCAGATGGGTTTACATATGAAGCCGAGGCAATCAAGGCATGGTTGAACAGAGGACGTAACACATCACCTATGACAAATCTGGTGCTTCCTCATCACGATCTGATTCCAAATCATGTTCTTCGTTCTGCAATCCACGAATGGCTTGACCAGCACTTACAATCTTAATCTGTCATACGGTTCAAGTTGCACTGAAGTTTGACGGTCCGGGCATTAAAAAATAAAAATTGTGGGCATTTTTGTAATATTTTATTTAAGGGAAAATTGGTTATTTGCCACTCCAAAACCTTCTAATTGTAAAAATGCCATCCCGAAATTTGAAATTGTAAAAATGCCAGCCTAAACTTTATTAATTCCTAATTTTGCCATTTATACTGTATTCTTATACTATTTTATTAAAAATTAACTGAAAA
Source organism: Carex kokanica (assembly GCA_025461125.1). Taxonomy (NCBI): domain Eukaryota; kingdom Viridiplantae; phylum Streptophyta; class Magnoliopsida; order Poales; family Cyperaceae; genus Carex; species Carex kokanica. The sequence continues at coordinate 71,259 of JAJGRX010000186.1, read as the reverse complement.
ATACTGTTTTGGTATACGTATTTCTGTATTTCCTATTATACCCTTCATACAATTAATTGGTTGTTATCTGTGGGTGCGATTTGGGTTGTTGCTTGGACTTACGGTGCGGTGCTGGTTTTGATTTTTGCCTCTTGGTTTTGATTTTTGTCTTGTGGCTTGTGGCTGTTGCCTTGATCTGTGGCCTCCGTGCCTTCTTGCTTGACCTGTGGCCTTGCTATTTGGTGGCTGTGCCTTTGACCTGCGGCCTTGAGCCTTTTTGGTTGTGCTTTGGCCTTCGTGCCTTCTTGCTTGATCTGTGGCCTTCGTGCCTTGATCTGTGGCCTTCGTGCTTCTTGCTTGACCTTCGCGCCTTGTTTTGTGTCCTCTGTTTTTGGACTGTGCTGGCCCTTTTTCTTGTCTGAGAAGAAGGGTATTTTGGTCCAAATTTTTTTTTTTTTAAGAAGACTAATACAGTATAAATGGCAAAATTAGAAATTAATGAAGTTTAGAGTGGCATTTTTACAATTTCAAATTTCGGAATGGCATTTTTACAATTTGAAGGTTTTGGAGTGACAAATAACCAATTTTTCCTTTATTTAATTATGGATATTAATAAAAAATTCGGCAAAGCTTAGCAATAAATTTCTTGAAATAATTATGTGATGTTATTATCTTGTATCTCTCATGCATGTTCTTTCCTAAGTGTTGTTTATTCTGTTTTTGTTCCTCAATAGGTAATTCTTATTGTAGCACATTATCAGTCTCTGTGTTCTCTCTTCTTCTTCTTTTTTTCTTTTTTTTTCTACGTTAAGAAATAGATAAATTAATAAGAAAAGTTTCATACTTAATGGTTAATCAGGAGCAGATTTAAGGGAAAGCCAGAATGACTAAGCTACTCCCATAAATGCAAATTAGGAATTTTACTCATTATATTTTGAATTTTTTAAAAGTGTTTATATAGTTCAGTCTTCTTCATAAAATGTTAAATGTGAGATTGTAACAATAAGAAAAAAGAAAAAAAAATCAATGTGCTTTAGGATTCGTGCTAGCGCAGGGACAGTATTATTGGGCTTTGAGATTAATGCCAAGTTAAAAAGAACGTTCCAGATCCAGTAATTGTAAAAGATTTCTTATTACGGTATCGGGGAGGATGTGAATTTGATTTAAAGGGGACAAAGGTGACTAAACTTTCCTATAGTTGAAAAGAATGTAATTTTTTTAATATTTTTAATAAATTTTATAGTTTGTATCCTCTATTAATGATGCATTTGTTTAATTTGAACAACAAATATGTCTTCCTATAAAATATATCTTTATATATATTTTTTTATTAAAATCCAGATCTTGATATAGTAAATTTCTTGTTGCGTGACTTGATTTTTTTTTCTTTACTATATTAAAATGCAATTATGAAGATTAAAATTGGTAGAAATTATTAATAGAACAGTCAACATATATATGTAAACCATGCATGCATAGGAATGCATGGAATAATTAATATTGGTTGGTGAGATGGGGATGTGACCAAACAAAATACAACTGTTTCAATCCTGTTCACTCTCTGGAAACATCCTTCCTTCCATCATTACATTCATGCTCCTTAGATCTCCTGTGAAAGGCAATAATGCTATTAATGTATGGCAGGTCACTGACAAGTAGGGCCAACTGATAAATAGGAGGCCTAAAAGTATGCATATGGGTCTGTAAATCGACGACTCGCTATAACATATGATGGTCCACACTTGCCACAGAAGATCTGGGTCTTTTCTTTTATGAGGATCATCTCTATCTCTATCTGTATAATACATCCGTACATCATGGTCCCATGTACATTAAAATGTACAGTGTACATTTAATTAACCCTGTACATGAAAATTATTGAATGAAAAGTCTGAAAAGAAGTACACGAATGTTTTTTTTTTATTGTAAATGCAACAATAACAAAAATGATATGAATGCCTATTTTATTGTAATTATTTTAAATTATGTGTTGAATAATTTTTTTTCTCAATACTTGTCAACAGTTATCTCAAATAAATATTGTATTTTAAAGCTTATGAATTGTTAAAATAAATATCAAAGAAATACATTGGACTTAATGAAATTGCCTAATAAATTAAATCCTATTAAGTACGAGGAGAAGAGGTTTTTTTTTTTTTTTTTGGGGTTTAATTGTGGGATGTAGATTAGAAGAAATAGAATTGAAATCTGCTGAAATCTCTCATTCGTGAACAGTGTTTCTGAAATCTCTGAAATTCCGAATCTAGCCGTCCAACTTGTTTTATGCACGCATCTCGAAACAGGAATTTGAAAAAACAGGAATTTCAAAAACACTGTTCACGAATGAGAATTTCAGCAGATTCATTTCCGAACAAATAGGCCATTCCCTGTCACTCACTTCTCGCTATAAAAAGAATGGGCCTAACCTACTATATATATGGGCCTAGTATAGGCCTCTAAATCCAATTTGACTTCCATCTTACTTTACTTGAGAATTAGCAACTCACATGGCACATATTCATGTTATTTAAAGAGCTACATATGCTAAAAAGCATCTCAAAATAATTCAAGTTATATATATGTTTGCTCTAGTGACTCTCAAAACAAAATACATATTTTTTTTCTTTCAATATTTATCTAATTATAATGATAAATAACATATTCATAATATATATTAAACTATATGGTATATATTTTCTATTCGGATACGGATAATTGGATAATTGAAACGTATAACTATATCTGTATTCATATCTACATCTAATTTTTCAAACACGGATTCGAATATTATCCACGCCGTTTTCAAATTTAATTGTGGGATTTTAGGAGTTTTACCAATAGCGTCGATTGTAACTTTATAATTAATGCATGACAACTAATTTAATAGAGATAGGAGTAGGTCCGATGGGCATCGGACCTACATTTAGGTTCAATTAGCTCTAGGACCGTACGATTAGCATCAAGATCTATGTGCACGGAAATTAATACAGACTTGCACGGATTTTGATACAGAGCACACACATCTTGATGCAGATCGAATGGTCATCACACCCATCGAACCAAGGTAGGTCCGATGGACATCGGACCTACTCTGATTCCAATTTAATAAGATAACTTTTGTGTCATATCGGTTTTAATGGGAAATTTAATTGATTGGTATCCTAGAAAATGAGAAAGAGCAATTGAAAACTTGTTAGGGACAGATTAAACTTCTAAAATTGACATGGTATATTTTTATTTTACAAGGTTAATTTTCTCTTTTACTGTTTTACGGTTTTACCACATTAATTGATCCAGAGGTATTCTATTGTTTATCTAATTTCCAAAGTATAATTTTACTAATAAGAGGTTCAGCTACAACTCTACTGATATACAGAATTAATGAAAAGACAGGGATACAAAATAAATACAACTGTTTCTTTCAATCATTTTCATGCCATATATATATATATTCTCTACTCTAGAGAGATCCTTCCTTACTCCTCATTGACATATATAATTAAATAAATACAATAAAATACAAGCTCACAATTAAGCTCCTATTCTCAATAAACCTTGGATCTCCTGAGGAGTCAAGAATGCTGTAACTTATGGTGGGTCACTGACATATATTATGTGGGGTCGCAGAATAAATAGGAGGCCCAAAAGTGTGCATTCTTCAAAAGCCTAATGTGTGAGGTGCTATAAATTGGCGACTCGCTATAACATATGGCGGTCAACACTCGCCACAGAAGATCTGGATCTTTTTTTTGTGAAGATCATCTCTAGTCTCTACTCTATCTGTATAACACGTCCGTACATCATTGGTTCCATGTATAGAGTGGGAAAAATGGCACGGCGGAGCCAGCTTCATCACAGAACGGCACACTACGCGTGTCAGTTAATTACGTGCTGTGATTCGCGTGTCCCGTGCTGTGATCATTTGCGTGCCGTGTCCATCTTTTGAAACTTTGGCACGGTATGACATGGCACGTGAAAGATTTAGTCACGACATGGCACGGAACGTAGTCACTCGAGTCACGTGTAATTAGGACCATTATATATTGATTTAATGGTGAATCTTGAATACACTAACCTAAATTATGATTAAATGGTCACGCGAGTCACGTTAGTCACGTATGGTCACGGCACGACGTGACTCATGTGGCGTGACCATTTGCGTGCCATGACCACCTCTTGACATTTTGGTCACGGCAGGGCACGGCATGTGAAAATTAACTTTGTCACGACACGAGATTAAAATCACAGCGTGTTAGTTACGTCACATCACGGTACGACATGTTTTTTCCACTCTACCCATGTACATCAAATGATACGGTGTTCCCTGTGTAGTCAATTTGATCATTGTTGTTGTTGCTGTTTAGGCTCTCAAGAAATCTGATAAAAACATATTTAAATGTAAGCTTGATACTCAATTTTGATGATGTCACTTCGCTAGTCAAAATTTAACAAATTAGTCGTATTATTTAAACTCAATTTTTTGGTGTAGATTGTGTTTTTTTTTTTTTTTTTGTTACCAGCTGGCCATCTTTAGACCATAGGGGATTCAAAGTCAAAGGCAGGGTACACTAATAATTAAGGTTTCAAAACAACAACAGATGGCATGAATAAATAAGCCGATGGATAAGAGCAAATTGACATGACTGTGTATATCAAACAGGTCATTTTAATGACCGGTTGAGAAAAGATTAAGAATCAGCCATTAAATAGCTAGTTTAGATATTTTTAAAAGAGAGATGCTTCTATGAACATAAGGACCTATTTGTAAAATGAACATATTTTTATTTTCAAAGTTCAAACAGTCGATCCGACCGTTCAACATTATCTCCATATTAAAATGTACTTGGAGGTCAAATTTTACAATTTTTTGAATTTTTTTACTATTTATTAAGTATTTTACAAAAACTAGTCAAATTCAGACCATTGAATTTGTAAAATACTTAATAAATAGTAAAAAATTTAAAAAAATGTAAAAGTTGACCTCCAAGTACATTTTAATATGGAGATAATGTTGAACGGTCGGATCGACTGTTTGAACTTTAAAAATGAAAATAGGACTCATTTTACAAATAGGTCCTTGTGTGCACCGAAGCATCCCTCTTTTAAAAATATACTCAGGTCACAGGTGTGTATATTTATTAATTTGTAATTAAGTTTGGATACTAATACAAATGTGGGACTGCCAAGGGTTGGTTCTTTGCCCGAGATTTTTATTTTTACCCAAAAAAATATATATTTTAATATAATTATCCAACTTTTTTAAAAATTTAAATTTTTACCCAAACCGTAAGAATTTCTTACGGTTTGAATTCTTTATTCAAACCGTAAGAATTTCTTACGGCTTGAATTCCGAATTCAAACCGTAAGAAATTCTTACGGTTTGAATATAGAATTCAAGCCGTAAGAAAATCTTACGGTTTGAAAACGGGTTTAAACCCGCGATCCCGCGATCCCTCTCTGTCTCTCCGCCTGAACAGAAAAAAAGGTAAACCCTCCCCCCCCCGCCTCCGCACCTCCGCCCCTCCGCCCCTTCCGCCGGAAGACCGGCGCCGCCACCCCCTCTCCCGCCGCCACCCCCTCTCCCGCCGCCATCTCCCTCTCCCCTCCGCTGCCACCCCTTTCTCCTTCACTGGCAGCCGTCACCGCCTCGCCTCCCTTCTCGCTCGTGGTCCTTGCTGCCTCGTCGCCTCCTCGATTTGAAATTTCGGGTAATTTTTTTATTTTGATTATAAATTCTTTATTTTACTAATTTTCTGTCTTAGTTCAATTTAAAACTGAATTAGATGACTATTTAAATTCCTCGTCCCCTCCTCGTCGCCTCCTACTTAAAACTGAATTAGATGACTATTTATTTCGATCTAAGCATGTGTACAATTTAAAACCTGTTTGCATTAGAGCTTGATGTTAGGGGATCTAATGGGTAATTAGAGATGGCTAAGTCACTTCTATACAATGAAAATTAGTAATTTTGTTCTTTATATTTTATAACAGAAATTAAGTATTTATATCTTCTATCCCTCTCTATAAAAAAAATTACACCATAATAATGATCCAGCCCTTCAATCTTAATATATAATTTCGCCTCTACTTAGAAATACAAACAAATTCGAAATTTATAAAATGTAGTAACTTAAGTTTGATTATAAATTTGATTATAAATTCTTTATTTTACTGTTTGCCCCTGTAATTTTGAAATAATTTACTTAAATAAAATGCCATCATTTATTATCATCAAAGAATAAATCTATGGTGGAAATTTCAATTGTCATATGAAATCTATGGTGGAAATTTCAATTGTCATATTTATACAAAATAGTCACGTATAATTTTCACTTTGTTTATTATCATCCTTCGGTCTTTTACTGGGAGGTGTTATACAAATATAGTAAATGAATTTCCAAGTCTAATACTATGGGAGGTGTTATACAAATATTTTTAATAAAACCTAAGTGTATATTTTATTTTCAAAACTCTATGAATTTACGTCGCTCTATCTGAAATTTCGAATAACGTATATTTACTCCAAAAGAAAAAAATATATTATCTTTATCAATTGAAACTAACTTCACACGAATTAATTATTCATTTAAGTTCATGCTAAACTAAATAAAAAAATACAAAGAAACAATATTCTTCATATCTTTTACATATTGTAAAATTTGATATACAAATACATTTACATATTGAATGGTTGAGATCTACTGTTAAGACATTGAAAATAGATATATTAATTCATAGAAATTAGAAAGAAATTATTTTCAAAGAAAATTTGTTAATTATGAAATTCTCTTACATCTCATAAATTAAAAAAGAAATGTCAGTGTTAGATTAAAAGTAAAAACACAAATGTAGATAAAAATTATAAAAATAAAAAGACCAATGTAGGTGCTAAGGATCTAAAAAAATTACGGCATGATCGGATACGGCACAACATGACACGTGTGCTGATCACGTGCCGTGAACATTCACGTGACATGATCATCTTTTAAAAATTTGGCACGGTACGGCACGACATGTCATGTCACGCGAAAGATCTAGTCACGGCACGGCACCATATTACATGCGTGACTTGTAATTAGAATCGTAAGATCTTGATTCAATGGTGAATATTGAATAAACTAACCTAATTATGAAAAAAAAGAGAGTTAAACATGATAAAACGTGACAAATGTGACCAGTCACGTTTGAACACAGCATGACTAACATACCTGACCAACATACCATGATCATCTTTTCAAATTTGATCACGACATGACACGTATAAATCTGACTTGGTCACGACATGACACAGAACATATTTAGAACCTAAGTAGGTGCTCTAACATTTATAAAACTCAAATTAAGGATGTCCCCATTTGGAAAGAATGGAGAGGAATTAGTAATGTTGGGGTGCCCAATCAAATCAAAATTGTGAAAGCGCGTTGAAAGGGACATATTTGTTGTTCTAATATTAATTCATATTGAGATTCATATCAGTTTTTAATGGCGTGCAGGAGCAAATGCAGTAGCACACAAATTTTGTTTTGTACCTTAATATATCAAAAGTTGCTCATCAAATTGTTTTATCAAAATTGAGGGTCATGGGTTAGGCATGTATACATTAATTCATACTTTTATTCTGTTATCTTGTAAAAGGAAACACATTTTCATTAAAAAAAAAACATTAACGAAACACCTTTTATCACTTTCCCACTGGGTTTTTGCTGGGATTTTTTTTAATATTTTGTTAGGTGAAATTCCATTTTTGTATGTAGTGGTTTCATTTTTTTTATGAAAGGGGTGTGTTGGCTTTTTTTTATAAAAAAAAATAATAACATTGAAATGGGTCATTAATATAAAAGTTTAGCATTGATGGCCATCATCATTTAAAATTATAAGAGTAAGGCTACGCTATTTTGCAAATTGCGGATTAATCCGTGCTATGAATTCTATCTTTGTTTTTTAAAATCTAAATAGTTAATCTGAACTGCTCACATAATCTTGATATGAATATATATTTGAGGACCAAATTATATATATTTTTATATTTTTTTTATTTTTTTTTTAAATAAGTAAGAAATCACTATTTTCGTATATATGGTTCAAAAATGTAAGAAAAATTCTAAAATACTAAAAAATGTAAGATCTAGTATCTAAGTACATTTTTCTACAAAAAAACATGTAAAACGGTTTGGATTGATTGTTTGAATTTTGTAAAGAGTGATATTAATCCATAGGGAAAAATTACCTCATAGAGAGCATGTATTTGTTGAGTGCTCCAAAGCAAATGAACACCTAGAAAGCGCTAATAAAAGATTGGTGCTTTTGTTTTACACTGATAATACATTCCTCACACGTGAGCCTCTTTTGTTTTTCTTTTACGTCGTCTGATCTCATGTCACACTACCAAGATCTGTCATCCAGTCATCCTTGCCTTTATATATATATATATGGTAGAAAAAATTTCAAGATAGGAGTAGGTCCGATGGGCATCGGATCTACATTTAGGTTCAATTAGCTCTTTCACTGTACAATTAGCATTAAGATCTATGCACACGGAAATTGATACATACTTGCACGGATTTTGATGGAAGCACACGAATCTTGACACAGATGGGATGGTCACAACACCCATCGAACCAAAGTAGGTCCGATTGGCATCCGACCTACTCTGAATTCAAAAATTTCGTCTTTGAATTTTCAAGTGTTGTGTTGACGTGTTGTACTTTGAGGAATCTAAACATTCTTTTCTTTTCTTTTTTTCTATTTGCTAAATATATTTGGATTGATGTACTAAAGTTTGTTAGCTTGTTTCTTTCCTTGTCTTTTTTTTTTTTTGAATTATTTATTTGTTTACGATCAAAAATTCAATTTCATGCTCATTTCTTCACGAGAACGACGGAGTAGTCTCATGGTCATGTGACTTACTTTTTAGTGATGGGTTCCACAACCGTCTAATTAGCTTCAAGATCCGTGCGCACAAAAATTGACACAAGCTCACACAAATAATAAAGCTGTGTATAGATCTTAAAGCGGATCAGATGGTTCTGGAACTCATCAAATCTAAAGTAGGTCCGATGCCCATTGAACTTACTCCGCAGTCTTTCTTTAGGACTAGATTTAAAAGGGGACAAAGGTGACTAAACTTTCCTATATTTAAAAAAGTTGTAAATTTCATGTATTTTTTTTTAATATTTTTAATAAAATTTATAGGTTTGTCTCCTCTATTAATGGTGCATATGCATTTGTTTCATTAAAGCAACAAATATATTTTAGAAGAATTTATTTTTATTTTATTAAATTCAGCCCCAGATATAGTAAATTTCTTGTTGTGTGGTTGATTTTTTTTTTACTATAATTAAATGCAATTATGAATATTAACATTAGTTGAAATTGTTAGAACAGTCAACATATATAAACCATGCATAGGAATGCATGGAATAATAATTAATATTGGTTGGTGAGATGGGGATGTGACCAAACAAAATACAACTGTTTCAATCCTGTTCACTCTCTAGAAACATCCTTCCTTCCATCATTACATGCATGCTCCTTAGATCTCCTGTGAAAGGCAATAATGCTATTAACGTATGGCAGGTCACTGACAAGTGGGGCCAATTGATAAATAGGAGGCCTAAAAGTATGCATATGGGTCTGTAAATCGACGACTCGCTATAACATATGGCGGTCCAAACTTGCCACAGAAGATCTGGGTCTTTTCTTTTCTGAGGATCATCTCTATCTCTATCTGTATAATACATACATCCGTACATCATGGTCCCATGTACATTAAAATGTACAGTGTACATTTAATTAAAACTGTACATGAAAATTATTGAATGAAAAGTCTGAAAAGAAGTACACGAATGTTTTTTTTTATTGTAAATGATATGAATGCCTATTTTATTGTAATTATTTTAAATTATATGTTGAATAATTTTTTTTCTCAATACTTGTCAACAGTTATCTCAAATAAATATCGTATTTTAAAGCTTATGAATTGTTAAAATAAATATCAAACAAATACATTGGACTTAATGAAATTGCCTCATAAATTAAATCCTATTAAGTACGAGGAGAAGAGGGTTTTATGAGGGTTTTTTTTTTTGGTTTAATTGTGGATAATAGATAGGTCATTCCTTGTCACTCACTTCTCGCTATAAAAAGAATGGGCCTAGCCTACTATATATATGGGCCTAGTATGGGCCTCTAAATCCAATTTGACTTCCATCTTACTTAACAACGCAGAGCATCTACAACCCATCAATAGGAAAGAGAGAGAATACCAGCATGTTCAAAAAAAATTATTTACTTTATAAGCAAATTTGTTTTTTAGAAATCGACCTACAACCCAGCAATTATATTAGCAATTAACACATAAAATTAGCAATTTAAAAGAAATCCCCACTGTAGATACTCTATCATGACACATTTCATGTTATTTAAAGAGCTACATATGCTAAAAAGGATCTCAAAATAATTCAAGTTATATATATGTTTGCTGCAGTGACTCCCAAAACAAATTACATATTTTTTTTTCTTTTAATGCTTTTGAAATTGGTAATGCATGCACCAAATTAGTGTTCGTGGACTGGAATTTTTAATTATTTTTGAGATATATTGCTAGTTAGCACTGAAAACAATATTTATCTAATTATAATGATAAATAACATATTCATAATATATATTAAACTATATGATATATATTTTCTATTCCAATACGGATAATTGGATAATTTAAACGTAAAATCATATTTATATTCATATCTACATCTCATTTTTCAAATACGGATTCGGATATTATCCACTCCGTTTTCACCCCTATTTCTAGGTCTTCTAATGAAAATAATAATTAACGGTATATTTTATTTTAAACTTGTTAGGGACAGATTAAACTTCTAAAATTGATATGGTATATTTTTATTTTACAAGGTTAATTTTCTATTTTCCTTTTTTACCACATTAATTGATCCAGAGGTATTATATTGTTTATCTAATTTCCAAAGTATAATTTTACTAATAGGAGGTTCAGCTATAACTCTACTGATATCATACAATACAAGCTCACAATTAAGATCCTATTCTCCATAAACTTTGGATCTCTTGAGGATTCAAGAATGCTGTTACTTATGGTGGGTCACTGACATATATTATGTGGGGTCGCAGAATAAATAGGAGGCCCAAAAGTGTGCATTCTTCAAAAGCCTAATTTTGTGAGGTGCTATAAATTGGCGACTCGCTATAACATATGGTGGTCAACACTCGCCACAGAAGATCTGGATCTTTTTTTTTTTTGTGAAGATCATCTCTAGCCTCTAGAGTGAGGCTATGGTACTTCGGCTAGTGTACTACGGCTCAATATGGTACTTTTTAAAATTTTAACGGTTGATCCGAACCGTTCAATGTAATATCCATATGAATATGTACTTGCAAACTAAATTTTATATTTTTTCGAATTTTTTTACTATTTTTTTAGATAGGTAGAATTTTGATGGTCCAGAATTTGTATAAAACACTGAAAATTCTACCTATCTAAAAAAATAGTAAAAAAATTCAAAAAAAATATAAAATTTAGTTTGCAAGTACATATTCATATGGATATCACATCGAACGGTTCAGATCGACCGTTAGGATTTTAAAAAGTACCATATTGAGCCATAGTACACTAGCCGAAGTACCATAACCTCACTCCTAGCCTCTACTCTATCTGTATAACACATCCGCACATCATTGGTCCCATGTATATCAAATGGAATTTAAATCTGCTGAAATTCGAGATCCATGAACAGAACTCCTGAAATTCTGAATCTAGCTGTGCAATTTTTTCTGTGCACGCATCTCGAAATAGTTGATTTTTCTGTGCATACATCTCGAAACAATTTGATGGTTGGATTCCGGATTTTAGGAATTTCAGAGTTACTATTCACGATCTCGAATTTTCAGCAGATTTGGATCCCATCAAATGATACGGTGTACATTTAACCCTGTGTAGTCAGTTTGAAGTAACAAAAATTATTGTAAGTAAAAAAAGAATGATATAAATGCTTTTTTCTCAAGAGTGATCAACAGTTATATCAAATAAAATATTGTATTTTAAAGCTGAATTGTACAATATGAAACATTTATATTGTACTTGCTCTCTGATAAGAATTAGAAATACTCTGCCATAAGAATTCAACAATTGTACCACTTACTAGTATATACTTTGGTGTATACTCTCAATTTTTCTATCATAAGTGTATTTGTTAATCAAATTGCCAAAAGAAGTCCTATTAGTTATTATTAGTTAAAAGGAGGAGAAGAAGAGGGTTTTTGGTTAATTGTGGATTGTAGATTAGAATAAAGAGGCTATGATGGGCTTGGTATTTTAATTTTCACTGCTTCTTCAGCCCATTAGGCCCATTACATGTTTCTTCAATTGCCTGGCAGCCACTGCCAAGGGACGGGACTGACCAGTATCCTCTGCGGAGTCGTGTGGAGCTTTTAATCTTGTCCGTTCATTTTGATCGGATGGACCAGATCAGATCTTATCGGGCAAGAGAATTTGTTTTCTTGTTTTCAATTCGGGCAAAATCTAATCTGGCCCGTTTGATCAAAACAAATGAATCAGATTAAAAGGTCCGCGCGACTCCGCAGGAGATAACTCCGCAGAGAATACGAATTCAGGACAAGGGTTGGTTCTTTGCTGTCAATTGCTTAATTTGCGATGTCCATCGCACTCTATTCAAATACGTTCTGTACGAATCTCAAAGTACAAATAATACTGGCCCTCTTCGCTATCTCCCAATAGGCACAGACCACGTCGGTGATCGGTCACGCAAAAGTTGAGATATCTCAGAGGATACTCAGTACTCACTCATTCAATACCCCAAAGGTATTGGGTTTTGTTCAACTGTGATTGAACAGATACTATACAATACAATTTATATCCGTTCGATCGACATCGCGATTTCGTGTGGATGAATATAGGACCTACAAACCCGAATCTTGACGCTTATTGGACGGTTTATGGACGGCCTTGGATAAGAAACTGTCCAAAGCCCTCTGAACCTCTGAACAAGAAAGATACCACCAACAAAAACCCCTCCGCCCTCCGCCCCCTCCCCTCCTGTCGGTCACTCTTTCTCTCTCTCTCTCTCACTCGGCGCCGACAAATCCTTCTTCCCGCCTCTACATCTCTCTCTCACTTGGCGCCGACTACTCCTTCCCGCCTCTATCCCTATCGACAGCTCTCTCTCTCTCTCTCTCTCTGCTCAGGTAAGCTCTATCTCCTTTTTTCCAAAATAGGTGGATCGATCGTTTAGTAATTTCCTTAACATCGCTTTCCTCTTTATGATTCCATCTTTTTAAGCCTCAAGTTCCACAAATCAAACCACTAATGCTAGTTGATTTGTTTATTATTATTTTTCTCAGAAGAATTTGTTGTTTTTGTTTCTTCACAGTTGAAATGTGTGTATGAATGAAAGAGTACACTTGACTTGTTATTTGCAAAAATTTAAGCTAAGCTCTTTTATACAATAATAAGGTTCAGATTGATCTGAACAGAAAAAAATTTGGTAAAGGGAAAACAATTTTTGGGAATTTTTTTTTTAAGGTGGAGGATATCAATTTAAGTTAATGCTATACTGTAGATTTTATGAATTATTGTTACAAATTAGGCTTTATACCATAAATAATATTGACACAAGTAAACCAATGAAAATCTTACAATGTAACATTCATTTTTAGGTTGCAAATCAAGAACTAGCACCGTAACCACACACAATTCAATTAAGAAATACAAGTAAAGTAAGGTTGATGGAAATGCTTCTAACTCGACCACGACTCTCATCCTTTACCATCCCTTGTAAATGTAAACCCCACCAAAACCCTAGCGTTGTATCCTTACGACGCGTCACAGCCTCCGCCTCCGCCACTGCATCAGCTCTCACTGCACAGGCAGCAGCAGTGAACCGAGTGAATGTCATTTCAGAGTCTCTTCCTTACATACAGAAGTTCCGTGGGAAGACGGTAGTGGTGAAATATGGTGGCGCCGCCATGAAATCGCCGGAGTTCCGTGAGTTTGTGGCGAAGGATGTGGCGTTGCTTTCGTGTGTGGGCATGAGAATGGTGCTTGTGCATGGCGGTGGACCCGAAATTAATTCATGGTTGGCAAAAATTAATGTTGAGCCTAAGTTCCTAAATGGATTGCGGGTTACGGATGAGTTGACAATGGAGGTTGTAGAGATGGTCCTTGTCGGAAAGGTGATTTCTTTTAATTATTATTTTTTTTTTGTAATTTTGATGAATTGTTGGAATGAACTGTTTGTGTAAAGGTATGTATCCCAACAATTTCAAGTAATAAGTGAGTAGAAAGAAAAAGCTTTTCGAAATTAGGATGAAGCAAGGGCTGTAACTATGTGGAATTCTAGCCAATTTTATCTGAAACCACAATTATAGTACAATTTACAAATCACAGTTGAACTTTCTTTTGCACAATTTTACAATTATCCCCCTTTTGCCTTATTTAATTAATACCACGCATGTGTTAAAATTAGTAGTATTATTTTTCCTCATATGTTGACTTACAAGTTACTTTAGCACAAGCGTCAGAGCAACTAAAACCAAATAAATCCTTACTAAGTTTACAGGTGAACAAGTCGCTTGTATCTCTCATCAATCAACAAGGTGCTACAGCTGTTGGCCTATGCGGTAAGGATGCTCGCCTTCTGACAGCTTGTCCTGCTCCCAATGCGGCCGCTCTTGGCTTTGTTGGTGAAGTTTCAAATGTCAATCCATCAATCCTCTACCCAATTTTATCCGACGGCCACATTCCAGTCATCGCCTCTGTCGCCGCTGACGAGTTTGGCCAGGTAATTAATGTTGCAACCAATAATTATTAATACATAACTCCTTTCTATTGTATTATTTGTAATACTTGTTGTACTTCTGTTGGCTGATTCAGATATGGTTAATTTTCCGATGTGACTTTTGGGGCTTAGTTTTGTGTACCAGCTGTTTGATACCAGTATTGTCATGAACTACTTAGTTTCAATACAAACTGGTGGACTTGTTCCACTTTTATAAAAATAAATAAATTAATAAATAAATAACTCCTTTCCAGCCTTTTCTTTTCTCCTTCCCTATTAGAAATGCAAGACCAAATCAAATTGACCTTCTTTTAATTTTTTTTTCATTTTTTAGTTTGTTGAGTTGAGCAAGCACATAGCCTGTTCTTGTTTCATGTTGGTTTTTTCACTCTGTTTTTATTCCTTTGCTATTGGTAAGTTAACCATAGTTTTAAGAGTCGTTGTAATTCAAATAGATAGAAAAATGTACTTGCGGACTATTTTTTACATTTTTTAGAATATTTTTTACTATTTTTTAGATAGGTAGAAAATCACCACTTTTAAATGGTCTAGAATTTTTAGATCAAGTGATTTTCTGCCTATCTTAAAAAATAGTAAAAATATTCTTAAAATATAAAATTTGTTCTACAAGTACATTTATATATGAAGATCATGTTGAATGGTTCATATCAATTTTATGGACTTCAAAAATGGTGATATTGATCCATAGTACGGACCATTATGTGCTATGCATAGTACCGTAGCCTCACTTTGAATAGCTTGTCTTTTACTAAAAACTTTTAAATTGGGGTACTTGTCTAAACTTTGACTCATGCATTAATTAGGCGTACAACATCAATGCAGACACAGCAGCAGGAGAGATCGCTGCTGCTGTGGGGGCCGAAAAGTTGATCTTATTAACTGATGTAGCCGGAATTTTGGAGGATCGAAACGATCCCGGTAGTCTAATCAAAGAAATCGATATTAATGGGATTAGAAAGATGACCGAGGAAGGAAAGGTGGCCGGAGGCATGATACCAAAGGTAGAGTGTTGTATCAAGTCGTTGACAAAAGGTGTGCGCACAGCAAGTATCATTGATGGCCGGGTCCCGCATTCGCTTTTGCTTGAGTTACTGACGGATGAGGGGGTGGGGACTATGATTCTAAGCTGAATCATTTTGAGTTTTTTCTTTTTTTTATTAAGCGGATTGTTAAGTCTGAGGTAGTGTTGTTGGAAAATGAATAGTTGGTTACTAAGCAAAGCGTAGCAATAAATGTCTTGAAATAATTTATGTGATGTTGTTATCTTGTATCTCTCAGAGTGGGAAAAATGGCACGGCGGAGCCGGCTCCATCACGGAACGGCACGACACGCGTGTCAGTTACGTGCCGTGACTCGCGTGTCCTGTACCGTGACCATTCGCGTGTCCTGTACCATGACCATTCACGTGCCGTGTCCATCTTTTGAAACTTTGGCACGGCACGACACAACACATGAAAGATTTAGTCACGGCACGGCGCGTAGTCACGCGAGTCACGTGTAATTAGGACCATTAGATATTGATTTAATGGTGAAACTTGAATAAACTAATCTCAATTATGATTAAATGGTCACGCGAGTCACGTATGGTCATGACACGTTTAGGCACGGCGTGACTCACGTGGCGTGACCATTCCCGTGTCATGACCACCCCTTGACATTTTGGTCACGGCACGGCACGGCATGAGATCAAAGTCACGGCATGTTAGTCACATCACGACACGGCACGTTTTTTCTACTCTGTCTCTCATGTTCTTTCTTATTTGTTGCTTATTCTGTTTTTGCTGAAATTTTTATTCATAAGAAAATGAAAAAAAATATTAAAAATAAGAAATGCTGTTAAAAAAATTTAAAAATGGAAAGGCGGTCACGAGCCATGCGGGATGACATGGCACATCTCAACACCGTGAAAAAAGAAAAAAGAAAAAAGAAAAGAAAAGTGGAATGCCATGGCACATGCCAACCAAAGAAAATTAAGATGAAAATGTAAGTTTTTTTTTTTTGTCGTTGCTATGGAGTAAATGCGAGAGAGCGACGGGAGATATGAGGGGAAGTGGTGAATCTGTGGGAGCTATGGTGTTCTATTTTTTTTTTTTGTTTCTTTGGTTGGGATATGCCATGGCAGCCCACTTTTTTTTTCTTTTTTTTCTGGTATTGAGATGTGCCATGACGTCCCACATCAGTATTTATTTATTTTTTTCGTATTTTCACAGTGTTGAGATGTGCCATGGCGTCCCATATGGCTCGTGACCGCCTTCACATTTTTTAATTTTCTAAACACATTTCTTATTTTTAAATATTTCTTTTCCATTTTCTTATCAATAAAAATTGCGGCTGTTTTTGTCCCTCAATAGGTAATTTGCATTCTAGCACTCGATAACATCGGCCCCATATGAAATTTGGTATTCAATTTAATTAATTGCTGAGTGGCTCCCCATTGTCAGTCTCTGTTTTTTTTTTTTCTTTCTTTCTAGGTAATCAAATAGATAAATTCATAAGAGAAAAAATTTAATGGTCGTATTTTTTGTTCTCTTATCTGCACCGTAGAAGTTTTCATACTTAATGGTTAAGCAAATTTAAAGTAAACCCAGAATGACAAAAGTGGCTTTAATAAAGCAGTGATTTTGGGAAAGGCAAAACAAGTTTTGTGCTGAGTATGGGCCTGCGTACTCTAAATTGCTTACTAATTCTCTGAACCTCTCACACTCTCTCACCCTTTCTTCCTTCTCTCCATTTTTCTTGTCTTGGTTCCAATCGCCTCTACCCCTCCATTCTCCACCACCTTTCCTCTCTAAGACTGACTCGTCTCTCCTTGCTTCTAGTTTTAGGTTATCTTTGCTCCATCATCTCTCTCTCTCTCTCTCTAGAAATTGTTCATTTTGCTAATGTAATGCTCCTGTCCCGTCAGTAAATCTATTCTTTGTTTTGGAGGTGGTGGTTGCTTATAACAAGGTCTTAGTGGAAGATCTTTTTCTCCAATAAGTGAATCACCGATCAATGGCAACCACAGAGGTAAAGGAAGAACAAAAGGTGTATGTTTGTTTGCCTTGGAATTATGATGATGGAAAGCATATCCTTTCATGGACGCTCAGCCATTTTCCAAAGGATGAAACTAAAATCGTTGCCACTTACGTCGGCAATACTTCATATAGTGAGTTTGTATATTGTCTACCAATGCTGCTGCAATCATTTTAATTTGGAAAGATTTTTGTTATCTCCACTTGAAGTAATTTTGTTATCTCTGAATTCTGAAAATTTCTAATTTCATAAAAATTTGATTCTCAATTTTGGAAAGCTAAATCCCAATTACCCATAAAAGATTAATGTTAAATGGTTCCAATCCTTATCTTGATTCCTTTTCTGGTAGTAAATGGAAGCTTATGATCTCATTGATAACCAATTTTATGTACCACAAGAGTCCAAAAAATTAAACAAGTCCTGCTGCATTTAAATGTCATACTCATGCAATTGTTTCAATTCTAAAACAGTTTCAAGATCAAGACTCAATCAACTGAGGGAGAGAATGAACAAAACTCTAGACAAACATGTGGCTCAGTGTGCAATACAGAAGGTGAAATATAATTTGCATTAATTAACTTTAATGTACACGATTTTTTTTCTTTTTCTTCTTCATCACTTGGGAACGCATGACATGATATCTTTGTAAATAAAAAGTTTCCTCAGTCAATAGAGGTCATTAGGATATTTCCTACTGAAAACTTCAGAAAGTTAATTACGGTTTTGTTTTTCAATTAACCTCAATGTGATACTAAATATACACTAACACACTGTTTCACTTGAGTGCAGTTTAAAGCTGAGAAACTGATACACGAGGATGGTGATGTAGTAGAAGTAGGGATTTTAGAGCTGATTGACTTAAGGGCGATCAAGAATCTTGTAATGTGGTTATATCCAAACAGGTATTAAGATAAGATAGTCATGTACATCTTGATTTTTTTACTTTACATAATTAGAACTGCAAAAAATGAGTCTGAATCAACAGCTAAGTACTAAGTCTGTATTTTAAAGATAGTCTCAGTCTGATATAAGAAATTGAATCGATTTGATCCTCCATTAAGGTCGTGCTACACAGCTGAGGATAATTGTAGTACTATTCTTAAAGGCCTAATTAGGACTTTGTTGCAAATTTGGGCATCTTTGTACCAGACCATATTAACACCATTTAAGATTATTGGTAGTAGCAAAAAAGTTGGAACATGGCAGCTTTCTTCGGTGTTGATTTCTAGCACCTTTTCAAATGCAGTAAAATATCAGCAATTGTGGCAGAGAAGGCAAACCCATCATGCAAGATATGGTTTATCTATGAAGGAAATCTGCTATTCACTAGGTACTATTAAGCTTTTGTAAGTCTCCCATGTGATTACATTGCCTTGCTTACTGACAACAGAGCAAAACACTAGCCCTTTGGTTAACTTAGCTTTGGTTAAACTTATTTGGGGTTTGTATTCACTACTCAGGTCATTTTGTACACATTATCAAAAGACCGAGACACAAAATGCATACTGATTTGAAGAAATAGAGCTTTAATCCTTTTGGTTCAGGTTGAGTTCTCAGTATTTTGGGTTGGCTTAATTATTGGGTTACTCGGTTGGTTATATCTAATTTTAATAATCGCATAAGAAGCTTTGATGATATGTATTTTTTGGCTTCATTAGGAATCCCAAATCAGATTTGACAGAGGCCACATCTGAAGAGGTGCATCATTCCACTTATTCTCGTTCATAATTCTTTATTACAATTTTCTTTTTCCTTCTTACTTGTTCAAATTGATTTCAATTTCTTTTCTTTCAATTGAATTTCTAAGTTTTTGCTCTCCTACCTAAGAAAAATCTTAAGTAAGATTTCCCTAAATTTTTGTTCTACCAAAAATCTAATATATCAAAGGGAATGACCTCGGCCCCTCTCTATCTTTGTTATTTTGATTATTTTATGAACTGTTATTCTTTAAATATACTGGATTGTGTTGAAATATATGTACCTTGATGACATAACTGAAAAAGGTTAGCTGGGCTACAGTACTTCACGAAGTAAAGCAAGTGTTTTACTTCACGTCTATATCTTCAATTTCAAAGGTCAAAACGTCGATCCGAACCGTTCAAGTTGATCTCCATATTAAATTGTGCTTGGAGATCAAATTTTACAATTTTTAGAATTTTTTTACTTTTTTTTGGAAATTTTTTAAAATCACTGATTTTCAGAAATTCGTGGACCATAAAAAATCAGTGATTCTAAAATGTTCCAAAAAAATAGTAAAGTTTCTAAAGTAGTGTAAAATTTGGTCTCCAAGCACAATTTAATATGGAGATCAACTTGAACGGTTCGGATTGAAGTTTTGAACTTTGAAATTGAAGATATAGACATGAAGTAAAACACTCGCTTTACTTTGCGAAGTACCGTAGCCCAACTCTCTCTCTCTCTCTGTATATATATATATATTCAATAAAAAAGTAATTCAACATTTTGATTTATAGATTGATTCGGGGTTAAATATGGCTCTTTGTCTCCTGCTTGAAGAAACTTACACAGAAATATCGAATGAATATTATATTTTTCATAGCAGAAATTTTGTTAGTAAATATATTATCAGACCAAGAGAATTAAGCAAAAAAAAAAAAATTACAATTGCAGCAAATTCGAAGGGAGAAACGACATCAGAATGAAATTGACGATATCCAAAAGAGAGAAAATGACAAGAATGATCTTCTTAAAAGGGAAAATGAACAACTTAAATTGGAGAACCAACTTCAACAAAATGAGTTGGATAAGCAGAAGCAGCAAATTCGAAGGGAGAAACAACATCAGAAAGAAATTGAGGAAATCCAAAAAAGAGAAAATGACAAGAATGATCTTCTTAAAAGCGAAAACGAACAACTTAAATTGGAGAACCAAATTCAACAAAATGAGTTGGATAAGCAGAAGCAGCAATTGAGAGAACTCATTTCTGATTTAGAAATGGGTTATAAAAAGCTAAAGCAAGAGCGTGATAGTGCTATTAAAAACGCTCAAGAATTGAGAGAACTCATTTCTGATTTAGAAATAGGTTACAACAAGCTAAAGCAAGAGCGTGATAATGCTATTAAAGAGGCTCAAGAATTGAGAAGACAGAAAGAGCACTCTTTTGGTAATTCTGATATGGTACTGGGCACCCAGTTTTCATTGTGTGAGCTGGAAGAAGCAACTCAAAATTTTAGTGATTCGTTGAAGATTGGAGAAGGTGGTTTTGGATGCGTCTACAAGGGCTCTCTTCGTAACACCACGGTGGCGATAAAGAAGTTGAATTCAGAGAGCTTACAAGGGTTATCAGAGTTCCAGCAAGAGGTAACAGATTATGCTAAAGATAGTAATACTATATTAATTTTGCTACAACTCATAACATTTAAGGCGGCAATTCATGTACTAATGGAAGCCTAATTGAGGTGCCAACCAAGCCAAATTATAGTCCATGAAATTTCTTTCATCATTTTAATTCTCATCAGTTGTGCTGGTACCCAATTTATTATCTTTATTATATGGACTATTTCTTAAAAATAAATTTAAAGTTGTCAACAGCAAAGTATGTTTTGTTCTTACAGGTTGCTATTCTCAATAGAGTTAGACACCCAAACATTGTCAACCTAATAGGATCATGCTCCGAAATCTCGACACTTGTCTATGAGTTCTTGCCTAATGGAAGCCTTGAGGACCGGTTGGCCTGTGCTGATAACACCTCATCTCTCAAATGGCAAACCCGGATTCGCATCATCAGTGAGATTTGCTTAGGTCTTGTATTTCTCCACTCAAATAAACCACACCTTGTGATCCACGGTGACCTCAAACCAGATAATATTCTCCTCGATGCAAACTTCATCAGTAAACTCAGCGACTTTGGCATTTCCAAGATCATAAAGCAATCTGATACAAACACAACTGCCTTATATCGTACCACTCATCCTGCAGGAACATTTGCATATATTGACCCCCAATTTCATTCAACCGGGGAACTGACACCAAAATCCGATGTTTACTCCTTTGGTATAATAGTGCTTCGTCTTCTGACAGGGAAGCGTGCACTGAATATTGCAAATGAAGTGCAGGAAGGCATGCGAGTTGGTAGGTTCCTGTCTATAGTTGACAAATCTGCCGGAAAATGGCCGTCTGACCTAGCCGAAAAGTTGGCTAAACTTGGTCTCAGATGTGCTGATATATCTAGAAGAAAACGCCCTGATATGAGTCAGGTTTGGGCCACGATTGAACCCTTGGTAAAGGCTACTTCACAATTTCACAATGAAGAACATGTACCATCACATTTTCTATGTCCAATAATGAAGGTATATATATAGTTTCCCCTTCTATTTTCATAGTATTGCAACTATACAAGTGCAATAGAATTTTATTATTTATTTATTGCCGGGTGAAGTGACATCCAATTAGAAAAAGAGGAAAAATGGAAACAAAAATGATAGAACACATTCCTGTTTCGCAAGCTCTTAGTATCCTCCTAGAATATCTTTCTAAGTTGCACCTGATAAACTGCCTCATTTTACCCTTTAGTTTTTAAATTAATCACAATTACACAGACTATTGCTTTAATTATTAGTAACTTTTTGTGCAGCATATAAATGCCAAGACAATTTTTCTTCTTCTTATTATTATTCTTCTTGTTTCTTTGTTTTTTTTTCCCTTCTGGTCTTTCACCGATTATAGGAAATCATGAAGAATCCATGCATCGCAGCTGATGGGTTTACAAATGAAGGCGAGGCAATCAAGACATGGTTGAACGGAGGACATAACACATCTCCTATGACAAATTTGGTGTTTCCTCATCACAATCTGATTCCAAATCATGTGCTTCGTTCTGCCATCCAGGAATGGCTTGACCAACACCCACAGTCTTAATATGTCATATGGTTCAAGTTGTATTGATGTTTATTAATATTTGGTGTGCACTCTTGTTATGTCTTTCCCTTTCTTTTGCTTTGAAATCGTGTGCTTCCTTTTTCCATTTATTACACTACTAGAATATGAGTTTTTTACATGAAGAGCACTAGTTTGCTGCAAGGGAAGGACGGTCCATGCAAAAGACTAGGGGCTGCCAATTGGCCCTGCGGCCCCAGTCTAGAGGCTTCCAAATGCCCCTGCGGCTCCATTGTTTTTTTTTTTTTGGGTAAGTGGAGTAGAGAAAATGATCAAATTTTACAGCTGATCCGAACCACTCAACATGATCTCTATATTAAAATATGGGTGGAGACCAAATTTTACATTTTTTGAAAATATTTTACTATTTTATTGGATGGGAACAAAATCTCTATTTTTTTTATGGTTCCAGATTTTCTAAAAAACAGCGATTTTGTAATATATTTTATATAGACTCATGGCCTATTAGGCATACAACATGAACGCAGACATAGCAGCAGGAGAGAGATCAGGTAATTGTTTGATGTTGTTATCTTGTATCTCATGTTCTTTCCTGGTTTTTTCTTATTCTTTTGTTGTTTCTCAATAGGTAATTGAGATTCGTATTCTAGCTAGCACACGTATGAAATTTGTTATTCAATTTCTTTAATTGCTTAGTGGCTCCTCATCAATAAATAATTGATGACAAACTTGTTAGAAATTAAATATGCTGATGAATAGTCACTCAGACATTTCACCAAACATCTTGTGTGCACTAAAGAAAGCACCAAAGTACCAAATTTGTTGGTTCATAACAAATGGATCTTCTAATCTGTTGGTTCACAAAACAGTACCTCATCTGTTGGCTCTAGATTTGTAGCTTAAAATTCTCAATCACACAAAATATCTCTTGGAGACAAATAAACACAACAAAATTTCTAACCCACGTACATTTCTCATCCATCAATCTAAACTGTAAGATCATTTTGTATTCTTACCTTTGATTAACTCTAACAAGTGTCCCCATGGCCAATTTAATTTTTCTAAGTTGTGTTCTTACCTTTGATTAACTCTAAGATCATTTCTTAAAAAAATACCGACCGGGTTCGTGTATGGCCAATTTAATGATATCAGTCGTTTCCCGTTGTCTTCAGGAAAATTTAAGTGCTTAGTCCTGCTCAGATTGCCATAACAAGCATATGTAATTAGAGAGAAATAAAAGATTATTCTTTGCTGTGAAATGGTTTTGTTAGAACACAGATGTAAAAGAACATATCATCAAATGAACTAAAATTTACTTGAAACAGGAATTAATGATGCCAAATAAACTTAAAATTAGGATTCTACAATAAAAAAAAGAGTAAATTTCAGAATGAGGGATAATGAGGGCTTAATAGGAATATAAGAGTTGGCAGAACCCTACTAGCCTGTTTTGGTTTAACATAACCAGATATAACATAGCCTGCAAGGTGTTCGAGTAAATGCCTCACTGAAAATTCATCTAACAAGAAATGTTCTAGTAAATGCACCATCTTAATTACAGTTTATGATGCATCATAGTTAAATTCATGTTAATTAAATGACAAAGGAACAACAAAGAATAGCCCAAGAGTAATATAGCTCGCAAGGTGTTTGTCAAAATGCCCCACCTACAACTTAGAAGCCAATACCAGGAACGTTGTAGTGGAAATCAGCAATCACTAACAAATGCACAGTGGGCTGTAAACATAAAAGACACCACTCCCTCAAGCTAAGAGATCAAGTTGAGAAATTAAACGACAAATGTGAAAAAAAGTTGATTAGTTTATGTGACTATGAGTTATCAATTTATAACTAAATCATATTTAGAACTAATAGTTGATAAAATCTCTGGAAAGCAAGTGGCCGATGAAATCATATTTAATTATGGATTGCAGATTAGAATAAAGAGGCTATGATGGGCTTGGTATTTTAATCTTCACTGCTTCTTCAGCCCATTAGGCCCATTACATGTTTCTTCATTCTTTGCTGTCAATTGCTTAATTGGCGAAATCCTTATTAGGTTTTATCCAAATGTCATTGAACAGATACTATCCAACACCATTTATATCCGTTCGATCATCATCGCGATTCGATATAGAAACCGGAATCTGATAATCTAAACACTGATCGGACAGTTTCCATCCTTCTTGGATAAGAATCTGTCCAAAACCCTCTGAACGAGAAAGATACAACCAACGAAAACCCCTCCTGTGTCCTGTCGCCCCCTCTTTCTCTCTCTCTCACTCCGCGCCGACAAACCCTTCTTCCCGCCTCTCACTTGGCGCCGACTACTCCTTCCCACCTCTACCCCTATCCACAGCTCTCTCTCTCTCTGCTTAGGTAAGCTCTCTCTTTGCAAAATAGGTGGATCGATCCCTTGTAAATGTAAACCCCATCAAAACCCCAGCTTTGTATCCTTATGACGAGTCACAGCCTCTGCCACCGCATCAGCTGCCTCTGCACAGGCAACAGCAGTGAACCGAGTGAATGTCATTTCAGAGTCTCTTCCTTACATACAGAAGTTCCGTGGGAAGACGGTAGTGGTGAAGTATGGTGGCGCCGCCATGAAATCCCCGGAGTTCCCTGAGTTTGTGGCAAAGGATCTGGCGTTGCTTTCGTGTGTCGGCATGAGAATGGTGCTTGTGCATGACGGTGGGTCTGAAATTAATTCATGGTTAGCAAAAGTTAATGTTGAGCCTAAGTTCCTAAATGGATTGCGGGTTACGGATGAGTTGACAATGGAGGTTGTAGAGATGGTCCTTGTCGGAAAGGTGATTTCTTTTAATTTTTTTTTTTTTTTTGTAATTTTGATGAATTGTTGGAATGAACTGTTTGTGTAAAGGTATGTATCCCAACAATTTCAAGTAATAAGTGAGTAGAAAGAAAAAGCTTTTCGAAATTAGGATGAAGCAAGGGCTGTAACTATGTGGAATTCTAGCCAATTTTATCTGAAACCACAATTATAGTACAATTTACAAATCACGGTTGAACTTTCTTTTGCACAATTTTACAATTATCCCCCTTTTGCCTTATTTAATTAATACCACGCATGTGTTAAAATTAGTTGTATTATTTTTCCTCATATGTTGACTTACAAGTTACTTTTGCACAAGCGTCAGAGCAACTAAAACCAAATAAATCCTTACTAATTAAGTTTACAGGTGAACAAGTCGCTTGTATATCTCATCAATCAACAAGGAGGATGCTCGCCTTATTACAGCTCATCCTTCTCCCAATGCAGCCGCTCTTGGTTTTGTCAGTGAAGTTTCAAACGTCAATCCATCAATCCTCTACCCAATTTTATCGACGGCCACATTCCAGTGATCGCCTCTGTCCCCGCTGACGAGTTTGGCCAGGTAATTAATGTTGCAACCAATAATTATTAATACATAATCCATTGCATTTCACCGGGTGGATTTAAATAGAAATATTAAGTTATCTCAGAGAATATGGACTCCCACCCACAACCTCTAAAATGGACACCTCCTTTGAAATCAAGACTATTCATTCCCCATTGGACGGCTATAATTTACAAATCTACAATTTAGATAATAGTTGTACAGCAATTAATATGAAAATGATTTCAAAATAATTATTTTCTACTTTTTTACATCTTATATGGTAAAATAATACTTATGAATGTCAATTTTATGTAATTTCATCGTTGTTTGCCTCTTAAAATTGAGTCAATAATTTCGGACCGTTCATTTTTACGTTATCAATCAACAGTTGATCTGCAATGAAATGAGTCATAAACTCGTCTGTTGGTCGATCAGAACCGTTGAAATTAAAGAGCATTGTATTTATTTTATTGACGGATGAAGGGGGTGGGGACTATGATTCGCAGCTGAATCATTTTGAGTTTTTTTTTTTTTATTAAGCGGATTGTTAAGTCTGAGGTAGTGTTGTTGGAAAATGAATAGTTGGTTACTAAGCAAAGCTTAGCAATAAATGCCTTGAATAATTATGTGATTTTGTCCCTCAATAGGTAATTCGTATTCTAGCACCCAATCACATCGGCCCCATATGAAATTTGGTATTCAATTTCATTAATTGCTGAGTGGCTCCCCATTGTCAGTCTCTTTTTTTTTTTTTTTTTTTTTTTTTCTTTCTAGGTAATCAAATAGATAAATTCATAAGAAAAAAAATTTAAATGTCGTATTATTTGTTTCTCTTATCTGCACCGTAGAAGTTTTCATACTTAATGGTTAAGCAAATTTAAAGTAAACCCAGAATGACAAAAGTGGCTTTAATAAAGCAGTTTCAAAATGGTAACACATCTTGACAATATATTTATAATTTATTTTTGCAATTTCAAAATCCAAACAATCGATCCAAATCGTTCAAAATGATCTACATATTAAAATGTGTTTGCAGACCAAATTTTACATTTTTTGGAAATTTTAGTATTTATTAAGATGTGTTCAAAGTTGTTGTTTTCAGAAAATTCTGAACTATTGAAAAACAACGATTTTTAAAAATCTAAAAAAATATTAAACAATTTCAGAAAAAATGAAAATGTGGACTGCAAGCACATTGTAATATGGAGATCATGTTGAATAGTTCAGATCCATTGTTTCAATTTTGAAATCACAAAAAAAAAATTATAAATATATGATATCAAGATGTGTCACTATTTTAGTGTAATTGAATCCCTTCTTATGATAATAATGCAGATTAAAAGTGGCTTTACTAAAGCAGTAATTTTTTGCTTGATCTCTAAAGAAAAAGATGCTCAATCTATCAAGCAATATAGACCTATCTCTAAATTTAAAGATGCTCATGTTCTTTCCTATTTGTTGCTTATTCTGTTTTTGCCCCTCAATAGGTAATTCGTACTAGCACTCAATAACATCGGCCCCATATGAAATTTGGTATTCAATTTCATTAATTGCCGAGTGGCTCCCCATTGTCAGTCTCTATTTTTTTTTCTTTCTTTCTAGGTAATCAAATAGATAAATTAATTAGAAAAAAAATTTAAATGTTGTATTTTTTGTTTCTCTTATCTGCACCGTAGAAGTTTTCATACTTAATGGTTAAGCAAATTTAAAGTAAACCCAGAATGACAAAAGTGGCTTTAATAAAGCAGGGATTTTGGGAAAGGCAAAACAAGTTTTGTGGTGAGTTTGGGCCTGCGTATAATTGAAGCCTTTTATGATAATAATACAGAGTTAAAAGTGGCTTTAATAAAGTAGTGATTTTTTGGCTTGATCTCTAAAGAAAAAGATGCTGAATCTGTCAAGCAATATAGACCTATCTCTTTGGTTAATTGTAGACTAAAAAAATATCTCTAAATTGCTTACCAATAGACTAGAATCACTGATGAATAGACTAATTCTCTGAACCTCTCACTCTCTCTCACCCTTTCTTCCTTCTCTCCATTTTTCTCGTCTTGGTTCCGACCGCCTCTACCCCTCCATTCTCCACCACCTTTCCTCTCTAAGACTCTGACTTGTCTCTCCTCGCTTCTAGTTTTAGGTTATCCTTGCTCCATCGTCTCTCTCTCTCTCTAGAAATTGTTCATTTTGCTAATGTAATGCTCCTGTCCTGTCAGTAAATCTATTCTTTGTTTTGGAGGTGGTGGTTGCTTATAACAAGATCTTAGTGGAAGCTCTTTTTCTCCAATAAGTGAATCATTGATCAATGGCAACCTTTCATGGGCGCATGGGAACTATGATGAAGGAAGAACAAAAGGTGTATGTTTGTTTGCCTTGGAACTATGATGAAGGAAAGCATATCCTTTCATGGGCGCTCAGCCATTTTCCAAAGGATAAAACTAAAATCATTGCCACTTACATCGTCACTCCTTCATATAGTGAGTTTGTATATTGTCTACCAATGCTGCTGCAATCATTTTATTTTTGAAAGATTTTTGTTATCTTCACTTCAAGTAATTTTATTCTATGAGTACTGTGGATCATATTGTTTTATGATTGCGCTTCTGCACCTCCCTTCCCACACAAAATCCCTCAATTCTGAAATTTTCTATTTCATAAAAATTTGATTCTGAATTTTGGAAAGCTAAATCCCCAATTACCCATAAAAGATTAATGTTAATTGGTTCCAATCCGTTATCTTGATTCCTTTTGTGGTAGTAAATGGAAGCTTATCTCATTCATAACCAATTTTTATACCAGAAGAGTCCAAAAATTTAAATAAGTCCTGCTGCATTTAAATGTCATACCCATGCAATTGTTTCCATTCTGAAACAGGTGTATTTCGCAGTATGTGGAGGTTTATCTATAATCTAAATCTAGACCAACATCTGGATCAGTGTGCAATACACAAGGTGAAATTTAGTTTTAATTAATTAACTTTAATGTACACACATGTCTTTTCTTTTCTTTTTCACTTGGAACCCATGACATGATATCTTTGTAAATAACAAAAAATTCCTCTCAGTCAGTAGAGGTCATTAGGATATCTCCTGATGAAAACTTCAGAAATCTAATTACAGTTTTGTTTTCGAATGAACCTCAATGTGCTGCTAAATATACACTAATGCACTGTGTTCGCTGTTTCACATGAATGCAGTTTAAAGTAGAGAAACTGATACACGAGGTCGATTATCTATTAGAAGGAACTTTAGATCTGATTGACTCAAGGGCGATCACGAATCTTGTAATGGGGTTTTCTCCAGCAAACAGGTATTAAGATAAGATAGTCATGTACATCTTGATGTTTTTTACTTTACATAATTGGAACTGCAAAAATGAATCTGAATCAACATTGAAGTGCACAGTCTGTTCTGCGGAGGGTGCAACAATTTTTTAAATCTTTGTTGGCATATAGGATATCTCAAAGATAGCTTCAGTCTGATATATGAAATTGAATTGATTTGATCGTCCATTACGGCCACTCGTACAATTCATCAAAGCCTAATTAGGCTTAATTTGCAGCTTTTTGCATATTTGGGAATCTTTGTACCAGACCATACCAACACCATTGAAGATTGCTATTGGTAGGCAGCTGGTATCATTTGAGTTTACCAGCGATGATTGAAAGTCCTTAATAGCTAAAAAAGTTGGAACATTGCAGATTTCTTCGGTGTTGATTTATGGCACCTTTTCAAATGCAGTAAAATATCAGCAACTGTGGGAGAGAAGGCAAACCCATCATGCAAGATATGGTTTATCTATGAAGGAAATCTGCTATTCACTAGGTACTATTAAGCTTTTGTAAGTCTCCCATCTGATTACATTGCCTTGGTTATTGACAACTGGGCAAAACATTTACTAGGATCTTACTAGCCCTTCGGTTATCCGAACTTTGGGTAACTTATTTGGGGTTTGTACTCACTACTCGGGTCATTTTGTACACATTATCAAAAGATAGATAAACAAAAATGCATACTGATTTGAAGAAAGAGAGCTTTAATCGACCTTTTGGTTCAGGTTGAGTTCTCTGTATTTCGGGTTGGCTTAATTATTGGATTACTCAAGTCCTGGTTGGTTATATATAATTTGTAATAATCACATAAGCTTTGATGACATGTGTATTTTTGGCTTCATTAGGTATCCCAAATCAGATTTTACAGAAGCCTTATCAGAGGAGGTGCATCATTACACTTATTCTTGATCATAATTCTTTATTTTAATTCAATTTTTCATTTTTCTTTTTCCTTCTTATTTGTTCACATTGGTTGTGATAGGCCCATGTGTTAATGGCCCTTGACCAAACTAATATTGACCCACAAGGCCTTGGGATTTGAACCCAATTAAGGGCCAACCCAAGGGTAAAAAGATAAGGCCATTAAAAACACATGGCCCCGAGATCAAAGGCCTAACAAGTAAACCTTTTCCTGACCCAAAAACAATAGGGCCTGAGGCCCAAATAAGAATCAAGATCGATGAGATCTAAATAAGTCGCATAGGCTTGGTCCGAGATTAAAAGACCGCAAGGCCCTTGGCCCAACAACTCGACAGCCTAACAAGGCCTGAATAGGGTCTCGCTTGCCCAAGCCCAAAAAGACCACGGAACAAAAGCAGGCCGAGCCCGAAATAACCTGGCTCGGTATCGGGTTCCCGTCACCACTGTTTATGCGAACGTCGCTGCCGTTTGTGCGAGCGTCACCACTTCTATGTGAACTCTCCTAACCGCTTTGACAACGCGTTTAGCGGTTAGAAGAGTGACCTATTTAAGGCAAACAGTTCCTTGAATTCAGAGTCGCTCAATTCCCCACACAAGGTATTGTAGAGGATAGAGCACAAATATCTTCACACCTTCACTTTGTACACAACCTCAGCCCGTCAACACAAGACGGGACGAGTCCAAAATCACTCCAACTCTCCATATGGCCTACTCCCCCGGGATAGGACGTATCAATCTCCATACAGTTGTTGCCTATGTTGTCCTAACTCTTCGGCAAACAAAGCGAGTGCTACAACCTCCAAGGCTCCCCGTAAACTCGTCGAGAAACAGACTTGCCATACATGTAGGAAACAGGGCTGTAAAGCGGCCATGAAAAATTGCGCTCGCTGCGGAGAGTGGTTCCACCCTAGCTGCGAACACGTTGAGACTCATCAGCTGGCTATTTTCTCCGAGATCACACCTTGGCATTGCGAGGATTGCCAAAGCATCATTGATGCTCGAGATGATATGGAGGAAGAGGACGAGGATTGTGGACTAGAGTACGATGATGATGATGACAATGACGATGATGATGATGACGCTGACGATGATGGTCTCGGGGAAGACTTCTTCCCCGAAGACGACTCAAGCGAGTAATACCCAAGACAGAGTCTACTTATCTATTATGTTATTCTAATTATGTTTTTGCGTACTATGTGACTTTGGCATTCCGAGAAGGAAAACTCTGTAAACCATGATTTGTATGAACAATTATATTCCCGCTATTAATCAACGTCGGTAAATCTTTAAGTGATGTAGCCAAATATAAATACTAACCTCGTCTCAAACTAGGAAGTATAGGTTGATAAGTTGGTTACAGCACTTCACTATGCCGACGTCTTACTCCTGCCCTTCCCGAGATTGTAGGTCCAACCCTCCTTATACTTCCAATCTTATTTATGGCCCTTTATATATTACAGTTCAACACATTGGGAAGATAAAATTCCTCGAATTAATATGACAGCCTGAAAAGCTGACGCCTTTATTATTCCTCGATAATAGCAATCTGCTATCAATGGTCAATTCATACGGACGGTTGTCCTTAACTACTGGCGGACCCCGCCACCATTAATGCCACAGTCAATTTTTAACACTATAAATATCGCCCATTTTTTACCACAGCCTCATTCATACAATTTCATTACCAACTCGCTTTCATTACCACCTCGTAATTACAATCCCCTTTTTACGATGCCGATTAAACGTTTAGCCAACAAAAACAAACACCCACTCGAGAAAGGTCAGGCTAGCAGAAGCCCGACACAAATTCCCAATTGGAACCCGACATGTACCTTGACCCCCGAGGAGGAACAACAGTTGATACAAGACATTCCCAACAATCTGCCATGGATGCTAGAACACGAATCCGAAACCATAAGAGACTTTCTCGACCTAAAGCTCGCATCATACGAAATGGCATGGTTGGCATTTCCCCCGCCCATTGTTTCTCTTCATACTTGCGATGCGTGTGGCGAACAAGATCCGAAGGTAGAACTAATCAAATGACGCGAATGCTACAAGTGGCACCACCTATATCATTACCAAATTACCGAGCGTACGGATCCCCACGCTGCTTTTGGAAATGCAACTCTTGCCGCATGCAATACCCAAGCGGACCTACTGTCGAAACGGCCACTGCGGCCCAACTCGAAGAAGATAATCATTTCGAGGATTCCGATAACGAAGTCCTCGCATAACAGTCCCTCGGGGACAGCGGCACTCAGTCAAGTCCATCTCGGGGATAGTGACGCTCAATCATGTCCTACTAAATGAAATGGACAAAATTCGGTTTATCCCTTATGTCTTAGTTTATATTTTCTCTTCTTCATGTAACTACTTAAATTGTCCTTATATAATTTCAATTTACATCATTGGCGTACTTCTTTTATCTCGTCATTCTCCACACATTTACAACACCGTTGTGACTATAGTAAAAAAAAAAAGAGCGAGGCGACGTCAACGCAGCGCTTGTCTTCGCTTGAAAAAGACAACTATTATCCGAGACGACAGTAAAGCTTCAATAACTAAAATTGGAATAACGTATCCGAATTATATACTTCATGACAATCTAACTTGGGCAAGGGAATATAGTCCGAGCCCGAGAACGAGATAATACAAAAGCAGATACGCTTGAGACATATAGACCAAATAATCTGTCCAAACAACGGCAACGAGCTAATATAAAAATAAACTTGCGTAATCATGGAAAGTCATTGGACTCCGAGAGTAAGACGAGACAATGACAAATTTGTTTAATTCGGGGGCTAAAAGATTTGCATGGCCCCGAGAGTAAAATGATATAAAGGTAAACCTGGTCGACGAGAATCAGACAATATACAATATTGCCGAGAGCAAGTCAACGGTAGAAATAAATCGAGGTTAAAAAGAGCCCATTAAGGGTAAAGTGAGCATTTCCGAAAAGATCTCCTTCGAAGGTAAGATTATCAAACCGAAAGCATGATACAGATGCATTTCGGCTTCGAGGGCTAATGATAGGCCCATGTGTCAATGGCCCTTGATCAAACTAATATTGGCCCACAAGGCCTTGGGATTCGGACCCAATTAAGGGCCAACCCAAGGGTAAAAATATAAGGCCATTAAAAACACATGGCCCGAGATCAAACGCCTAAAAAGTAAACCTTTCCCTAATCGGGCTCGAGGCCCAAATAAGAATCAAGATCGATCAGATTCAAATAAGTCGCGTAGGCTTGGTTCGAGATTAAAAGGCCGTAAGACCCTTGGCCCAACAACTCGACAGCCTAAGAAGGCCTGAATAGGGTCTCGCTTGCCCAAGCCCAAAAAGACCACGAAACAAAAGCAAGTTGAGCCCGAAATAACCCGACTCGGTATTGGGTTCCTATCACCGCTGTTTATGCGAACGTCACTGCTGTTTGTGCAAGCGTCACCGCTTCTATGCGAACTCCCCTAACTGTTCTTACAACACGTTTAGCTGTTAGAAGAGTGACTTATTTAAGGCAAACAATTTCTTGAATTCCGGGTCGCTCAACCCCACACAAGGTATTGTAGAGGATAGAGCATAAATACCTTCACACCTTTACTCTTTACACAACCTCGGCCCGTCAACACAAGACGGGACGAGTCCAAAATCACTCCAACTCTCCATACGGCCTACTCCCCCGGGATAGGACGTATCAGATTGTAATTTCTTTTCTTTCAATTGAATTTCTAATTATTTGCTCTACTACCTAACAAAAATCATAAATAAGATTAGTTCCCTGGATTTTTGTTCTACCAAAAGTCTAATATATCAAAGGGAATGATATTGGCCCCTCTCTATATCTCTATTATTTGTTGTTTTGATTATCTTTTGAACTGTTATTATTCTTTAAATATACTGAAAATGTGTAGACCAAAAGAATTAAGAAAAAATTAAAAAAATGACAATTGCAGCGAATTCGATGGGAGAAACAATATCAGAAAGAAATTGAGAAAATCCAAAAGAGAGAAAATGACAAGAATGATCTTCTTAAAAGGGAAAACGAACAACTTAAATTGGAGAACCAACTTCAACAAAATGAGTTGGATAAGCAGAAGCAGCAATTGAGAGAACTCATTTCTGATTTAGAAATAGGTTACAACAAGCTAAAGCAAGAGCGTGATAATGCTATTAAAGAGGCTCAAGAATTGAGAAGACAGAAAGAGCACTCTTTTGGTAATTCTGATATGGTACTGGGCTCCCAGTTTTCATTGCGTGAGCTGGAACAAGCAACTCAAAATTTTAGTGATTCGTTGAAGATTGGAGAAGGTGGTTTTGGATGCGTCTACAAGGGCTCTCTTCGTAGAACCACGGTTGCGATAAAGAAGTTGAATTCAGAGAGCTTACAAGGGTTATCAGAGTTCCAGCAAGAGGTAACAGATTATGCTAAGGATATTAATACTACATTAATTTTGCTACAACTCATAACATTTAAGACAGCAATTGATGTACTAATGGAAGCCTAATTGAGGTGTCAACCAAGCCAAATTATAGTCCATGAAATTTCTTTCATCATTTAGTTCTCATTAATTGTGCTGATACCCAATTTATTATCTTTATTATATGGACTATTTCTTAAAAATAAATTTAAAGTTGTCAACAGCAGATTATGTTTTGTTCTTACAGGTTGCTATTCTCAATAGAGTTAGACACCCAAACATTGTCAACCTAATAGGATCATGCCCCGAAATCTCGACACTTGTCTATGAGTTCTTGCCTAATGGAAGCCTTGAGGACCAGTTGGCCTGTGCTGATAACACCTCATCTCTCAAATGGCAAACCCGGATTCGCATCATCAGTGAGATTTGCTTAGGTCTTGTATTTCTCCACTCAAATAAACAACACCTTGTGATCCACGGCGACCTCAAACCAGATAATATTCTCCTCGATGCAAACTTCATCAGTAAACTCAGCGACTTTGGCATGTCCCGGATAATAAAGCAATCTGATACAAACACAACTGCCTTATATCGTACCACTCATCCTGGAGGAACATTTGCATATATTGACCCACAATTTCATTCGACCGGAGAATTGACACCAAAATCTGATGTTTACTCCTTTGGTATAATAGTGCTTCGTCTTCTGACAGGAAAGAGTGCACTGAATATTGCAAATGAAGTGCAGGAAGGCATGCGAGCTGGTAGGTTGTTGTCTATAGTCGATCAATCTGCCGGAAAATGGCCGTCTGACCTAGCTAAAAAGTTAGCTAATCTAGGTCTGAAATGTGCTGAGATATCTAGAGGAAGACGCCCTAATATGAGTTACGTTTGGGCCACGATTGAACCCTTGGTAAAGGCTGCTTCACAATTTCACAATGAAGAACATGTACCATCACATTTTATATGTCCAATAATGCAGGTATATATATATAGTTTCCCCTTCTATTTTCATAGTATTGAAACTATATATGTGCAATAGAATTTTTTATTTATTTATTGCCGGGTGAAGTGACATCCAATTAGAAAAAGAGAAAAATGGAAACAAAAATGATAGAACACATTCCTGTTTCACAAGCTCTTAGTGTCCTACTAGAATATCTTTGTAAGTTGCACCTGATAAACTGCCTCATTTTACCCTTTATTTTTGAAATTAATCACAATTACATAGACTATTGCTTTAAGGGAAAATTGGTTATTTGACACTCCAAAACTTTCCAATTGTAAAAATGTCATTCTGAAATTTGAAATTGTAAAAATACCACTCTAAACTTCATTAATTCCTAATTTTGTCATCTATACTGTATTGTTATACTATTTTTATTAAAAATTAACTGAAAAATACTGTTTTAGTATAATTATTTATGTATTTCCGATTATACCCTTCATGAATGTCAATTTGGGAAGAGAGTTACCTTCAGCTTTCCAGCACGCACCTCTTTTACCTTGTTGTACCTCAACCTCCTCTATCCAGCTGTTCACCAACTGTCAGAGAGTAGAGAGACGAGAGCAGAGAGATAGAGATGGAAAGCGTACTCAAGGCGATTGCGGCGGACTGGCTGCCTACTCAGGGCGATTGAGGTGAAGGGCTGCCTTCCGAGTAGGAGGCGGAGGGGCTGCCTTCCGAGTGGAGAGCGAAATACCCTTCTTAGAAAGGCCGAGGGCTAGGGTTCATATGTTTTTCTGAGAAGGGTATTTAGTCATAATTTTTTTTTTAACAAGCCTAATACGATATAAATGGCAAAATTAGGAATTAATGAAGTTTAGAGTGGCATTTTTATAATTTCAAATTTCGGGATGACATTTTTACAATTGAAAGGTTTTGGAGTGGCAAATAACCAATTTTCCCTTGCTTTAATTATCAGTAATTTTTTGTGCAGCATATAAATGCCAAGACCATTTTTTTTCTTCTTATTATTCTTCTTCTTGTTTCTTTGTTTTTTTTTTCTTTCTGGTCTTTCACCCATTATAGGAAATCATGAAGAATCCATGCAACGCAGCAGATGGGTTTACATATGAAGGCGAGGCAATCAAGAAATGGTTGAACGGAGGACATAACACATCTCCTATGACAAATTTGGTGTTTCCTCATCACAATCTGATTCCAAATCATGTGCTTCGTTCTGCCATCCAGGAATGGCTTGACCAACACCCACAATCTTAATATGTCATTTGGTTCAAGTTGTATTGATGTTTATTAATATTTGGTGTGCACTCTTGTTATGTCTTTCCCTTTCTTTTGCTTTGAAATCGTGTGCTTCCTTTTTCCATTTATTACACTACTAGAATATGAGTTTTTTACATGAAGAGCACTAGTTTGCTGCAAGGGAAGGACGGTCCATGCAAAAGACTAGGGGCTGCCAATTAGCCATGCGGCCCCAGTCCAGAGGTTTCCAAATGCCCCTGCGGCTCCATTGTTTTTTTTTTTATTTTTGGTAAGTGGCACAGAGAAAAAGGTCAATTTTACAGCCGATCCGAACCACTTAACATGATTTCTATATTAAAATATGGGTGGAGACCAAATTTTATATTTTTTGAAAATATTTTACTATTTTATTGGATGGGAACAAAATCTCTATTTTTTTTTATGGTCCCATATTTTCTAAAAAATAGCAATTTTGTAACTATATTTTATATTGACTCATGGCATATTAGGCATACAAGATCAACGCAGACATAGCAGCAGGAGAGAGAGGTAATTGTTTGATGTTGTTATCTTGTATCTCATGTTCTTTCCTGATTGTTTCTTATTCTGTTGTTGTTTCTCAATAAGTAATTGAAATTCGTATTCTAGCTAGCACTCGTATGAAATTTGTTATTCAATTTCTTTAATTGCTTAGTGGCTCCTCATCATATGTTATCTCTGTTTCTTTTTTTAGGTACTCAAATAGAAGAATTAATAAGAAAAAATTAATGTCATACTTTTTTTTATCTCTTATCTGCACCGTAGACATTTTCATACTTAACGGTTAACCAGGAGCAGATTTAAAGGAAACCCAGAATGACTAAACTACCCCATAAAAACAAATTAGAAATTTTACTCTTTATATTATGTATTTTTTTTAAGTGTATATATAGTTCAGTCTCTCATAAAATACTAAAATACTAAGTGTGTGGCTTGGGATTTTCAAACAGTTCAATTTGTTCGGTTTTTAACCGAATTGAAGAATTTCGGTTTAAATGGATTGGTTCGGTTGAAATTTTAAGTTTTTTCGGTTTATTAAATAGATCGGTTCAGTTTAGACTCCTTAATGGGTTGTCTGTTTGGCGATAAGGCCCAAAACTAATGAACCGTCACTCTCTCTCAGGCTCAGCTCCAGACAAGTGTAGAGGAGGGGTGAGGAGGGGAGGGGAAAAATCAAAATTTCACCTACTCCAGAAAATAATATCGGAGGGAAGGGAAATGAGTGAGCGTGGTTATTTCACTCTACACTACTAGAATATGAGTTTATTACATGGGCAGCACTAGTTTGTTGCATGATAGAAACGGTCCATACAAAAGAAATGATATATGAAAATCAACAGAAAACAAAAATCCTACTATACAGTTGTGCTAAAAAATATCCTCTCCAATAATTTGATTCATGAAAAATTACTTGGAAATTGGGAATTAAAAACAGAAAAATGGAAAAAATAAATAAAATAGACATCTCAAAAAGTTGTCGCTAATCCTACACCAATCTCCTCGGCTATTTCATCCCACAAAGGATTAAGGAGGGTTAATACTACAAGAACTAAGGCGACTATTAATTAAGGATGTTTATAATATCATAATATATGAACCTATGATCTAAGTAACTTATTTTAATGGTCAACTAAAGTAGAATCTTATTGCAGATTAAATCCTATCTTTTGCATTGTTTGCAACTTGATCCCAAGAATTCATATTTAACCAGCAACAATGTACTTTCTGTTGCTAGCAAATAACACCTCCACAGTTTCTGGTGCAACGGAAAAGGCATGGTTAAGTGCATTTCACCAAACATGTTGTGTGCACTAAAGAAAGCACCAAAGTACCAAATTTGTTGGTTCATAACAAATGGATCTTCAAATCTGTTGGTTCACAAAACAGTATCTCATCTGTTGGCTCTAGATTTGTAGCTTAAAATTCTCAATCACACAAAATATCTCTTGGAGACAAATAAACACAACAAAATTTCTAACCCATGTATGTACATTTCTCATCCATCTAAACTCTAAGATCATTTTGTATTCTTACCTTTGATTAACTCTAACAAGTGTCCCCATGGCCAATTTAATTTTTCTAAGTTGTGTTCTTACCTTTGATTAACTCTAAGATCATTTCTTAAAAAAATACTGACCGGGTTCGTGTATGGCCAATTTAATGATATCAGTCGTTTCCCGTTGTCTTCAGGAAAATTTAAGTGCTTAGTCCTGCTCAGATTGCCATAACAAGCACATGTAATTAGAGAGAAATAAAAGATTATTCTTTGCTGTGAAATAGTTTTGTTAGAACACAGATGTAAAAGAACATATCATCAAATGAACTAAAATTTACTTGAAACAGGAATTAATGATGCCAATAAACTTAAAATTAGGATACTACAATAAAAAAAGAGTAAAATTCAGAATGAGGGCTAATGAGGGCTTAATAGGAATATATGAGTTGGCAGAACCCTACTAACCTGTTTTGGTTTAACATAACCAGATATAACATAGCCTGCAAGGTGTTCGAGTAAATGCCTCACTGAAAATTCATCTAACAAGAAATGTTCTAGTAAATGCACCATCTTAATTACAGTTTATGACGCATCATAGTTCAATTCATGTTAATTAAATAACAAAGGAACAACAAAGAATAGCCCAAGAGTAATATAGCTCGCAAGGTGTTTGTCAAAATGCCCCACCTACAACTTAGAAACCAATACCAGGAACGTTGTAGTGGAAATCAGCAATCACTAACAAATGCACAGTGGGCTGTAAACATAAAAGACACCACTCCCTCAAGCTAAGAGATCAAGTTGAGAAATTAAACGACAAATGTGAACAAAAAATTGATTAGTTTATGTGACTATGAGTTATCAATTTATAACTAAATCATATTTAGAACTAATAGTTGATAAAATCTCTGGAAAGCAAGTGGCCGATGAAATTGGATCTATATAGAAATGTTTGAGGTAATGTATAAGAGGAGAGATCGGATTACACTGTTTTTGGTGACATCGAATTACATTGTCAATTTTCAAAGTTTTCAAAGTCCAAACAGTTGATCCAAACCGTTCAATATGATGGATATATTAAAATGTGTTTGTAGATCAAATTTTGCATTTTTTTAAATTTTTTACTATTTATTAAGTATTTTACAAAATCGTTGTTTTCAGACCATTGAATTTTTGTACCCATCTTAATAAATAGTAAAAAATTCAAAAAAATGTAAAATTTGATCTGCAAACACATTTTAATATATCCATCATATTGAACGGTTTGGATTGACTGTTTGTACTTTGAAAATGAACGATGTCATTCGATGTCACAAAAAAACGGTGTAATCCGATCTCTTGTCAATGTATAAAATCGTATATGAAAATTTTATAAAACAACCATTACCTCAAACATTTCAAACATAAAATTTTCGAAATTTAACGAGACAAAACTTAGAAATTGAAAATATATGTAATTTACAGCAGTTTGCAATTGCAAATTAATTTTACTAATGGAGATGCTCTTAGTCATTAATTATTAGTTAAAAGGAGGAGGAGAAAGAGGGTTTTTGGTTAATTATAGATTGCAGATTAGAATAAAGAGGCTATGATGGGCTTGGTATTTTACTCTTCACTTCTTCTTCAGCCCATTAGGCCCATTACATGTTTCTTCATTCTTTGCTGTCAATTGCTTAATTTGCGATATCCTTATTAGGTTTTATCCAAATGTCCTTGAACAGATGCTATCCAACACTGATCGTTGGTTTTATGTCCGTTCGATCATCATCGCGATTCGATATAGAAACCGGAATCTGATAATCTAAACACTGATCGGACAGTTTCCATCCTTCTTGGATTAGAATCTGTCCAAAACCCTCTGAACGAGAAAGATACAACCAACGAAAACCCCTACTGTGTCCTGTCGCCCCCTCTTTCTCTCTCTCACTCCGCGGCGACAAACCCTTCTTCCCGCCTCTCACTTGGCGCCGACTACTCCTTCCCACCTCTACCCCTATCCACAGCTCTCTCTCTCTCTGCGCTTAGGTAAGCTCTCTCTTTGCAAAATAGGTGGATCGATCCCTTGTAAATGTAAACCCCATCAAAACCCCAGCTTTGTATCCTTATGACGAGTCACAGCCTCTGCCACCGCATCAGCTGCCTCTGCACAGGCAGCAGCAGTGAACTGAGTGAATGTCATTTCAGAGTCTCTTCCTTACATACAGAAGTTCCGTGGGAAGACGGTAGTGGTGAAGTATGGTGGCGCCGCCATGAAATCGCTGGAGTTCCGTGAGTTTGTTGCAAAGGATCTCGCGTTGCTTTCGTGTGTCGGCATGAGAATGGTGCTTGTGCATGGCGGTGGGTCCGAAATTAATTCATGGTTAGCAAAAATTAATGTTGAGCCTATGTTCCTAAATGGATTGCGGGTTATGGATGAGTTGACAATGGAGGTTGTAGAGATGGTCCTTGTCGGAAAGGTGATTTCTTTTAATTTTTTTTTGTAATTTTGATGAATTGTTGGAATGAACTGTTTGTGTAAAGGTATGTATCCCAACAATTTCAAGTAATGAGTAGAAAGAAAAAGCTTTTCGAAATTCGGATGAAGCAAGGGCTGTAACTATGTGGAATTCTAGCCAATTTTATCTGAAACCACAATTATAGTACAATTTACAAATCACGGTTGAACTTTCTTTTGCACAATTTTACAATTATCCCCCTTTTGCCTTATTTAATTGATACCACGCATGTGTTAAAGTTAGTCGTATTATTTTTCCTCATATGTTGACTTACAAGTTACTTTTGCAGAAGCGTCAGAGCAACTAAAACCAAATAAATCCTTACTAATTAAGTTTACAGGTGAACAAGTCGCTTGTATCTCTCATCAATCAACAAGGTGCTATAGCTGTTGGACAGCTCGTCCTTCTCCCAATGCAGCCGCTCTTGGTTTTGTCGGTGAAGTTTCAAACATTAATCCATCAATCCTCTACCCAATTTTATCTGACGGCCACATTCCAGTGATCGCCTCTGTCGCCGCTGACGAGTTTGGCCAGGTAATTAATGTTGCAACCAATAATTATTAATACATAATCCATTGCATTTCACCGGGTGGATTTAAATAGAAATATTAAGTTACCTCAGAAAATATGGACTCCCACCCACTACCTCTAAAATTGACACCTCCTTTGAAATCAAGACTATTCATTCCCCATCGGATGGCTATAATTTACAAATCTACAATTTAGATAATAATTGTACAGCAATTAATATGAAAATAATTTCAAAATAAATATTTTCTACTTTTTAACATCTTATATGGTAAAATAATACTTATGAATGTCAATTTTATGTAATTTCATCATTGTTTGCCTCTTAAAATTGAGTCAATAATTTCGGACCGTTCATTTTTACGTTATCAATTAACGGTTGATCTGTAATGGAATGAGTCATAAGCTCTTTTTTTGTGAGTTAATGAAGATACACGGGAATATATCGTTTGTTGGTCGATCGGAATCATTAAAATTAAAGAGCATTGTGTTTATTTTACTGACGGATGAGGGGTGGGGACTATGATTCGAAGCTGAATCATTTTGAGTTTTTTTTTTTATTAAGCGGATTGTTAAGTCTGAGGTAGTGTTGTTCGAAAATGAATAGTTGGTTACTAAGCAAAGCTTAGCAATAAATGCCTTGAATAATTATGTGATTTTGTCCCTCAATAGGTAATTCGTATTCTAGCATCCAATAACATCGGCCCCATATGAAATTTGGTATTCAATTTCATTAATTGATGAGTGGTTCCCCATTGTCAGTCTCTTTTTTTTTTTTTGTTTCTTTCTAGGTAATCAAATAGATAAATTCATAAGAAACAAAATTTAAATGTCGTATTATTTGTTTCTCTTATCTGCACCGTAGCAGTTTTCATACTTAATGGTTAAGCAAATTTAAAGTAAACCCAGAATGACAAAAGTGGCTTTAATAAAGCAGTTTCAAAATGGTAACACATCTTGACAATATATTTATAATTTATTTTTGCAATTTCAAAATCCAAACAATCGATCCAAATCGTTCAAAATGATCTACATATTAAAATGCGTTTGCAGACCAAATTTTACATTGTTTGGAAATTTTAATATTTATTAAGATGTGTAAAAAGTTGTTGTTTTCAGAAAATTCTGAACCATTGAAAAACAACGATTTTTAAAAATCTAAAATAATATTAAACAATTTCACAAAAAATGAAAATGGACTGCAAGCACATTGTAATATGGAGATCATGTTGAATAGTTCAGATCCACTGTTTGAATTTTGAAATCACAAAAAAAAAAAATTATAAATTTATGATATCAAGATGTGTCACTATTTTAGTGTAATTGAATCCCTTCTTATGATAATAATGCAGATTTAAAAGTGGCTTTAATATAGCAGTAATTTTTTGCTTGATCTCTAAAGAAAAAGATGCTCAATCTGTCAAGCAATATAGACCTATCTCTAAATTTAAAGATGCTCATGTTCTTTCCTATTTGTTGCTTATTCTGTTTTTGTCCCTCAATAGGTAATTTGTATTCTAGCACTCAATAACATCGGCCCCATATGAAATTTGGTATTCAATTTCATTAATTGCTGAGTGGCTCCCCATTGTCAGTCTCTGTTTTTTTTTTTTCTTTCTTTCTAGGTAATCAAATAGATAAATTAATAAGAAAAAAAATTTAAATGTCGTATTTTTTGTTTCTCTTATCTGCACCATAGAAGTTTTCATACTTAATGGTTAAGCAAATTTAAAGTAAACCCAGAATGACAAAAGTGGCTTTAATAAAGCAGGGATTTTGGGAAAGGCAAAACAAGTTTTGAGGTGAGTTTGGGCCTGCGTATAATTGAAGCCTTTTATGATAATGATACAGAGTTAAAAGTGGCTTTAATAAAGCAGTGATTTTTCGGCTTGATCTCTAAAGAAAAAGATGCTGAATCTGTCAAGCAATATAGACCTATCTCTTTGGTTAATTGTAAACTAAAAAATTATCTCTAACTTGCTTACCAATAGACTAGAATCATTGATGAAAAGACTAATTCTCTGAACCTCTCACCCTCTCTCACCCTCTCTTCCTTCTCTCCATTTTTCTTGTCTTGGTTCTGGCTGCCTCTACCCCTCCATTCTCCGCCGCCTTTCCTCTCTAAGACTCTGACTCATCTCTCCTCGCTTCTAGTTTTAGGTTATCCTTGCTCCATCGTCTCTCTCTCTCTCTCTAGAAATTGTTCATTTTGCTAATGCAATGCTCCTGTCACGTCAGTAAATCTATTCTTTGTTTTTGA
Source organism: Carex kokanica (assembly GCA_025461125.1). Lineage (NCBI taxonomy): Eukaryota > Viridiplantae > Streptophyta > Magnoliopsida > Poales > Cyperaceae > Carex > Carex kokanica. The sequence continues at coordinate 26,990 of JAJGRX010000186.1, read as the reverse complement.
GGTGGTGGTTGCTTATAACAAGGTCTTTAATGGGTGCTAAGCCATCAATAGCAACCGCAGAGGTAAAGGAAGAACAAAAGGTGTATGTTTGTTTGCCTTATATCTATGATGAAGGAAAGCATATCCTTTCATGGGTTCTCAGCCATTTTCCAAAGGATGAAACTAAAATCTTTGCCACTTGCATCGGCCCTCCTTCAGATAGTGAGTTTGTATATTTTCTACCAATGCTGCTGCAATCATTTTATTTTTGAAAGATGTTTGTTATCTTCACTTGAAGTAATTTTATTCTACGAGTACTGTGGATCATATTGTTTTATGACTGCGCTTGTGCACTTCCCTTCGCACACAAAATCCCTCAATTCTGAAATTTTCTATTTCATAAAAATTTGATTCTGAATTTTGGAAAGTTAAATCCCCAATTACCTATAAAAGATTAATATTAATTGGTTCCAATCCTTATCCTGATTCCTTTTCTGGTTGTAAATGGAAGCTTATCTCATTGATAACCAATTTTATGTACCAGAAGAGTCCAAAAAATTAAACAAGTCCTTCTGCATTTAAATGTCATACTCATGCAATTGTTTCCATTCTGAAACAGGTGCATTTCACCCTATGTGGAGGGAGGTATACAATGAAACTCTAGACAAACATATGGCTGAGTGTGCAATACAGAAGGTGAAATTTAGTTTTAATTAATTAACTTTAATGTACACATATGTCTTTTCTTTTCTTTTTCACTTGGGAACCCATGACATGATATCTTTGTAGATAACAAAAACTTCCTCTCAGTCAGTACAGGTCAATAGGATATCTCCTGATGAAATCTTCTGAAATTTAATTACGGTTTTGTTTTCGAATGAACCTCAATGTGCTACTAAATATACACTAATGCATTGTGTTCACTGTTTCACATGAATGCAGTTTAAAGCAGAGAAACTGATACACGAGATTGATCATCTAGTAGAAGGGACTTTAGGTCTGATTGACTCAAGGGAAATCAAGAATCTTGTAATGGAGTTTTCTCCAACAAACAGGTATTAAGATAAGACAGTCATGTATATCTTGAAGTTTTTTACTTAACATAATTACAACTGCAAAAAATGAGTCTGAATCAACAATTATGTACACAGTCTGTTCTGCTGGGGTGCAACAATTTTTTAACCTTTGTTGTCATATAGGATATCTCAAAGATACCTTCAGTCTGATATATGAAATTGAATTGATTCGATCCTCCATTACGGCCATGCTAATTGCAGTACTATTCATCAAAGCCTAATTAGGCAAAAAATTTGGAACATGGAAAATTTCCTCAGTGTTGATCTCTGGCACATTTTTAAATGCAGTGAACTTGTCAATATGAGTTGAGTTTTAAATCATATGTCTAATATGAGTTGCTTGATCCAAGTTAGTTCACTTGTGATTGATGTCATGACACGATATTCGGTTTCGGTGCTTGATTGTGTTATAACATTTTGTTTCTTGTTTTTCCATGTGACTAGATTTTCGCCAACAAATGTGCAAAAACCGGTTGTCGGAATAGCCACATATATTATTAGAATTATTATTTTTCACCCAAATACCTTTACCGGAATTATTTTTTAAAAATCTTAAAATTCTATTTGCTGCTTCTAAATGTGGTGTTCTTAGTAAGTGCATGAACTTACTAATTTGACTTATGAAAAATGAAATATCCGGATGAGTGATCGGGTCAAAATATATAGCAAAAATCACTATCTTTTCTTGCGAAAATGGCCAAAAGCGAATGCAAAGTAGCAATTTTTTCAATTTATTTACCACAAACATATTTTTAAGCTATTTTGACAGGTTTTGAAGAAAAGTTGCGTATTTAATTAATTGCTGAGTGGTTCCCATTGTCAGTATTTTTTTTTGTTTCTTTCTAGGTAATCAAATAGATAAATTCATAAGAAAAAAAACTTAAATGTCGTATTTTTTGTTTCTCTTATCTGCACAGTAGAAGTTTTCAAACTTAATGGTTAAGCAAATTTAAAGTAAACCCAGAATGACAAAAGTGGCTTTAATAAAGCAGTGATATTGGGAAAGGCGAAACACATTTCTTCCCATAGACTAGAAAGTCTAGAATCATTGATGAATAGACTAATTCTCTGAACCTCTCACTCTCTCTCACCCTTTCTTCCTTCTCTCCATTTTTCTTTGTCTTGGTTCCGACCGCCTGTACCCCTCTATTCTCCACCGCCTTTCCTCTCTAAGACTCTGACTCGTCTCTCCTTGCTTCTAGTTTTAGGTTATCCTTGCTCCGTCTCTCTCTCTCTCTCTCTAGAAATTGTTCATTTTGCTAATGTAATGCTCCTGTCATGTCAGTAAATCTATTCTTTGTTTTGGAGGTGGTGGTTGCTTATAACAAGGTCTTAGTGGAAGATCTTTTTCTCCAATAAGTGAATCATCGATCAATGGCAACCGCAGAGGTAAAGGAAGCACAAAAGGTGTATGTTTGTTTGCCTTGGAATTATGATGAAGGAAAGCATATCCTTTCATGGACTCTCAGCAATTTTCCAAAGGATGAAACTATAATCGTTGCCACTTACATCGGCACTACTTCATATAGTGAGTTTGTATACTGTCTACCAATGCTGCTGCAATCATTTTATTTTTGAAAGATTTTTGTTATCTTCACTTGAAGTAGTTTTATTCTATGAATACTGTGGATCATATTGTTTTATGAATGCGCTTGTGCACCTCCCTTCCCACACAAAATCCCTTAATTCTGAAATTTTCTATTTCATAAAAAATTGATTCTGAATTTTGGAAAGCTAAATCCCCAATTACCCATAAAAGATTAATGTTAATTGGTTCCAATCCTTATCTTGATTCCTTTTGTGGTAGTAAATGGAAGCTTATATATCTCATTGATAACCAATTTTATGTACCGGAAGAGTCCAAAAAATTAAACAAGACCTGCTGCATTTAAATGTCATATTCGTGCAATTGTTTCCATTCTGAAACAGGATTATTTCGCAATATGTGGAGGATTGTCTACAATGAAACTCTAGACAAACATCTGGCTCAGTGTGCAACACAGAAGGTGAAATTTAGTTTTAATTAATTAACTTTAATGTACACATATGTCTTTTCTTTTCTTTTTCACTTGGGAACCCATGACATGATATCTTTGTAAATAACAAAAATTTCTCTCAGTCAGTAGAGGTCAATAGGATATCTCCTGATGAAAACTTCTGAAATTTAATTACGGTTTTGTTTTCGAATGAACCTCAATGTGCTACTAAATATACACTAATGCACTGTGTTCACTGTTTCACATGAATGCAGTTTAAAGCAGAGAAACTGATACACGAGATTGATCATCTAGTAGAAGGGGCTTTAGGTCTGATTGACTCAAGGGAAATCAAGAATCTTGTAATGGAGTTTTCTCCACCAAACAGGTATTAAGTTAAGACAGTCATGTATATCTTGATGTTTTTTACTTAACATAATTACAACTGCAAAAAATGAGTCTGAATCAACAATTAAGTACAGTCTGTTCTGCTGGGGTGCAACAATTTTTTAACCTTTGTTGTCATATAGGATATCTCAAAGATACCTTCAGTCTGATATATGAAATTGAATTGATTCGATCCTCCATTACGGCCATGCTAATTGCAGTACTATTCATCAAAGCCTAATTAGGCAAAAATTTTGGAACATGGAAAATTTCCTCAGTGTTGATCTCTGGCACATTTTTAAATGCAGTGAACTTGTCAAAGAGAAGGCAAATCCATCATGCATGATATGGTTTATTCAAAATGGACATCTGATCGACACTAGGTACTATTAAGCTTTTGTAAGTTATCCATGTGATAAAATTGCCTTGGTTACTGGCAACTGGGCAAAACATTTGCTACTTCACTATGTGCCATAATAGGTTGGCTGATGCGGATGCGTGCTTTGAGTACAGTTATGGCTGGATAATTATAGATTCATGCCAACTTTGCTGATAAATGCTCAACCTTATATATTAGCTTATATAAAATTTCTGCTCATTTTGGGTTGGGTTTAATTGTATCTTGGTGCTTTTTAGATAGGATCAATAGCCTTATGGTTAACCGAGCTTTGGGGTTTGTATTCACTACTCAGGTCATTTTGTACACATTACCAAAAGACAAAAAAACGAAAATGCATACTGATTTGAAGAAATAGAGCTTTAATCATTTTGGTTCAGGTTGAGTTCTCTGTATTTCGGGTTGGCTTAATTATTACATTAGCTTTAATGACATGTGTATTTTTGGCTTCATTAGGTTACCCAGATTAGATTTGCCAAAGGCCACATCTGAAGAGGTGCATCTTTCCACTTATTCTTGATCATAATTCCTTATTTTATTTCAATCTTCACTTTCCTTCTTATTTCTTTAAATTGATTTCAATTTCTTTTCTTTCTATTAAATTTCTAAGTTTTAGCTCTACTACCTAAGAAAAATCATAAATAAGATTTCCCTAAAGTTTTGTTCTACTGAAAGTCTAATATATCAAAGGGAATGACCTCGGCCCCTCTCTATCTTTGTTGTTTCGATTATTTTCTGAACTGTTATTCTTTAAATATACTGGATTGTGTTGAAAGATATGTACCTTTATGACATAACTGAAAAAGGTTAGCATGATCAATACAAGATAATTACTTTACCGGGTGCGATTGGAATATTGGCATGGTCATGAAGCATGATTTCAACGTAATTACAAGTAATTACTACTAATAAGAATTGACTTCAGAACTAATAAACAAATAAAACGAAGCAAATGATACAGAAAGAATTTTAGAAAACAAATATAATTAGAAGGGTCCAATTAAAACACCCACACAAAAATGTTATCAGTTTTTGGAGTAAATTTATTTATTTTTCTTTAAAGTAAATGATAATAATAACAGTATGGTGCAAAATTGGTCTATATTCAATAAAAACTAATTCAACATTCTGATTTATAGATTGATCCAGGTTTAAATATGGCCCTTCATCTCAGCCTAGAAACGGAGTCGCAGCAAAGGGAGAAACTACATCAGAAAGAAATTGAGGAAAATCAAAAGAGAGAAAATGAATCATCAATGGCAACTGCAGAGGTAAAGGAAGAACAAAAGGTGTATGTTTGTTTGCCTTATATCTATGATGAAGGAAAGCATATCCTTTCATGGGTGCTCAGCCATTTTCTAAAGGATGAAACTAAAATCGTTGCCACTTACATCGGCCCTCCTTCATATAGTAAGTTTGTATATTGTCTACCAATGCTGCCGCAATCATTTTATTTTTGAAAGATGTTTGTTATCTTCACTTGAAGTAATTTTATTATATGAGTACTGTGGATCATATTGTTTTATGACTGAGCTTGTGCACCTTCCTTCGCACACAAAATCCCTCAATTCTGAAATTTTCTATTTCATAAAATTTTGATTCTGAATTTTGGAAAGCTAAATCCCCAATTACCCATAAAAGATTAATGTTAATTGGTTCCAATCCTTATCCTGATTCCTTTTCTGGTTGTAAATGGAAGCTTATCTCATTGATAACCAATTTTATGTACTAGAAGAGTCCAAAAAATTAAACAAGTCCTTCTGCATTTAAATGTCATACTCGTGCAATTGTTTCCATTCTGAAACAGGTGCATTTCACCCTATGTGGAGGGAGGTATACAATGAAACTCTAGACAAACATCTGGCTCAGTGTGCAATACAGAAGGTGAAATTTAGTTTTAATTAATTAACTTTAATGTACACATATGTCTTTTCTTTTCTTTTTCACTTGGGAACCCATGACATGATATCTTTGTAAATAACAAAAATTTCTCTCAGTCAGTAGAGGTCATTAGGATATCTCCTGATGAAAACTTCAGAATTTAATTACAGTTTTGTTTTCGAATGAACCTCAATGTGCTACTAAATATACACTAATGCACCGTGTTCACTGTTTCACATGCATGCAGTTTAAAGCAGAGAAACTGATACCCGAAATTGATCATCAAGTTGATGGGACTTTAGATCTGATTGACTTAAGGGCGATCACGAATCTTGTAATGGAGTTTTCTCCAACAAACAGGTATTAAGATAAGACAGTCATGTATATCTTGATGTTTTTTACTTCACATAATTACAACTGCAAAAAATGAGTCTGAATCAACAATTAAGTACACAGTCTGTTCTGCTGGGGTGCAACAATTTGTTAACCTTTGTTGTCATATAGGATATCTCAAAGATACCTTCAGTCTGATATATGAAATTGAATTGATTCGATCCTCCATTACGGCCATGCTAATTGCAGTACTATTCATCAAAGCCTAATTAGGCAAAAAATTTGGAACATGGAAGATTTCCTCAGTGTTGATCTCTGGCACATTTTTAAATGCAGTGAACTTGTCAAAGAGAAGGCAAATCCATCATGCAGGATATGGTTTATTCAAAATGGACGTCTGATCGACACCAGGTACTATTAAACTTTTGTAAGTTATCCATGTAATAAAATTGCCTTGGTTACTTGCAACTGGGCAAAACATTTGCCACTTCACTATGTGCCATATTAGGTTGGCTGATGCGGATGGGTGCTTTTGAGTACAGTTAGGGCTGGGTAATTATAGATTCAGGCCAACCTTGCTGATAAATGCTCAACCTTATATATTAGCTTAAATAAAATTTCTGCTCATTTTGGGTCGGGTTTTATTGTATCTTGGTGCTTTTTAGATAGGATCTCGCTAGACCTTCGGTTATTCTACACTAGGTACTATTCAGCTTTTGTAAGTTTCCCATGTGATTACATTGCCTTGGTTATTGACAACTGGGCAAAACATTTGCTAGGATCTTACTAGCCCTTCGGTTATCCGAGCTTTGGGTAACTTATTTGGGGTTTGTACCCACTACTCAGATCATTTTGTACACATTATCAAAAGACAGATAAACAAAAATGCATACTGATTTGAGAAAGAGAGCTTTAATCGACCTTTTGGTTCAGGTTGAGTTCTCTGTATTTCGGGTTGGCTTAATTATTGGATTACTCAAGTCCTGGTTGGTTATATCTAATTTGTAATAATCACATAAGCTTTGATGACATGTGTATTTTTGGCTTCATTAGGTATCCCAAATCAGAATTTACAGAGGCTTCATCTGAGGAGGTGCTTCACTACACTTATTCTTGATTATAATTCTTTATTTAATTTCAGTTTTTCATTTTTCTTTTTCCTTCTTATTTGTTGAATTTCTAATTATTTGCTCTACTACCTAACAAAAATCATAAATAAGATTAATTCCCTGGATATTTGTTCTACCAAAAGTCTAATATATCAAAGGGAATGATATTGGCCCCTCTATCTCTATTATTTGTTGTTTTGATTATCTTCTGAACTGTTATTCTTTAAATATACTGAAATGTGTAGACCAAAAGAATTAAGAAAAAAATTTAAAAATTGACAATTGCAGCGAATTCGAAGGGAGAAACTACATCAGAAAGAAATTGAGGAAATCCAAAAGAGAGAAAATGACAAGAATGATCTTCTTAAAAGGGCTGCAATTCAAAAGGAGAAACTACATCAGAAAGAAATTGAGGAAATCCAAAAGAGAGAGAATGACAAGAATGATCTTCTTAAAAGGGAAAACGAACAACTTAAATTGGAGCAGCTCAGAAACCAACGAAATGACAATTACAAGGTAGAAATGGAGTTGCAGCGAAGGGAGAAACTACACCAGAGAGAAATTGAGAAAATCCAAAAGAGAGAAAATAACAAGAATGATTTTCTTAAAAGGGCTGCAATTCGAAGGTTGAAACTACATAAGAAAGAAATTGAGAAAATCCAAAAGAGAGAAAATGACAAGAATGATCTTCTTAAAAGGGAAAACGAACAACTCAAATTGGAGAACCAACTTCAACAAAATGAGTTTGATAAGCAGAAGCAGCAATTGAGAGAACTCATTTCTGATTTAGAAATAGGTTATAACAAGCTAGAGCAAGAGCGTGATAACCAACTACTCAGAAACCAACGAAATGATTTGGATCAGCAGAAGCAGCAATTGACAAAACTCATTTCTGATTTTGGTAATTTTTGTAAGAGAGAAAAGATGTAAGAAAACAACTTATTATTGCAATCTTATTTTCAGCTTTATATGTATCTCTATTTATAGAAGAAAAATAAAAACCTTCCGTTGTACTATTAATTACAACTACTAACTCCTAATCTATTAACTACATGACACTATTTCCTACAACTAGCAGTTACAATGCAAATTTGTAACTAGCCATTATTTTTAACACTCCCTCTCAAGTTAGGAATGTATATATCATACTATCCTAGCTTGCTTGTAATTTTCTCAAATTGTCTCGGATCTAAGTCTTTAGTGAAGATATCTGCGAGTTGATCTTCACTTTTTACATATGGTGTTTCAATTTCTTTTGCTTGAATTTTTTCTCTAATAAAGTGACAATCCATTTCTATGTATTTTGTTCGTTCATGAAACACGGGATTTGAAGCTATGTGTCGTGCTGAATTATTGTCGCAATACATTTTCATTGGTTCTTGAGTTTTAAATCCTATCTAATAGGAGTTGCTTGATCCAAGTTAGTTCACTTGCGATTGATGTCATGACACGATATTCAGCTTCGGCGCTTGATTGTGCTATAACATTTTGTTTCTTGTTTTTCCATATGACTATATTTCTGCCAACAAATGTGCAAAAACCGGTTGTCAGAATAGTCACATATATCATTAGAATTATTATTTTTTATCAAAATACCTTTATCGGGATTATTTTTTAAAAATCTTAAAATTCTATTTGCTGCTTCTAAATGTGGTGTTCTTAGTGAGTGTATGAACTTACTAATTTGGCTTACGGAAAATAAAATATCCGGTCAAAACATATAGCGAAAATCACTATCTTTTCTTGCAGAAAATGACTAAAAGCGAATGCAAAGTAGCCATTTTTTCAATTTATTTACCGCAAATATATTTTTATGCTATTTTGACAGGTTTTGAAAAAAGTTGCGTATTTAATTAATTGTTGAGTGGTTCCCCATTGTCAGTCTTTTTTTTTTTGTTTCTTTCTAGGTTATCAAATAGATAAATTCATAAGAAAAAAATTTAAATGTCGTATTTTTTGTTTCTCTTATCTGCACCGTAGAAGTTTTCAAACTTAATGGTTAAGCAAATTTAAAGTAAACCCAGAATGACAAAAGTGGCTTTAATAAAGCAGTGATTTTGGGAAAGGCAAAACAAGTTTTGTGCTGAGTATGAGCCTGCGTACTCTAAATTGCTTACTAATTCTCTGAACCTCTCACACTCTCTCACCCTTTCTTCCTTCTCTCCATTTTTCTTGTCTTGGTTCCAACTGCCTCTACCCCTCCATTCTCTACCACCTTTCCTCTCTAAGACTGACTCGTCTCTCCTTGCTTCTAGTTTTAGGTTATCCTTGCTCCATCGTCTCTCTCTCTCTCTCTCTCTCTCTCTCTAGAAATTGTTCATTTTGCTAATGCAATGCTCCTGTCCTGACAGTAAATCTATTCTTTGTTTTGGAGGTGGTGGTTGCTTATAACAAGGTCTTAGTAGGAAGATCTTTTTCTCCAATAAGTGAATCATCGATCAATGGCAACCGCAGGGGTAAAGGAAGAACAAAAGGTGTATGTTTGTTTGCCTGATATCTATGGTGAAGGAAAGCATATCCTTTCATGGACGCTCAGCCATTTTCCAAAGGATGAAACTAAAATAGTTGCCACTTACATCGGCAGTACATCGGCATATAGTGAGTTTGTATATTGTCTACCAATGCTGCTGCAATCATTTTAATTTTGAAAGATTTTTGTTATCTCCACTTGAAGTAATTTTGTTATCCCTCAATTCTGAAAATTTCTAATTTCATAAAAATTTGATTCTCAATTTTGGAAAGCTAAATCCCAATTACCCATAAAAGATTAATGTTAAATGGTTTCAAGACCAAGACACAATCAATTGATTTATGTACCACAAGAGTCCAAAAATTTTTATGGTAGTAAATGGAAGCTTATGATCTCATTGATAACCAATTTTATGTACCACAAGAGTCCAAAAAATTAAACAAGTCCTACTGCATTTAAAATTTAAATGTCATACTCATATAATTGTTTCAATTCTAAAACAGTTTCAAGACCAAGACACAATCAATTGAGGGAGAGAATCAACAGAACTCTAGACAAACATGTGGCTCAGTGTGCAATACAGAAGGTGAAATATAATTTGAATTAATTAACTTCAATGTACAAGTATGTTTTTTTCTTTTCTTCTTCACTTGGGAACCCATGACATGATATCTTTGTAAATAAAAAGTTTCCTCAGTCAATAGAGGTCATTAGGATATCTCCTACTGAAAACTTCAGAAAGTTAATTACGGTTTTGTTTTTCAATGAACCTCAATGTGCTACTCAATATACACTAACACACTGTCCACTGTTTCACTTGAGTGCAGTTTAAAGCTGAGAAACTGCTACAAGAGGATGGTGATGTCCCATTCCAGCACCAACAGGCACCAACAGTTCCATTCCAGCACATGCCCGGTATGCCCCATCCAGTTCCATTCCAGCACCAACAGGCACCTTCACCGGTACAACTCCAATTTGGGGCCCACGGCCCACAAATGCCAACGCCTCAGGGGGTTGTCCCCAGCTCTTTACAAAAGACAATGACAATGACACTGCCGGTGGGGAGTGGTCCCAATCAGGTGCCACAACCGATGTTTGTGTCTGGCATCCAGCCCCATGGCCTCCAGCAACAGGCGCTGCTGCACCAGAGCCAGGGCATGGGATTTGTGCCTACTACGGGCCACCAGTTGGGCCAGCCCCAGTTGGGTGGAATGGGCATGGGCAGCCTCGGCCCTCGATATCCAACGCCTCAGCAGTCTCCTGCTAAGTTTGGTAGTGCCTGCAAGGCTCCCATTGTGAAAATCATTGACCCACCTAACATGGCAGCCCAGTCGCAACCTATACAAACTCTACCACGTCATATGGGGTACTACCACCAAGTACACCACGGCTCTTATAATCCTTCAGCTATGTACTTCCCAGGATCAAACATACCCCTTACTAGTACCCAGATGCCTACTGGCTCCCAGCCACCTCAGTACCCACACCCAGTGCCTCAACCTGGGCAGACAATGACATTTATGAACCCGCAATCTGTTATAAATTAAGTTCCAAGCAGTAAGCCGGTAGCAACACCTAACTCTCAATCTCATGCTGATTCAGAGACTGTGCCTCCACCAAGTACAGCCAGACCCACGGTGACAATAACTCAACCAGTTAAAGTGGAAGCACCTAAGCAATCAAAGCCATTTCAGACAGAAGTAGGGATTTTAGAGCTGATTGACTTAAGGGCGATCAAGAATCTTGTAATGGGGTTTTCTCCAACAAACAGGTATTAAGATAAGATAGTCATGTACATCTTGATTTTTTTACTTTACACAATTAGAACTGTAAAAAATGAGTCTGAATCAACAACTAAGTACTAAGTCTGTATTTTAAAGATCGTCTCAGTCTGATATAAGAAATTGAATCGATTTGATCCTCCATTAAGGTCGTGCTACACAGCTGAGGATAATTGTAGTACTATTCTTCAAGGCCTAATTAGGCCTTTGTTGCAAATTTGGGCATCTTTGTACCAGACCATATTAACATCATTTAAGATTGTTATTGGTAGGCAACTGGTATCATTTGAGTTTACCTGCAACGGTTTAAAAATCCTTAGTAGCAAAAAAGTTGGAATATGGCAGCTTTCTTCAGTGTTGATTTCTAGTACCTTTTCAAATGCAGTAAAATACCAGCAATTGTGGCAGAGAAGGCAAACCCATCATGCAAGATATGGTTTATCTCTGAAGGAAATCTGCTATTCACTAGGTACTATTAAGCTTTTGTAAGTCTCCCATGTGATTACATTGCCTTGGTTACTGACAACTGAGCAAAACACTAGCCCTTCGGTTAACTTATCTTTGGTTAAACTTATTTGAGGTCATTTTGTACACAATATCAAAAGACAGAGAAACAAAATGCATACTGATTTGAAGAAATAGAGCTTTATTCCTTTTGGTTCAGGTTGAGTTAGTATTTTGGGTTGGCTCAATTATTGGGTTACTCGAGTTCTGGTTGGTTATATCTATTTTTTAATAATCACATAAGAAGCTTTGATGACGTCTATTTTTTGGCTTCATTAGGAATCCCAAATCAGATTTGACAGAGGCCACATCTGAAGAGGTGCATCATTCCACTTATCCTTGATCATAATTCTTTATTTCAATTTTCTTTTTCCTTCTTACTTGTTCAAATTGATTTCAATTTCTTTTCTTTCAATTGAATTTCTATGTTTTTGCTCTACTACCTAAGAAAAATCTTAAATAAGATTTCCCTAAATTTTTGTTCTACCAAAAGTCTAATATATCAAAGGGAATGACCTCGGCCCCTCTCTATCTTTGTTGTTTTGATTATTTTCTGAACTATTATTCTTTAAATATCGCTGATCCATTGGTCCAGAATTTTTTACTATTTTGCGACTGTTTACCCGGATCAGCGATTTTCAAAATGGCTTAATATATAGTACAAATATTCCAAAAAATGTAAAATTTGGTGTCCAAGCACATTTCAATATGGAGATCATGTTGAGCGGTTCGGATCGGTTGTTTGGATTTTCAAAATAAAAATATGGCGTGTAGGACAAACTTATTTTACTCCATGTCTCACCCTAGCCCATCCCTATATATATATATATATAGAGAGAGAGAGAGAGAGAGCTGGGCTACGGTACTTCGCGAAGTAAAGAAAGTGTTTTACTTCACGTCTATATCTTCAATTTCAAAGTTCAGAACGTTGATCTCTATATTAAATTGTGCTTGGAGACCAAATTTTACAATTTTTAGAAATTTTTTACTTTTTTTTGGGAATTGTTTAAAATCACTGATTTTCAGAAATTCGTGGACCATAAAAAATCAATGATTTTAAAAGGTTCCAAAAAAATAGTTAAAAGTTTCTAAAAAATTGTAAAATTTGGTCTCCAAGCACAATTTATTATGGAGATCAACTTGAACGGTTCAGATCGACGTTTTGAACTTTTAAATTGAAGATATAGACATGAAGTAAAACACTCGCTTTACTTCGCGAAATACCGTAGCCCAACTCTCTCTCTCTCTCTATATATATATATATATATATATATATAGGGTCTGTCTATATATAGCCGTGTGATGTCCAAACAGCAAATTCAAACCGTTAGATGTTTAATCTATACTATAATCTACTTGGAGACCAAATTTTACATTTTTTGGAATTTTTTTACTATATATTAAGTTGGTTTGAAAACCGCTGTTTTTAGTAAATTTCTACAATGTTAAAAACAGCGGTTTTCAAACCATCTTAATATATAGTAAAAAAATTCCAAAAAATGTCAAAATTTGGTCTCCAAGTAGATTATAGTATAGATTAAACATCTAACGGTTTGAATTTGTTGTTTGGACATCACACGGCTAAATATAGCCCCGGCAGCACCTCGGCCGAACTGTTGCCGGCAGCAAATTAGCCACAGCCTATATATATATATATATATTCAATAAAAAAGTAATTCAACATTCTGATTTATAGATTGATTCGGGGTTAAATATGGCTGTCTCCTGCTTGAAGAAATTTACACAAAAATATCGAATGAATATTATATTTTTCATAGCAGATATTTTGTTAGTAAATATATTATCAGACCAAAAGAATTAAGCAAAAAAAAATTTACAATTGCAGCAAATTCGAAGGGAGAAACGACATCAGAAAGAAATTGAGGATATCCAAAAGAGAGAAAATGACAAGAATGATCTTCTTAAAAGGGAAAATGAACAACTTAAATTGGAGAACCAACTTCAACAAAATCAGTTGGATAAGCAGAAGCAGCAACAAATTCGAAGGGAGAACCGACATCAGAAAGAAATTGAGGAAATCCAAAAGAGAGAAAATGACAAGAATGATCTTCTTAAAAGGGAAAACGAACAACTTAAATTGGAGATCCAACTTCAACAAAATGAGTTGGATAAGCAGAAGCAGCAGCAAATTCGAAGGGAGAACCGACATCAGAAAGAAAGTGAGGAAATCCAAAAGCGAGAAAATGACAAGAATGATCTTCTTAAAAGGGAAAACGAACAACTTAAATTGGAGAACCAACTTCAACAAAATGAGTTGGATAAGCAGAAGCAGCAATTGAGAGAACTCATTTCTGATTTAGAAATAGGTTACAACAAGCTAAAGCAAGAGCGTGATAATGCTATTAAAGAGGCTCAAGAATTGAGAAGACAGAAAGAGCACTCTTTTGGTAATTCTGATATGGTACTGGGCTCCCAGTTTTCATTGCGTGAGCTAGAACAAGCAACTCAAAATTTTAGTGATTCGTTGAAGATTGGAGAAGGTGGTTTTGGATGCGTCTACAAGGGCTCTCTTCGTAACACCACGGTGGCGATAAAGAAGTTGAATTCAGAGAGCTTACAAGGGTTATCAGAGTTCCAGCAAGAGGTAACAGATTATGCTAAAGATAGTAATACTATATTAATTTTGCTACAACTCATAACATTTAAGGCGGCAATTCATGTACTAATGGAAGCCTAATTGAGGTGTCAACCAAGCCAAATTACAGTCCATGAAATTTCTTTCATCATTTTAGTTCTAATCAGTTGTGCTGGTACCTAATTTATTATCTTTATTATATGGACTATTTCTTAAAAATAAATTTGAAGTTGTCAACAGTAAAGTAAGTTTTGTTCTTACAGCTTGCTATTCTCAATAGAGTTAGACACCCAAACATTGTCAACCTAATAGGATCATGCTCCGAAATCTCGACACTTGTCTATGAGTTCTTGCCTAATGGAAGCCTTGAGGACCGGTTGGCCTGTGCTGATAACACCTCATCTCTCAAATGGCAAACCCGGATTCGCATCATCAGTGAGATTTGCTTAGGTCTTGTATTTCTCCACTCAAATAAACCACACCTTGTGATCCACGGTGACCTCAAACCAGATAATATTCTCCTCGATGCAAACTTCATCAGTAAACTCAGCGACTTTGGCATTTCCAAGATCATAAAGCAATCTGATACAAACACAACTGCCTTATATCGTACCACTCATCCTGCAGGAACATTTGCATATATTGACCCCCAATTTCATTCAACCGGGGAACTGACACCAAAATCCGATGTTTACTCCTTTGGTATAATAGTGCTTCGTCTTTTGACAGGAAAGCGTGCACTGAATATTGCAAATGAAGTACAGGAAGGCATGCGAGTTGGTAGGTTCCTGTCTATAGTTGACAAATCTGCTGGAAAATGGCCGTCTGACCTAGCCAAAAAGTTAGCTAAACTTGGTCTGAGATGTGCTGATATATCCAGAAGAAAACGCCCTGATATGAATCAGGTTTGGGCCACGATTGAACCCTTGGTAAAGGCTACTTCACAATTTCACAATGAAGAACATGTACCATCACATTTTATATGTCCAATAATGCAGGTATATATATAGTTTCCCCTTCTATTTTCATGGTATTGCAACTATACAAGTGCAATAGAATATTTTATTTATTTATTGCCGGGTGAAGTGACATCCAATTAGAAAAAGAGAAAAAATGGAAACAAAAATGATTGAACACACACATTCCTGTTTCACAAGCTCTTATAGTGTCCTCCTAGAATATCTTTGTAAGTTGCACCTGATAAACTGCCTCATTTTACCCTTTATTTTTTAAATTAATCACAATTACAGACTATTGCTTTAATTATCAGTAACTTTTTGTGCAGCATATAAATGCCAAGACACTTTTTTTTCTTCTTCTTATTATTATTTTTTCTTTCTGGTGTTTCACCGATTATAGGAAATCATGAAGAATCCATGCATCGCAGCAGATGGGTTTACATATGAAGGCGAGGCAATCAAGACATGGTTGAACAGAGGACATAACACATCGCCTATGACAAACTTGGTGCTTCCTCATCACGAGCTGATTCCAAATCATGTTCTTCGTTCTGCCATCCAGGAATGGCTTGACCAACACCCACAATCTTAATATGTCATATGGTTCAAGTTGTATTGATGTTTATTAATATTTGGTGTGCACTCTTGTTATGTCTTTCCCTTTCTTTTGCTTTGAAATCGTGTGCTTCCTTTTTCCATTTATTACACTACTAGAATATGAGTTTTTTACATGAGGAGCACTAGTTTGCTGCAAGGGAAGGACGGTCCATGAAAAAGACTAGGGGCTGCCAATTGGCCCTGCGGCCCCAGTCTAGAGGCTTCCAAATGCCCTTGCGGCCCATTGTTTTTTTTTTTCTTATTCTTTTGTTGTTTCTCAATAGGTAATTGAAATTCGTATTCTAGCTAGCACACGTATGAAATTTGTTATTTAATTTCTTTAATTGCTTAGTGGCTCCTCATCAATAAATTATTGATGGCAAACTTGTTAGAAATTAAATATGCTGATGAATAGTCACTCAGACATTTCACCAAACATGTTGTGTGCACTAAAGAAAGCACCAAAGTGCCAAATTTGTTGGTTCATAACAAATGGATCTTCAAATCTGTTGGTTCACAAAACAGTACCTCATCTGTTGGCTCTTGATTTGTAGCTTAAAATTCTCAATCACACAAAATATCTCTTGGAGACAAATAAACACAACAAAATTTCTAACCCATGTACATTTCTCATCCATCTAAACTCTAAGATCACTTTGTATTCTTACCTTTGATTAACTCTAACAAGTGTCCCCATGGCCAATTTAATTTTTCTAAGTTGTGTTCTTACCTTTGATTAACTCTAAGATCATTTCTTAAAAAAATACCGACCGGGTTCGTGTATGGCCAATTTAATGATATCAGTCGTTTCCCGTTGTCTTCAGGAAAATTTAAGTGCTTAGTCCTGCTCATCAAATGGTTTTGTAATTAGAGAGAAATAAAAGATTATTCTTTGCTGTGACATGGTTTTGTTAGAACACAGATGTAAAAGAACATATCATCAAATGAACTAAAATTTACTTGAAACAGGAATTAATGATGCCAAATAAACTTAAAATTAGGATTCTACAATAAAAAAAGAGTAAATTTCAGAATGAGGGCTAATGAGGGCTTAATAGGAATATAAGAGTTGGCAGAACCCTACTACCCTGTTTTGGTTTAACATAACCAGATATAACATAGCCTGCAAGGTGTTTGAGTAAATGCCTCACTGAAAATTCATCTAACAAGAAATGTTCTAGTAAATGCACCATCTTAATTACAGTTTATGACGCATCATAGTTCAATTCATGTTAATTAAATAACAAAGGAACAACAAAGAATAGCCCAAGAGTAATATAGCTCGCAAGGTGTTTGTCAAAATGCCCCACCTACAACTTAGAAGCCAATACCAGGAACGTTGTAGTGGAAATCAGCAATCACTAACAAATGCACAGTGGGCTGTAAACATAAAAGACACCACTCCATCAAGCTAAGAGATCAAGTTGAGAAATTAAACCACAAATGTGAACAAAAAATTGATTAGTTTATGTGACTATGAGTTATCAATTTATAACTAAATCATATTTAGAACTAATAGTTGATAAAATCTCTGGAAAGCAAGTGGCCGATGAAATCATATTTAATTATGGATTGCAGATTAGAATAAAGAGGCTATGATGGGCTTGGTATTTTAATCTTAACTGCTTCTTCAGCCCATTAGGCCCATTACATGTTTCTTCATTCTTTGCTGTCAATTGCTTAATTTGCGATATCCTTATTAGGTTTTATCCAAATGTCATTGAACAGATACAATCCAACACCATTTATATTCCGTTCGATCATCATCGCGATTCGATGTAGAAACCGGAATCTCATGATCTAAACACTGATCGGACAGTTTCCATCTTTCTTGGATAAGAATCTGTCCGAAACCCTCTGAACGAGAAAGATACAACCAACGAAAACCCCTCCTGTAGTCCTGTGTCCTGTCGCCCCCTCTTTCTCTCTCTCACTCCGCGCTGACAAACCCTTCTTCCCGCCTCTCACTTGGCGCCGACTACTCCTTCCCAGCTCTACCTCTATCCACAGCTCTCTCTCTCTCTCTGCTTAGGTAAGCTCTCTCTTTGCAAAATAGGTGGATCGATCCCTTGTAAATGTAAACCTCATCAAGACCCCAGCTTTGTATCCTTATGACGAGTCACAGCCTCTGCCACCGCATCAGCTGCCTCTGCACAGGCAGCAGCAGTGAACCGAGTGAATGTCATTTCAGAGTCTCTTCCTTACATACAGAAGTTCCGTGGGAAGACGGTAGTGGTGAAGTATGGTGGCGCCGCCATGAAATCGCCGGAGTTCCGTGAGTTTGTTGCAAAGGATCTCGCGTTGCTTTCGTGTGTCGGTATGAGAATGGTGCTTGTTCATGGCGGTGGGCCCGAAATTAATTCATGGTTAGCAAAAGTTAATGTTGAGCCTAAGTTCCTAAATGGATTGCGGGTTACTGATGAGTTGACAATGGAGGTTGTAGAGATGGTCCTTGTCGGAAAGGTGATTTCTTTTAATTTTAATTTTTTTTTTGTAATTTTGATGAATTGTTGGAATGAACTGTTTGTGTAAAGGTATGTATCCCAACAATTTCAAGTAATGAGTAGAAAGAAAAAGCTTTTCGAAATTAGGATGAAGCAAGGGCTGTAACTATGTGGAATTCTAGCCAATTTTATCTGAAATCACAATTATAGTACAATTTACAAATCACGGTTGAACTTTCTTTTGCACAATTTTACAATTATCCCCCTTTTGCCTTATTTAATTAATACCACGCATGTGTTAAAATTAGTCGTATTATTTTTCCTCATATGTTGAATTACAAGTTACTTTTGCACAAGCGTCAGAGCAACTAAAACCAAATGAATCCTTACTAATTAAGTTTACAGGTGAACAAGTCGCTTGTATCTCTCATATATCAACAAGGTGCTATAGCTGTTGGCTATGCAGGCAAGGATGCTCGCCTTATTACAGTTCATCCTTCTCCCAATGCAGCCGCTCTTGGTTTTGTCGGTGAAGTTTCAAATATCAATCCATCAATCCTCTACCCAATTTTATCTGACGGCCACATTCCAGTCATCGCCTCTGTCGCCGCTGACGAGTTTGGCCAGGTAATTAATGTTTGCAAACCAATAATTATTAATACATAACTCCTCTCTGTTGTATTATTTGTAATACTTGTACTTTTGTTGGCTGTTTCAGATATGGTTAATTTTCCGTTGTGACTTTTAGGGCTTAGTTTTGTGTACCAGCTGTTTGATGCCAGTATTGTCATGAACTACTTAGTTTCAATACAAACTGGTGGACTTGTTCCACTTTTATAAAAATAAATAAATAACTCCTTTCCAGCCTTTTCTTTTCTCTTTCCCTATTAGAAATGCAAGACCAAATCAAATTGCCCTTCTTTTAGTTCTTTTTTCATTTTTTTTCTTTTTTTAGTTGGTTGAGTTGAACAAGCACATAGCCTGCTCTTGTTTCATGTTGGTTTTTTCACTCTGTTTTTTTTTCCTTTGCTATTGGCAAGTTAACCATAGTTTTGAGAGTCCTTGTAATTCAAATAGGTAGAAAAAGGTACTTGCGGACTATGTTTTACATTTTTTAGAATATTTTACTATTTTTTTAGATAGGTAGAAAATCACCACTTTTAAATGGTCTAGAATTTTTATATCAAGTGATTTTCTGCCTATCTTAAAATTAGTAAAAATATTCTAAAAATATAAAATTTGTTCTACAAGTAATGTACATATGGAGGATCATATTGAATGGTTCAGATCGATTGAATAGACTTTGAAAATGGAGATATTGATCTATAGTACGAACCATTATGTGCTATGCATAGTACCATAGCCTCACTGTTAATACCTTGTTATTTACCAAAACCCCTTAAATTTGGGTACTTGTCTAAACTTTGACTCGTGCATTAATAGGCGTACAACATCAATGCAGACACAGCAGCAGGAGAGATAGCTGCTGCTGTGGGGGCCGAAAAGTTGATCTTATTAACTGATGTAGCCGGAATTTTGGAGGATAGAAACGATCCCGGTAGTCTAATAAAGAATTGATATTAGTGGGATTAGAAAGATGACCGAGGAAGGAAAGGTGGCCGGAGGCATGATACCAAGGTAGAGTGTTGTATCAAGTCGTTGACAAAAGGTGTTGCGCACAACAAGTATCATTGACGGTCGGGTTCCCGCATTCGCTTTTGCTTGAGTTACTGACGGATGAGGGGGTGGGGACTATGATTCGAAGCTGAATCATTTTGAGTTTTTTTTTTTTTATTAAGCGGAATTGTTAAGTCTGAGGTAGTGTTGTTGGAAAATGAATAGTTGGTTACTAAGCAAAGCGTAGCAATAAATGCCTTGAAATAATTTATGTGATGTTGTTATCTTGTATCTCTCAGAGTGGGAAAAATGGCACGGCGGAGCCGGCTCCATCACGGAACGGCACGACACGCGTGTCAGTTACGTGCCGTGACTCGCGTGTCCCGTACCGTGACCATTCGCGTGCCCCGTACCATGACCATTCGCGTGCCGTGTCCATCTTTTGAAACTTTGGCACGGCACGACACAACACGTGAAAATTTTAGTCACGGCACGGCGCGTAGTCACGCGAGTCATGTGTAATTAGGACCATTAGATATTGATTTAATGGTGAAACTTGAATAAACTATCTCAATTATGATTAAATGGTCACGCGAGTCACGTATGGTCATGACACGTTTAGGCACGGCGTGACCATTCGCGGTCATGACCACCCCTTGACATTTTGGTCACGGCACGGCACGGCATGAGATCAAAGTCACGGCATGTTAGTCACATCACGACACGGCACGTTTTTTCACTTTGTCTCTCATGTTCTTTCTTATTTGTTGCTTATTCCGTTTTTGCCGAAATTTTTATTCATAAGAAAATGAAAAAAAATATTAAGAATAAGAAACGCTGTTAAAAAAATTTAAAAATGGAAAGGCGGTCACGAGCCATGCGGGACGACATGGCACATCTCAACACCGTGAAAAAAGAAAAAAGAAAAGAAAAGTGGAATGCCATGGCACATGCCAACCAAGAAAATTAAGATGAAAATGCAAGTTTTTTTTTTTTTTTTTTGTCGTTGCTATGGAGTAAATGCGAGAGAGCGACGGAAGATATGAGGGGAAGGGTGGAATCTGTGGGAGCTATGGTGTTCCATTTTTTTTTTTTCGTTTCTTTGGTTGGATATGCCATGGCAGTCCACTTTTTTTTTTTTTCTTTTTTTTGGTATTGAGATGTGCCATGGCGTCCCACATCAGTATTTATTTTATTTTTTTCGGTATTTTCCACGGCCTGTAGTTGAGATGTGCCAATGGCGTCCCCGTATGGCTCGTGACCGCCTTCTCACAGGTTTTTAATTTTCTAAAACACATTTCTTATTTGTTTAAATATTTGCTTTTCCAGTTTTCTTAGTCAATAAAAATTGCGGCTGTTTTTGTCCCTCAATAGGTAATTTGCATTCTAGCACTCGATAACATCGGCCCCATATGAAATTTGGTATTCAATTTAATTAATTGCTGAGTGGCTCCCCATTGTCAGTCTCTGTTTTTTTTTTCTTTCTTTCTAGGTAATCAAATAGATAAATTCATAAGAGAAAAAATTTAATGTCGTATTTTTTGTTTCTCTTATCTGCACCGTAGAAGTTTTCAACTTAATGGTTAAGCAAATTTAAAGTAAACCCAGAATGACAAAAGTGGCTTTAATAAAGCAGTGATTTTGGGAAAGGCAAAACAAGTTTTGTGCTGAGTATGGCCCTGCGTACTCTAAATTGCTTACTAATTCTCTGAACCTCTCGCTCTCTCTCACCCTTTCTTCCTTCTCTCCATTTTTCTTGTCTTGGTTCCAACTGCCTCTACCCCTCCATTCTCCACCACCTTTCCTCTCTAAGACTGACTCGTCTCTCCTTGCTTCTAGTTTTAGGTTATCCTTGCTCCATCGTCTCTCTCTCTCTCTCTCTCTCTCTAGAAATTGTTCATTTTGCTAATGCAATGCTCCTGTCTGACAGTAAATCTATTCTTTGTTTTGGAGGTGGTGGTTGCTTATAACAAGGTCTTAGTGGAAGATCTTTTTCTCCAATAATGAATGGCAACTGCAGAGGTAAAGGAAGAACAAAAGGTGTATGTTTGTTTGCCTTGGAATTATGATGAAGGAAAGCATATCCTTTCATGGACGCTCAGCCATTTTCAAAGGATGAAACTAAAATAGTTGCCACTTATCGGCAGTACATCGGCATATAGTGAGTTTGTATAGTCTACCAATGCTGCTGCAATATTTTAATTTTGAAAGATTTTTGTTATCTCCACTTGAAGTAATTTTGTTATCCCTCAATTCTGAAAATTTCTAATTTCATAAAAATTTGATTCTCAATTTTGGAAAGCTAAATCCCAATTACCTATAAAAGATTAATGTTAAATGGTTCCAATCCTTATCTTGATTTCTTCTGGTAGTAAATGGAAGCTTATGATCTCATTGATAACCAATTTTATGTACCACAAGAGTCCAAAAAATTAATCAAGTCCTGCTGCATTTAAATGTCATACTCATGAAATTGTTTCAATTCTAAAACAGTTTCAAGACCAAGACGCAATCAATTGAGGGAGAGAATCAACAAAACTCTAGACAAACATGTGGCTCAGTGTGCAATACAGAAGGTGAAAATAATTTGAATTAATTAACTTCAATGTACACGTATGTTTTTTTCTTTTCTTCTTCACTTGGGAACCCATGACATGATATCTTTGTAAATAAAAAGTTTCCTCAGTCAATAGAGGTCATTAGGATATCTCCTACTGAAAACTTCAGAAAGTTAATTACGGTTTGTTTTTCAATGAACCTCAATGTGACTCAATATACACTAACACACTGTCCACTGTTTCACTTGAGTGCAGTTTAAAGCTGAGAAACTGATACAAGAGGATGGTGATGTCCCATTCCAGCACCAACAGGCACCAACAGTTCCATTCCAGCACATGCCCGGTATGCCCCATCCAGTTCCATTCCAGCACCAACAGGCACCTTCACCGGTACAACTCCAATTTGGGGCCCACGGCCCACAAATGCCAACGCCTCTGGGGGTCTTCCCCAGCTCTTTACAAATGACAATGACACTGCCGGTGGGGAGTGGTCCCAATCAGGTGCCACAACCGATGTTTGTCTCTGGCATCCAGCCCCATGGCCTCCAGCAACAGGCGCTGCTGCACCAAAGCCAGGGCATGGGATTTGTGCCTGCTACGGGCCACCAGTTGGGCCAGCCCCAGTTGGGTGGAATGGGCATGGGCAGCCTCGGCCCTCGATATCCAACGCCTCAGCAGTCTCCTGCTAAGTTTGGTAGTGCCCGCAAGGCTCCCATTGTGAAAATCATCGACCCACCTAACATGGCAGCCCAGTCGCAACCTATACAAACTCTACCACCTCGTATGGGGTACTACCACCAAGTACACCACGGCTCTTATAATCCTTCAGCTATGTACTTCCCAGGATCAAACATACCCCTTACTAGTACCCAGATGCCTACTGGCTCCCAGCCACCTCAGTACCCATACCCAGTGCCTCAACCTGGGCAGACAATGACATTTATGAACCCGCAATCTGTTATAAACCAAGTTCCAAGCAGTAAGCCGGTAGCAACACCTAACTCTCAATCTCATGCTGATTCAGAGACTGTGCCTCCACCAAGTACAGCCAGACCCACGGTGACAATAACTCAACCAGTTAAAGTGGAAGCACCTAAGCAATCAAAGCCATTTCAGACAGAAGTAGGGATTTTAGAGCTGATTGACTTAAGGGCGATCAAGAATCTTGTAATGGGGTTTTCTCCAACAAACAGGTATTAAGATAAGATAGTCATGTACATCTTGATTTTTTTACTTTACATAATTAGAACTGCAAAAAATGAGTCTGAATCAACAACTAAGTACTAAGTCTGTATTTTAAAGATAGTCTCAGTCTGATATAAGAAATTGAATCGATTTGATCCTCCATTAAGGTCGTGCTACACAGCTGAGGATAATTGTAGTACTATTCTTCAAGGCCTAATTAGGCCTTTGTTGCAAATTTGGGCATCTTTGTACCAGACCATATTAACATCATTTAAGATTGTTATTGGTAGGCAACTGGTATCAGTTGAGTTTACCTGCAACGGTTAAAAATCCTTAGTAGCAAAAAAGTTGGAATATGGCAGCTTTCTTCAGTGTTGATTTCTAGTACCTTTTCAAATGCAGTAAAATACCAGCAATTGTGGCAGAGAAGGCAAACCCATCATGCAAGATATGGTTTATCTCTGAAGGAAATCTGCTATTCACTAGGTACTATTAAGCTTTTGTAAGTCTCCCATGTGATTACATTGCCTTGGTTACTGACAACTGAGCAAAACACTAGCCCTTCGGTTAACTTAGCTTTGGTTAAACTTATTTGAGGTTTGTATTCACTACTCAGGTCATTTTGTACACAATATCAAAAGACAGAAACAAAATTCATATTGATTTGAAGAAATAGAGCTTTAATCCTTTTGGTTCAGGTTGAGTTAGTATTTTGGGTTGGCTCAATTATTGGGTTACTCGAGTTCTGGTTGGTTATATCTATTTTTTAATAATCACATAAGAAGCTTTGATGACGTGTATTTTTTGGCTTCATTAGGAATCCCAAATCAGATTTGACAGAGGCCACATCTGAAGAGGTGCATCCTTCCACTTATTCTTGATCATAATTCTTTATTTCAATTTTCTTTTTCCTTCTTACTTGTTCAAATTGATTTCAATTTCTTTTCTTTCAATTGAATTTCTATGTTTTTGCTCTACTACCTAAGAAAAATCTTAAATAAGATTTCCCTAAGTTTTTGTTCTACCAAAAGTCTAATATATCAAAGGGAATGACCTCGGCCCCTCTCTATCTTTGTTGTTTTGATTATTTCTGAACTGTTATTCTTTAAATATCGCTGATCCATTGGTCCAGAATTTTTTACTGTTTTGCTACTGTTGACCCGGATCAGCGATTTTCAAAATGGCTTAATATATAGTACAAATATTCCAAAAAATGTAAAATTTGGTGTCCAAGCACATTTCAATATGGAGATCATGTTGAGCGGTTCGGATCGGTTGTTTGGATTTTTAAAATAAAAATATGGCGTGTAGTACAAACTTGTTTACTCCATGTCTCACCCTAGCCCATCCCTATATTATATATATATAGAGAGAGAGAGAGAGAGAGAGCTGGGCTACGGTACTTCGCGAAGTAAAAAAAGTGTTTTACTTCACGTCTATATCTTCAATTTCAAAGTTCAAAACGTTGATCTCTATATTAAATTGTGCTTGGAGACCAAATTTTACAATTTTTTAGAAATTTTTTACTTTTTTTTTGGGAATTGTTTAAAATCATTGATTTTCAGAAATTCGTGGACCATAAAAAATCAGTGATTTTAAAAGGTTCCAAAAAAATAGTTAAAAGTTTCTAAAAAATTGTAAAATTTGGTCTCCAAGCACAATTTATTATGGAGATCAACTTGAACGGTTCGGATCGACGTTTTGAACTTTTAAATTGAAGATATAGACATGAAGTAAAACACTCGCTTTACTTCACGAAATACCGTAGCCCAACTCTCTCTCTCTCTCTCTCTCTCTCTATATAAAATATATATACATTATATATATATATATATATATATTCATAAAAAAGTAATTCAACATTCTGATTTATAGATTGATTCGGGGTTAAATATGGCTATGTCTCCTACTTGAAGAAACTTACACAAAAATATCGAATGAATATTATATTTTTCATAGCAGAAATTTTGTTAGTAAATATATTATCAGACCAAAAGAATTAAGCAAAAAAAAAATTTACAATTGCAGCAAATTCGAAGGGAGAAACGACATCAGAAAGAAATTGAGGATATCCAAAAGAGAGAAAATGACAAGAATGATCTTCTTAAAAGGGAAAATGAACAACTTAAATTGGAGAACCAACTTCAACAAAATGAGTTGGATAAGCAGAGCAGCAGCAAATTCGAAGGGAGAACCGACATCAGAAAGAAATTGAGGAAATCCAAAAGAGAGAAAATGACAAGAATGATCTTCTTAAAAGGGAAAACGAACAACTTAAATTGGAGAACCAACTTCAACAAAATGAGTTGGATAAGCAGAAGCAGCAGCAAATTCGAAGGGAGAACCGACATCAGAAAGAAAGTGAGGAAATCCAAAAGAGAGAAAATGACAAGAATGATCTTCTTAAAAGGAAAAACGAACAACTTAAATTGGAGAACCAACTTCAAAAAATGAGTTGGATAAGCAGAAGCAGCAATTGAGAGAACTCATTTCTGATTAGAAATAGGTTACAACAAGCTAAAGCAAGAGCGTGATAATGCTATTAAAGAGGCTCAAGAATTGAGAAGACAGAAAGAGCACTCTTTTGGTAATTCTGATATGGTACTAGGCTCCCAGTTTTCATTGCGTGAGGAACAAGCAACTCAAAATTTTAGTGATTCGTTGAAGATTGGAGAAGGTGGTTTTGGATGCGTCTACAAGGGCTCTCTTCGTAACACCACGGTGGCGATAAAGAAGTTGAATTCAGAGAGCTTACAAGGGTTATCAGAGTTCCAGCAAGAGGTAACAGATTATGCTAAAGATAGTAATACTATATTAATTTTGCTACAACTCAACATTTAAGGCGGCAATTCATGTACTAATGGAAGCCTAATTGAGGTGTCAACCAAGCCAAATTATAGTCCATGAAATTTCTTTCATCATTTTAATTCTCATCAGTTGTGCTGGTACCCAATTTATTATCTTTATTATATGGACTATTTCTTAAAAATAAATTTAAAGTTGTCAACAGCAAGTATGTTTTGTTCTTACAGGTTGCTATTCTCAATAGAGTTAGACACCCAAACATTGTCAACCTAATAGGATCATGCTCCGAAATCTCGACACTTGTCTATGAGTTTTGCCTAATGAAGCCTTGAGGAC